>CM059430.1:143838619-144249762 GCA_030390025.1 Squalus acanthias | reverse complement strand
CCCCCCCGCTCTCCACCCAGACACCCCCCCCGCTCTCCACCCACACAGATCCCCCCCCCGCTCTCCATCCACACAGATCCCCCCCCCGCTCTCCACCCAGTTCCCTCCCCCCGCTCTTCCCCCAGTTCCCCCCTCCCGCTCTTCACCCAGTTCCCACCCCCCGCTCTCCACCCAGTCCCGCACTCCCTCCCCCGCTCTCCACCCAGCATACGGTTGGATCCTGCTTTCTCTTTACCCTGGCGTACCATGTTGGAGCTGCTCATTATTGGTTGAGTTGCTTTCTTCTGTTTACCTCAAGCACTTATTGCAATTGGTCGAGCTGACCACAATGACAGCTCCCCTCTTCATACAATGTTTGTGTTACCATGTTGTTAAGTGTTTCCACCCGTGTTGCACACCATTTTAGCAGATAACCAATAAGCAGTAATCAAGGGAGTAAAGCACACAAAAAAATTGAAGTATGCCTGCATACACTGTGCGAATGTGAGTATTGAGATCACATGCCCAACGATGGTATCTATTACTCATATTTTTATACATGCAATTAGCCACATCTGGATTCTCAATTTTCCACATGTGGCTAGTGGCCAACGTATTGGACAACATTGCCCTAGTTTTTTTTTAGATAAAAGTATGTAGTTACATGATTTCTGAACTTGTGCCATCTGTTTGATTACTGGAATTAAGAGCAAAAGTGATTAACAAAAAAAAATCCACTGAAAGCCCTTTCATAGAAACAATTGATTTAGTGGAGACTCAATTCAATTTAAAATGGTGAAATGAATCAGGCAGAACTTTGGGAACGAAGGTACACTTTAGACCGAGCATTCTAATAGAGATTGCAATGTTAATATTCCATGCCTGTCCAGCAACTACTTTAAATTATATCAAATGCATTTACCATCTTCAGTGTAAACCATCTTGGAAGAAGTAGGCTTTGAGTGAAAGGATGATGCTCGAGAGACACTGGAGTTGGTCTGGTCAGACAACGGCACCCCATTCACAGACTTTGGTGCAAGCTTCAGACCGCCATCTTTCATTTTCGGTGTGAGCCTCCCCACATCCGTCTCCGAGTACGGCCGCCAGTTCTGGTTACCTGCAGCTTGCCGAACAGGAGATTCGGTTTCTGCCACCCTTGGACTGCTCAGGCTTGGTTTAGTCATTCGCTGCAGTGGTACAGGGCTTGGTGGGGAGCCCAGACCAGCTGTTTCCAGATTATTGACGCCACTGGCATTGTGGTTTGTGTTTCTTGCGTCATCTGCAAAAACAAAAGATTTTTTTTTTAAACAAAACTTTTGAAGATTTTTTTTTCTTCAGGAGGAACAAAGACAGTCAGTCAACAAAACAGATGCAAGAGGATGAATCATTTACTACAAACCAAGTGAGCAGCAGCTCCTGACCAGCAGATGACTGCCACCCAATCCCTGGAATCATTTGCTGGTTCGCGTATATTTACAACCAGTTGCTATGGATATAAATCCACTCTCTCTTCCGCAGCCATGCCCAAAACATTTGCTAGAAGAGGAAGGATTTTATAGGGTCGGATCGGAGGAAAATGTCATATCTGGCATTCAGGGTAAAGCCCAATTACTCAACCACTGAGTTTTCCCCTAGAGAGAGATGGGAAATATATTCCGCCATGAGATAGGGTAACCGGGTCTTGTTTGCAAACTGTATTGGTAATATTCCATAAAAATGTTTGAAAGGATGCGACTGGTCCATAACCTCTGTATCCGGGTAGATTGCAGCAACATCTCCAGATGGAACCACATAGCCCGAATAAGCATTGCGCCATATGGTAACAGGTTGGCACAGCATCTTCACCATGAAAGCCAGAGGCCACTGGGGTGCAGTAATTGCAGTCCCAGTGATAGCAACAATCTACTTAATAAATTTCCTCCCCAGTAAAACTAGACTGTGGCCAGCTCTAGAAAACATGTAGGAGCCTGCCAACTCTTTCACATCCTCTTCATGTTGGGTGATGGGAGAGCATCAGTAGTGGGAACCTTGCAGGAGTGCCACGAGCCTTAAGCTGACCTTTCTTTAAGTGATAGCTTGTAGTCAATGTGTATAGACTTCCTACTATTGCTTTTCTGTGACTTCATTAATAGTTATTTAGGTCTGGTCTTCCCCCCCACCCTTCCCCACAGAGTGTCCCATAAGTGATTGGATTCAATGAAACAGAATAGAACAGAGAAATCAATGTTTCGCCCACACATTAAATGAACGCAAGTCTTGCTGTGTTGTCAAAAGGTCAAGTAACTTTGACTCTGGCCTCATGCGAGAATAAGCAACATATGTAGACGTTCATGTGGAAATCTGTGACACTTTCCAACAGGCAAGTACCCCAGTGTACCTAGAGTATCACAGTCAGTTGTTTACTCAAGTACCAAGTCGATTAAAAAAAAAAAATGGGGTCAGAAATTATTCTGTAATGTAGCATTTCCACAAGAGGCCGGCAGAACCGCTTCTGCAGTGATTTACATCATTGCATCCCTCTGTTCTCAAAATAATTGAGAGAGGCGTTTCCTCAAACCCTGGCTTAAACCTGCGGGAGAAATATCAGGATTATCCCACAAGGCAAGTTGGGTGAGCGTCCAAAGGGTAAACCCATCTTTCCAAATCCTAGTTCAAACCAGTGCATGATGTTGTAATGTATTCCGGACACTGACCTCAGTTCCAAAAAGATCGGTCTGTGTACAGAATAGATCTCCATATAAAATAACACAAGTTGAGCAACACAAAAAAAGGCCAGTCCTCCCAGCTCATACAAGATTGCCACGTGGATGAAAAAAGTGTGCATTGGCTAAAACAGTTATGGAAAATACAGTGCAGTGACGTGCCTGAGCCACTTTTTGAAATGGACGTGGTACTGGAGTAAACAACTGACTGTGATACTCTACTCATTGCGTGCACAGGGGTAATTGCCCGATGGAAACAGTGGCAGCCTTGCAGATTCGCATTTAAAACTGGGAAACATAGGGGGCTTGGCAATATTCCTACACCAGCTCTTTCCACTGGCTATCCATAGCAGAGAAAATCCATTTGTGCACGGAACAGATTTGAGCTGCCCTACAGTATAAAAGACAGCGAGATAAGGAAAGCCAAACCTATTTTTTTTTAATATAATTATTATTGAGCAACATAGGTGAAGTGCCAGGGCCCAGAGTGCCAGTCACCAGCAAGGTTGAAAATCATAGGAGACACAGGTCCAGAAATCAAGTAGTTAGTGGTTAGACAACACCCATTTTGGGGTTTAAAAATCTGCAAATTAAGGGAGGAAAGGGAGAGAGAGAGAGGAGTAATTCCAGAGTTTGGTCTCAACATAGTGAGAGCGCAGAGAGGGGGGCAATTATGTAGGAGCACATATTTGAAGTAGGTGAAATAAGAGAGGAAAGTTTAGAAGAACAATGACCATTGTAAGTAGGGTCTCTCAGGGCAAAAGTGGCTCTCAGATGACATGCCTGACTTGGACGTCAACCCTTTGCTGAAGCTTCGGTAATCATACCCAATTACCTCCAGAACACTCTTGTTGATTGACAAGCCAGTCTGGCTCACCTGGTGGACTAGATTGGTCACCTAGGGCTGGGAGTCTTTGCACGTAGCTCCAGATGTCCCTGCAAAGCCAAAGCCCCAACAGGTAAGGTGGTCCTCATTGGACAAGCAGCAAAAAAGCTTACCAGTGATTTGTACTGGTATGCTACACCGTTTTAACTGGTTAAGCTCCAGCAGTATCCCCGTGTACATTTGGGTTCCCTAAGCCTTCGCTCTGCCAACCTACGGCTAAACTCTGCCCCGCCACCCCTCCACTCCCCTGTAAGGATGCACCCCATTTACTCAAATGAAGTGTGCACATTATACTGGGCAACTAGAAATCCTAAAATGGCAGAGACTTCTCAGCGGTTTGGTTTGGATTGGAGACTCAAAATAGTAATGCATATATCTGCATATGTCAAACCACCTCCCCCACCCCGTCAAAACAAGGGTTGTGACCGAGATGCTGGGGATGGCCCATGTGCGCGATGCAAGGACTCCTGCAATTCTGCAAGTCAGTCAGTCAGGATCCTTGAAGGTAGTACGTAGAATGAGAAATGAGAACATGTGAAACAGATGCAACAAGCAAGAGTAAAAGATTCACCTTAAACACATTCTGAATTTGGCAGAGAGAGCATCATTAGAGTCATAGAGTTATACAGCACAGAAAGAGGCCCTTCGGCCCATCGTGTCCGCGCCGGCCATCAAGCCCTGTCTATTCTAATCCCATTTTCCAGCACTTGGTCTGTAGCCTTGCATGTTATGGCGTTTCAAGTGCTCATCTAAATGCTTCTTGAATGTTGTGAGGGTTCCTGTCTCTACCACCCTTTCAGGCAGTGAGGTCCAGATTCCAACCACCCTCTGGGTAAAAAAGTTTTTCCTCAAATCCCCTCTAAACCTCCTGCCCGTTACCTTGAAACTATGCCCCCTGGTTATTGACCCCTCTACTAAGGGGAAAAGTTCCTTTCTATCTACCCGATCTATGCCCCTCATAATTTTGCACACCTCAATCAGGTCCCCCCTCAGCCTTCTCTGCTCTAAGGAAAACAACCCCAGCCTGTCCAGTCTCTCTTCATAGCTGAAGCGCTCCAGCCCAGGTAACATCCTGGTGAATCTCCTCTGTACCCTCTCCAATGCAATCACATCCTTCCTATAGTGTGGTGACCAGAACTGCACACAGTATTCCAGCTGTGGCCTAACTAGCGTTTTGTACAACTCCATCATAACCTCCCTGCTCTTATATTCTATGTCTTGGCTAATGAAGGCAAGTATCCCATATGCCTTTTTAACCACCTTATCTACCTGTACTGCTGCCTTCAGGGATCTATGTACATGCACACCAAGGTCCCTCTGATCCTCTGTCCTTCCTAGGGTCCTACCATTCATTATGTATTCCCTCGCCTTGTTAGTCCTCCCAAAATGCATCACCTCACACTTTTCAGGGTTAAATTCCATTTGCCACTGTTCTGCCCATCTGACCAACCCGTCTATATCGTCCTGTAGCCTGAGGCTTCCCTCCGCGCTATTTACCACTCCACCAATTTTCGTGTCATCTGCGAACTTACTGATCATACCTCCTACATTCATATCTAAATCATTAATGTACACTACAAACAGCAAAGGACCCAGCACCGATCCCTACGGTACACCACTGGACACAGGCTTCCAGTCACAAAAACATCCTTTGACCATCACCCTCTGCCTCCTGCCACTAAGCCAATTTTGGATCCAATGTGCCAAGTTGCCCTGGATCCCATGGGCTCTTATCTTCTTGACCAGTCTCCCATGCGGGACTTTGTCAAAAGCCTTACTGAAGTCCATGTAGACCACATCAACTGCACTACCCTCATCCACACACCCAGTCACCCCCTCGAAAAATTCAATCAAATTGGTCAGACATGATCTCCCCCTGACAAAGCCATGCTGACTATCCTTGATTAATCCTTGTCTCTCCAAGTGGAGACTAATTCTGTCCCTCAGAATTGTTTCCAATAATTTTCCTACCACTGATGTTAGGCTCACTGGCCTGTAATTCCCTGGTTTATCCCTACTACCCTTCTTAAATAATGGTACTACGTTAGCTGTTCTCCAGTCCTCTGGCATCCCCCTGTGGCCAGAGAGGTTCTGAAAATTTGTGTCAGAGCCCCTGCAATCTCCTCCCTTGCCTCACACAGCAGCCTGGGATACATCCCGTCAGGGCCTGGGGATTTATCCACTTTTAAGCCCGCTAAAACCGCTGGTACCTCCTCCCTCGCAATACTAATTTGTTCAAGTATATCACAATCTCCCTGCCTGATTTCTATGCCTACAGCACCCTTCTCCATAGTGAACACAGATGCAAAATATTCATTTAAAACCTCACCTACATCTTCTGGCTCTACACACAGATTGCCACTTTGGTCCCTAATGGGCCCTACTCTTTCCCTGGTTATCCTCTTGCCCTTAATATACTTATAAAACACCTTGGGATTTTCCTTTATTTTGCCCGCCAGTGTTTTTTCATGCCCCCTCTTCACTCTCCTAATTTCTTTTTTAAGTACCCCCCTGCACTTTCTATACTCATCTAGGGCTTTCACTGTTTTTAGTCCTTTGTATCTGCCAAAAGCCTCCCTTTTTTCCTAATTCATTCTTGTATATCCCTTGACATCCAGGGTTCCCTGGGCTTGTTGGTCCCACCCTTGACCTTTACGAGAACATGTTGTCGTTGTACTCTCTTTCCTTTCTGAAAGACTTTAATGGGCAACACAGTGGCATAGTGGTTAGCACTGTTGCCTCACAGCACCAGGGACCCGGGTTCGAATCCGGCCACGGGTGACTGTCTGTGTGGAGTTTGCACATTCTCCCCGTGTCTGCGTGGGTTTCCTCCGGGTGCTCCGGTTTCCTCCCACAGTCCAAAGATGTGCGGGTTAGGTTGATTTGGCTATGATAAATTGACCCTTAGTGTTAGGGGGATTAAATACGTGGGGTTACGGGGATAGGGTGGGATATGTGTCGGTGCAGGCTCGATGGGCCGAAATGGCCTCTATCTGCACTGTAGGGATTCTGTGATTCTGTGATACTCCCACTGCTCTGATGTGGATTTTCCTACAAGTAGCTGATCCCAGTCCACTTTGGTCAGATCCTGCCTTAATCATATTAAAATCGGCCTTCCCCCAATTTAGAACCTTTATTTCCAGTCCATCTTTGTCCTTTTCCATGACTACCTTAAATCTCACCGAATTATGGTCACTGTCACCAAAATGCTCTCCTACTGACACTTCTACCACTTGCCTGGCTACATTCCCTAGAATTAGGTCCAGTACCGCCCCCTCTCTTGTAGGACTTTCTACATGCTGGCTCAAAAAGCTCTCCTGGATGCACATTAAGAATTCCGCACCCTCTAAGCCTTTCACATTCTGGGGAAGTTGAAATCCCCTATTATTATTACCCTATTATTTCTACACTTCTCTGAGATTTGCCTACATATCTGTTCCTCTATCTCCCCCCTGACTGTTTGGGGGCCTATAGTACACTCCCAGCAAAGTGCTTGCCCCCTTTTTGTTTTTAAGTTCTACCCATATGGCCTCATTAGAGGAACCTGCTAAGATATCATCCCTCCTTACAGCAGTAATTGACTCCTTGATTAATATTGCGACACCCCCTCCTCTTTTACACCCCCCTCTTCGACCATTCCGAGTCAGCGTGAATTATATGGGAATGATGGGATATAACTGGCCCGAAAGATTTCAGGTTCTTTAGTCATTTGTACCGAGGTATTTCCAGTCCATTTAAAAGGAAAGCCCTCTCTGAATGAGCATAATTTAGGAGCACAATTCACCTCCAGGATACGGCACCATTCCTCTCCCACATCAGACTACCCCACCTGCTATACGAGGAAAGGTTGAAAAAGCTCAAACCTTATAGCCAAGAGAGAAGACAATTAAGGGGATCCTATCGAAGTACATAAAATATTAAATGGCTTATTTAAAGTCAGTCCAGATTATTATTTTACAGTAAGTCAGGCTCGTTGGATCAGAGGCAGTGGAAAGTAAAAATAAAAAATAAAATCAGGAATCAGAAAGAACTTCATACAAAAGGAGGTACAAATGTCTGGAATAATCTTCCGGGGCATCTGGACAGAGATACAGACTTTAGTAGCATTCAAAATATAGTAGGACGTTAGGCTGGGAGAACTGGAGCACCAGAGGGTTGAATTTCAGAGGATCAAATGGTCTTTAAGTTGCACACTCGTATGTTATTACAGGTCAGGAGAAAGCAGCAAGTTAAGATTTTATCCGCTGCCCACTCACCGCGCCCCCCCCCACCCCCACCCCACCCCACGCACAGTATCACTGGATCGAGGAAAAGGCTTCTAATGATGAGAAACAGCCTGGTGTCAATTCAAGGAGCACAACTGCCTTCACCTCAAATGGAAAAAAAAAGGTGGTGTCTCTCATTAACACAGGCCCGCTGAATACAAGTAATTTAATGCCAGCCCTGGAATTAGGATTCCAACCCAAAGACTGTGTAGTTAAACTGCAGGACCATATAAAAAAATAAATTGGAAAACAGGGATCTTGATAGTTTATCCAGCTAACAGCTGCAAGCAATTGATCAAACCAGACACCACTGGTCTCACGAAAGAGATGAGCGCTGGCGCCAAGCGGCGAGAGCTTCAGACACGTATAACAATCAACGCCATAAAAATCGCCGTCCAGTACAGCCGACTGATGAGTGCCTGATTAACGGAACAAAATGTGCGCGCACAAATCAAAATAAAGTGCGCAGCCCTGCTTCAACATTACAGAATGTACGAGTCAGGCGGCAGGATCTAGTTAGTCACCTCAAATCCGTCAGTCTAGTTGTTGATCAAATATATAGATCACTGAAAGAAAAGGAGAGGGGTGATGTGGTCAGTTCAACGCTGGAGTCACGTCACTTCATAGATGTCTGGGGCCTTGATTCCCAGTCCAAGCCCATTGGAACCAGACTAACACTCTCCCTACAGCACTGTGGGAGCACCTCCAGCTCACAGCGGTTCAAGAAGGGGGCTCACCACCACCTTCGAGGGCAATTAGGGACGGGCAATAAATGCTGGCCTTGCCAGCGATGCCCACAACCCATGAATACATTTTTTAAAAAGGAGTGTGTCCTGGTGGGAAGAAGTAGTTCACTCTCCAAATATGCTCCTTTTAAGGGATGACCATCTGAGATTACCTATAGAGCGTGCTGCTATTGGATTGAGGGGGAATGACGGAAGCCCACCAGGGGGTTGCAGTATTCATCTACTATCCAACAGAAACTCCTGAGCCAAACTAAAACATTGTAAAGTCAGAGCCTTGGGTAAATCAATACAAAACGCAGAGGGGCTAAGAGATGAAGGAGGACTTCACAAGCAACAACAACCCTTTAACCAGGTCATATTCTTTATCTTGTGCAAGTAACGTTCGTGTATCGAGGTGCACAGAATACAATTTATATCTCAGACAGACTCAGCTGGTAACTGTGCAAAGGGTTGGGGCTGCTGGTCAGTGAACTGCAGGTGAAGTAGTTTAAGGACGGCATGGTTTGAAATTCAATTAACAGAGTGTGCCAGGACAACCAATCTCCTCAGCAATCTGATTCTCTCATGAGACACTTCCTAGGCCAAAGTTTCTGCTTTGGGAGGGGAAAAGAGAGCCTTCTCCAGTCTGCAAATTACCAGGTCTAATATTTTTATCAAAGATTGCAGTAAGAACATTCAAAGAATAAATCACAGAAACATAGAAGCTAGGAGCAGGAGTAGGCCATTCAGCCCCTCGAGCCTGCTCCGCCATTTAATGAGATCATGGCTGATCATCCAAATTCAGTACCCTGTCCCTGCTTTCTCCCCATATCCCTTGATCCCTTTAGCCTTAAGAAATATATCTATCTCCTTCTTGAATATATTTAATGAATTGGCCTCAACTGCCTTCTGTGGTAGAGAATTCCACAGGTTCACCACTCTCTGGGTGAAGAAATTCCTCCTCATCTCAGTCCTAAATGGCTTACCCCTTATCCTTAGACTGTGACCCCTGGTTCTGGACTCCCCCGCCATCGGGAACATCCTTCCTGCATCTAGTCTGTCTAGTCCTGTTAGAATTTTATAAGTTTCAATGAGATCCCCTCTCATTCTTCGAAACTCTAGCGAATACAAGCCTAATCGACCCATCATTCTTTATCAGCTCACTTCTAACTTTTATAGAATCTTATTCAGTGACTAAATTAAACTAGCACAGCAGTACAGATTAGAGTGCACTAACACTTGCTTTGCTGAACAGATATTCAGTACATTTAGACCAAGAAATATAGTTTATAAAAGGCGTTCATTCTGCCATAGAGGCAACCTAAAATCATCGGGTTTTACGTCACAGGAACCTTCCAGGCATCCATATGGAACATTTCAGGAATCTGCCAATTTGTCCCACTCCATTAAGGAGGTACCTGAAGCCTTGAATCAGCCTGCACCCGACTATTGCAGGAACAGCAGAATAGCCACTGCAGGCAAAGATCGCGTTGCTCAGTTCTAACAGCGATCTCTGCACTATTTACAATCAATCACAGAACTGCTGTTTACTAACCCAGTTTTAGTTTTTGCTGCATATTACACACGCTTTATTTACTTGACTTTTATACAACTGGTGTGGAGTGGCAAACTGTAAGATATATTAAAAAAATAATTTTATGAAGTCGTGCATTGATAGTGAAGTAAATGTTTCTGCTCCCGTCTCACTATCCTGCATTTTCCAGATAAAATGGCTTCACTGTCTGGAATTGGCAAACACCATGAAAAGGAGAGCGGGGGAGAGCGATGGCCTTGAAAGGCACCACCCGCCACCCGCCACCCCCCCCCCCAACTTGATTCCTAGTCTCGCCGAGTCAGCTAATCCCAATCATTGCAACAGTTGGGTGCCTCAGAGTCCCTGAGCTGGGGAAAATAACAGAGCAAACAACCCAAGCAACTGCTGCTGGACTTTGGGCGAGAGCAGGGTCAAGCTGAACCTAAGCCCGGCCACAAATCGATAGCTGGCCAGAACTGTATAGGCTCACACATGAAAAATAGGCACTTGTATGAGGTACCAGAGGGCCACTAGCGTCCTTGAAACTGTACCACAAGAGTTATTGCATTCACAAGCGGGGAAGAGAAAAATGTCAATGACGTGGCTCGTGAGAGACGGGCACAGATTTTAAGCAGGATGTGGACCATGCACGTTAGTTAGCAGTACCACCCGCTTCCTTCTCTCCCTCCCACAACAAAAATCAAACCTTGGTGGTGCGTTATACATAGAATTCCAGTCACACCACAACATGCATGCAAAGGTAGGCTTCACAGGCCGTGTGTGAGGAGTACTGACCTTCCACATCTTCAGAACAGGAAGAGTTGAAGTTAGGCCGAGGCCGAGTGGGGCGTTTAGAGATCGTGATTGGCTGACGTTTCCTCGGTGCGGCTCTGGGAGGGGGTATTGGAGGAGCAGCATTCTCTTCTGGCGGGGACTGCAATATCTGGAAAATTGGAACAAAATGAGACACATTTCCAGGATCCCTTTTAAAAAAAGACAATTCTGATCAACTTAACTATTTTTCCTTCTGCTTATTTCTTCAATGGTTTTCATTTAATACATCCGAAGGGTAGTATTCCCGTGGGCTTTGCCCAATCTCCGGCCGTAACTTCGGCAGGACATCCCCGGGGAAACGGCCGTCTCCGACGATTTTTCGCCAAAGTCACAGCGGGAAATCAGGGGACGCACCACGGAAATTCCAGGCGCAGGTGCTTGCCTTCATTCAGCAGAGAGCTAGGAGGAGATGCCAAGTCCGATGGCGTGAGAGAGCTGGATTAACACCAGCAGTACAATCATTTACACAGCATGCTGACTGCGAGGAATTGCTGAGCCCCACAGTGAGAGGGAGCTGGATGTGTACAAATCAGGAACACAAGCTTCAGTTACACAGTACATCAATCTAGCTCCCTCATGCTGTCAGGCTCAGTAACTCATCCAGGCCAGTTCAACAAAATCAACAGGGTCATCAGGACTCACTGCTAAAACAAATACATGTAAATAGAAATATAGTAAAGATCACAGCAGTTCTTTGCAGCAGTTTGACCTTTAATAAGAGAGGCAGAGCGGAGCTTCAGTGCTTATAATGTCTTAAGAGGTGGGTTGGCACCATGTTGCTACATGGTGAGTTCATGTCCTTTACAGTGGGGGATGTGCCAAGTCCCGGCCATGTGTTTTATTATATGGATGGCAAGAGAAAAACTATTAAAGCAAATGAAGAAATAAGTCACCCTGCAGGGGCCACTCTTCGCTGTGGCTCAGTGGGTAGCACTGAGGCAGAAGGTTGTGGGCCGAAGTCCCACTCCAGAGACTTGAGCACATAATCTAGGCTGACACTCCCAGTGCAGTGCTGAGGGAGTGCCGCACTGCCGGAGGTGCCGCCTTTCAGATGAAACGTTAAAACCGAGGCCCCGCTTGCCCTCTCAGGCGGGCATAAAAGCCCCCACAGCACTATTCGAAGAAGAGCAGAGGCGTTCTCCCCCATGTCCTGGCCAATATTTATCCCTCAACCAACAGATGATCTGTTCTTACTTGCAGTAACTATTTAATTGACTGAGCAATCTCCCAATATTACTGTAAATGCTATTTCGGAATCAGGTTTCCAGCATTCTTAGCCCGCATTAAGTTCGCACCACCGTAAACAGTGGTGAATTTCCAGACAGTCCTTTCACTTCTGGGGCCAAAATGAAAGGTTCCCTTAATTGAAGCGGAATGGACTTTACCCTTTCGTAATGCTCGATCATGATTTCCACGACAATGTTCTGAAACTTGATGTTTATCATGGCCGCAACGGTGTCTTCCTGCGCTCTCATTAACGTTGGTCCAAATATCACCCCCATGTTGGAAGCAGTCATTAAGTTCTCTTTACTGTGGCTACAAACACTGCACAAAAAAACAGAATGGCGCCATTAACAGACATGGCAACGCAAGAGCAAAATAAATACACTCTTCATTCCAGCCCACTTTTCACATCTCATCAGGCGACTCATTCCATCCGCAAGGTAAGATGGTGCAGTGGTTATGCTACTGGGCATGGGCTAGTAATTCAGTAACACGAGTTCAAATCCCACCATGGCAGCTTGAGAATTTGAATCAATTTTTTGGTTACAACCTGGATTTAAAAAGCTGGTATCGGTAAAAGTGACCATGAAGCTGTCGGATTGTCACAGGATCCCAACTGCTTCGCTCATGTCCTTTAGGGAAGGAATCCTGCTGCCCTTGCCCAGTCCCACACCAACATGGCTGACTCCTGAAGCGGCCTAACCAGCAACTCGGTTGCATCACCAACTACAGATGAGCATTAAATGCCAGCGGCGCCCACATCCCGAGAATAAATGAATAAAATAAAAATGTTTCAGAGAAGGGCGAGAGAAGGGAAAGTCATTCTGCATGATGGCATTGGGATAAACTACCACAAAGTGATATTGCCCCAAACGGTGGACGTGTCTACTTCCTCTTCACTCCTAGTCTAAAGCACCAGATCCAGAAGGGAAAACATGGTTTGTTGTTTCACCGCACCCCCCGTCCCCGCCTCCTCCATTGGCTCAGTGGGTAAATGCATCACCTAGGATGGTACTGAGCTACGTAGAATCATGAAGGCCCAGTTAGCTGATCTCAGCTGGGGCAGTGGCCAGCCTCCCTCTAGGAACATAGGAACAGGAGGAGGCCATTGAGCCCCTCGAGCCTGTTCCGCCATTCAGTGAGATCATGGCTGATCTGCAACCTAACTCCATATACCTGCCTTTGGCCCATATCCCTCAATACCTTTAGTTAACAAAAAGCTAGCAATCGCCAATTTAAAATTAATTGATCTAGCATCAATTGCTGTTTGCGGAAGAGAGTTCCAAACTTCTACCACCCTTTGCGTGTAGAAGTGTTTCCTAATTTTACTCCTGAAAGGTCTGGCTTTAATTTTTAGACTATGCCCCCTAGTCCAAGAATCCCCAACCAGCGGAAATAGTTTCTCTCTATCTACCCTATCTGTTTCCCTTAATAGCCTGAAAACTTCGATCAGATCATCCCTTAACCTTCTAAATTCTAGGGATTACAACCCTAATTTATTTAATCTCTCCTCGTAACTTAACCCTTGGAGTTCGGGTATCATTCTGGTAAACCTACGCTGCACTCCCTCCAAGGCCGATATATCCTTCCTGTCCTCTGCTAGTGAGGGAGCACTTGGTGAAAAGCATGAGTGTCTGGAAGGTGGGCGAAGACAGCATTGGGCTTGTGTGTGATGCACCCCACAGCCAACCAACACTCGCAGTCCAGGATAGTACCATTTGGTCTACGTATCAAAGGGCTGCCAGTGCCTTTGGGATTGTATTGCAGGATGAGTCACCGTTTTTTGGAAGAGGAACAGAGATGAAGGGAAGAACACATTTTTTTTTAAAACGCAGCGAGTTATGATGATCTGCAATGCACTGCCTGAAAGGGTGGTGGAAGCAGATTCAATAGTAACTTTCAAAAGGGAACTGGATGTATACTTAAGAAAGGAAAGAATTGCAGGGCTACGGGGAAAGAGCAAGGTAGTGTGTCTAATTTTTCTTCGACAGCACCTCCCAGACCCACAACCTCTACCACCTGAAAGGACAAGGGCAGCAGGCTCATGGGAACACTATCACCTGCAAGCTCCCCTCCAAGTCACACACCATCCCGACTTGAAAATATATCGCTGATCCTTCATCGTCGCTGGGTCAAAATCCTGGAACTCCCTCCCTAACAGCACTGTGGGAGCACCTTCACCACACGGACTGCAGCGGTTCAAGAAGGCAGCTCACCACCACCACCTTCTCAAGGGCAACTAGGGACGGGCAATAAATGCTGGCCTTGTCGGCGACGCCCACATCCCAGGAACGAATAAAGAAAAAATTGGAGAGCTCTTTCAAACGATCCAACACAAGCACGATGGGCCGAATGGCTTCCTTCTGTGCTGTATCATTCTAGAACACTGGAGAGCTTCTATTCTATTGCCAAGAAGAACAGTTCTATAACCAGCGCATTCCCAGACATTAACTTAAACGCAAAGACATAAATGAAGTTTTAAAATCAAACATGAATTTAGCAGTTGCAGTACAGCACCAGCAAAGTCAAAGAATTTGAAGGAGAAATTAAAAACAATTTGACACCAAGCCTTGTGACTAACCAAACTTTACTGAAGGGAAATATTAAAATGGAGCCGTCTTTGCACTCGATGTAACAATACCGTTCTGGTCATCTTCCTATCTCTGTAATCTCCTTCAGCCCCACAACCCCCCCCAAGATATCTGCGGTCCTCTAATTCTGCCCTCTTGAGCATCCCTGATTATAATCGCTCAACCATTGGTGGCCGTGCCTTCTGCTGCCTCGGCCCTAAGCTCTGGAATTCCCTGCCTAAACCTCTCCGCCTCGCTGCCTCTCTTTCCTCCTTTAAGACGCTCCTTAAAACCTACCTCTTTGACCAAGCTTTTGGTCACCTGCCCTAATTTATCCTTATGTGGATCGGTGTCAAATTTATTGTCTTAAAATACTCCTGTGCAGCGCCTTGGGACGTTTTACTACGTTAAAGGCGCTATATAAATACAAGTTGTTGTTGTTGTTGTTGTTGAAGAAATGATGCCGAGACAATTATCTGGCACACAGTAACACTTGGGAGTGGGAAGAGAGAAAGACGATAAAGGTTTATTAAAATAAAGATTTTGGTGATCATTGCCAATATCAAAGCTCATCAGCGTCTCGGACATAAGTGAGGAAAAAAACAGATGGTCATTTTTTCCCCAGACATTATCAACATCAGTGAGTTACAAGGCCAGAGCTCAGCCCCTCCAAATATGACAAGTGCTATAACCTAGAAATGGGACGAGGAGGTGGTACAGCAGAGCAACGTTGAACCCCCGCGCTGGTAAAGTCCCCTTCTCCCTTCAAGTTTCCAATGCGAGTTGCGCTCTGGAACGGAGGACGATTCGACCATGAGAACGTGTCACTCCCGCTCACCACAGGCCAGCTACACAGCAGCATTAGCAGAGGCCTGGGAGCAGGTCTCCAGCCCGATCTTGCAGGTAAGGACATCTGCGGCATGGAAAGACTCAAGACAGCAGAAAGCGGAGACAAGAGGCAAAAAGAAAAAAAAACAAGTATGGAAAAAATGGGCAGCAGGTTGTCTAGCTCCGATGGCAAATACACGGGCTGGTGTAGAACTGAGACCAGGAATGTCCCAGCTGGAGCTCAGCCAAGGGGGTGGTGCACTTAACCTCAGCATCCTGGGCTAGGGAGGGAATAGCACAAGTCAAGTGCACATGTGGACTGGATTGGTTTGGCTGTGAACCCTCCCCAGCCGCTGAATGGCCCAATGACACTCACTGGCTTCAGCTAACGTTATGAAAATGCCAAACCTGGGCGAGATACCACTGGGCTGGGAATTTCTGTAGACAGGACCCCAGCGCTTCAGGATTGACAGCGCAACAATTGGAGGGGAATATGGTCCTGCAGCCAAATACAAATGAAACAGGGAGGAAAGAAACGAGGCTAAAATGGGTCGAATGGCTGAAGTCTGTGCTGTATATTCTATGCAAGTATTTTCAACAACAACTTGCATTTATACATAAGAACATAAGAAATAGGAACAGGAGTAGGCCATTCGGCCCCTCGAGCCTGCTCCGCCATTCAATACGATCATGGCCGATCTGATCTTGGCCTCAACTCCACTTTCCTGCCTGTTCCCCATAATCCTTGACTCCCCCGTAGTTCAAAGATCTGTCTATCTCCGCCTTGAATATATTCAATGACTCAGCCTCCACAGCTCTCTGGGGTAGATAATTCCAAAGATTCACGACCTCAGAGAAGAAATTCCTCCTCGTCTCCGTCTTAAATGGGCGACCCCTAATTCTGAAACTATGACCCCAACGCCTTTAACGTAGTAAAACGTCCCCAGGAGCTTCACAGGAGCGTTATCAAACAAAGTTTGACACCGAGCCACATATGGAGATATTAGGAGAGGAAAGAGGTGGGTTTTAAGTAGCGTCTTAAAAGGAGGAGAGGGAGGTAGAAAAGCGGAGAGGTTTAGGGAGGGAATTCCAGAGTTTAGGGCCTAGGCAGGTGTAAGCAGGGGTGGAGCGATTAAAATACCGCAAGAGGTCAGAATTGGAGGAGTGCAGAGATCTCAGAGCTTTGTAGGGCTGGAGAAAGATAGAGATAGTGTGAGAAGCGATATATTTTGACACTGAGCCACAGAGAGATATTAAGACAGGTGACCAAAAGATTGGTCAAAGAGGTAGGTTTTAAATGAGCGTCTTAAAAGTAGGAGGGAGTGATAGAGAGGCAGAGTATTTTCACTACAAAAGCATCCCCTTATCGCCCCAACCCCAATAGCATGGACCAATAAAAGGCATGATCCTTACGCAGAGCTTCTGACCAATTAGTTCCTGTGATACTTACTTCACTAGATGCTTAATTATAAGTTCCAGTATTTCCCGACTTTTCTCTGGTAGCTTATACACCAAGGAGTGAATGGCACCAAGCCTGTAATCCAGGCTGTCAGACTCTGAAACACAGTAAACACTTTGTCACATCAACCCGCTCATTTCCAACATAATATTCTCTAACCCGGTCTCGTGTTTACACCTTCAGATCCATAACATATTGGGGTGGAATTTCCTGTGTGGGGGGCAGGGGGTGTAAACGGGAAGTTTCCCCAACGAAATTCCACCCATTCCTTACACTAAAATTTCCTGCCAACCTAATTTGAATACATCGGAACACAAGAATGATCGTAAATTGACACTGGGCAACAAATTTATCAACTGCACCATACAATGTCAGACACCTCTTGGAGTGGGCAAGAACCGAATCTAACGCACTTACTGGATGCAGAGACGAGTTCTCTATGGAGCTTGTAAGTCATCACTGGCTCTTCAAGATTCCTGTGTTAAACAGAGAGCAGGTTTTGTTCGTTATTTAATGCGCAACAAAAAGTCTTGCCTTTGTACAAAACAGAAAGATTAGCAGTGCTCATAGAAAATCCACCTGCCCACACACCCACCTGCAAAACATGTTCAGTATAGGCAGGGCAGAGGGGGTGCAAAGCTATTAAAGTGTGTTTCATTAGTACTAAACACACAGTCACAAATTTCAAACTCAAACCAGTGCCAGTGCTTATAAGCAAATGGGAGGCTGCACTTTATCCACGTTTACACATGGGCTCTACATGAACAGAAAATAGGTTTGCATTTCTGGTGCGGTACTGGATTAGCAAATACATCATTCAAAATGTACCAAGTCAGGAATTAAGCCCACACACACAGGGAAAGTTAACATCAGTCAGGTTCCGAGAGAGGGAGTTGCTCTCATGGTGGGTTTGCCTTTTGGACAAAGGTTCCCACTTGAAGATTTGGATGTAGCCGTTGATAAGAAGTCAGTCTAGTACACGGCACTGGACTTGGATACTTAAAATATTAGATGGCTGGCGCATCAGAAGCGGTCCTAGATGGTCCTTCAATACACTGAAGGCAAATGTCCCTCACATCGTTGCTGAGGAAACTCCAGCTTTCGGACAGGGATGCAGCTTAGACTGAAATGGCTGGTGTCACGTTTTAGGCAAACTTAAAACGGAAATGCGTTGTTTGCACCTAATTTTCCATGGTCAACTCATTAGCGTAAATGGCAGGTTTAAGAAGAAGACCAGTGTTGGGCGAAGACAATGAAGGGGAGGGTCAGAACAGAGGGGCAAAAATTCTGAAAGCCTCTGGAAAGGCTCAGAAGATATCTCAACCCATTAGCAGCCTTTCCCCATGACTCAAAGGAATGGGACTAAGAACTAGCAGGGAACAGAAACATAAGGTGCAGACAGTACAGAACAACCCAGCACTTCTCACCACCCCCCCCCCACCCCGCTTTGATGACTGCTGTACTGGAGGTGGTGCTGCATTAGGTCCTTACAAGAGGAGTGCTCCACTGTGCCGTTCCACAGCTCCATCTCAATAGTTCAGTATTGAGCCAAGTTTCAAGGCCGCAGTGGTCCTTACCGTCACTTAATGCGCCAGCCCTGTGCTGCAGGGTAGCGGCAAACGGCAAGGCTCTGGGCTGGATTTTCTCAATGGAGACGTGTTGGAGGCAGGACTGCTGCTTGCCTGGTTTCAGTCCCGCCTCCATCAGCCTCTGGCCAACCAGCGGGATCTTGCCCTGATTGACCTTGTTCATCTGTCAAGAATTTTTGAAAGAAGAAATGTCATCGTTTGACAGCTCTGTGAAGCTGTCAAACACTGACATTCTGTGTAGTTTGATGAGTCCTTGTGTTCAGGACTCATCAAACCTCTCGACTTCGTAGAAATCAGATGACTGTCGGATCGGAGGATCCAACAGCCAGTCTGTGATCTCTACAATGGAGTTGTCAGGACTCCGGCTCCACAGCGGCTGAAGGCTGTAGGCAGAAACAAAGGTAAGTTAACATTTTCTAACACTTTACACTCACCTCACATGCTTACCACTCCACACTTGCACCCATCACTCACCTCTACATCGCACTTTCAGGCCCCTCCTACCCCCGCAGACCTCCTACTCGTCTCCTACACCCTGGCGGGGTTCCCCCAGGTCGGGAAGCCCTGCACTTCGGAACGAAAAATGGGGATAATCGTATTTTCTGCCTGTTAACTACCTGTTAACAGACAGTTAATAGGCTTTAATCCCTTTCCTGCCTTGAGGAGACGGGACCCGGGGCCGGATGGCTTCCTGCCTCCTGGCAAGAGGGCACGGAGGCGGGTTGGGGGCGGGTTTGCCACCCACCCCCAAATTCTGCAACTTTCCCGGCAGTCCCGCCTCCATACCCGCCTCCTCGGGCCTGAGAAAATCCAGCCCTCTGTATCTGCCACTGTGTTGACCCAAAGCCCAAATGCCAATTTCTCCATAGTCATTGCCAGGTAGATATGTTATGATCTGGAATGCACGGCCTGGAAGGGTGGTGGGAACAGATTAAATAGTAACTTTCAAAAGGGATTTAAATAAAAACTTGAAGGGGATAAAATTGCAGGGCTATGGGGAAGAGCAGGGGAGTGGGACTAATTGGATAGAATCATAGAAACTTACAGCACAGAAGGAGGCCATTCGGCCCATCGTGTCTGTGCCGGCCGAAAAAGAGCTATCCAGCCTAATCCCACTTTCCAGCTCTTGGTCCATAGCCTTGTAGGTTACGGCGCTTCAAGTGCATATCCAAGTACTTTTTAAATGTGATGAGAGTTTCTGCCTCTACCACCCTTTCAGGCAGTGAGTTCCAGACCCCCACCACCCAAAGGGTGAAAAACATTCTCCTCAACTCCCCTCTTAATCCTTTTACCAATTATTTTAAATCTAAGCCCCCTGGTTATTGACCTCACTGCTAAGGGAAATAGGTCCTTCCTATCCACTCTATCTAGGCCCCTCATAATTTTATACACCTCAATCAAGTCTCCACTCAGCCTCCTCTGTTCCAAAGAAAACAACCCCAGCCTATCCAATCTTTCCTCATAGCTAAAATTCTCCAGTCCTGGCAACATCCTCATAAATCTCCTCCGTACCCTCTCTAGTGCAATCACATCCTTCCTGTAATGTGGTGACCAGAACTTTACGCAGTGCTCTAGCTGTGGCCTAACTAGTGTTTTATACAGTTCATCTTCATCGTCGCTGGGTCGAAATCCTGGAACTCCCTCCCTAACAGCACTGTGGGAGTATCTTCACCACATGGACTTTCAAAGAGCTGGCACAGGCATGATGAGCCGAATTGCCGTCTCCTGTGCTGTATGATTCTACGATTCTGTAAAGTTAACACATACAGCTGCTTCTGACGGCACGCTTGCTGTCAGAGATACCAGAGCTCTTACAGAGGTGATTCCATTATGTGACTCTGAAGGCAAAGTGCAATCAGTGCCAAAGACTACTGGTTGCTGTTGATTGCACTTGCATTGGGGCCGGCATTTTGACTTTGCCCATGGACGTCAGTCAGCCGTACAGACCAACGATGCCAATTCCACATTGTTCGCCTGCACAGACTCCCGACGTCAAACAAGATTGGCGGTGAGAATGAGAAAACAGCACATGCAACATTTGTTCTGGTATTGCCAAATCCAACCTACAGTATTAACAGGGCAAATTCAACACCAAATGAACCAGATTACATTGCAAAACTGCTTGCGACAGAAGTGCAATTATAAACCCTCTATTCAAATACACTGAGGAAGGCATTGGCTTCCAGTTAAACAACGCCTCGATTTCAAAATTCTGATCCTTGTTTTCAAATCCCTCCATGGCCTCGCCCCTCTCTATCTCTAATCTCCTCCAGCCCCATAAACCCCTCCCACCCCCCGAGATATCCGCGCTCCTTTAATTCTGCCCTCTTGAGCATCCTTGATTTAGAATCGCTCAACCATTGGTGGCCGTGCCTTCTGTTGCCTAGGTCCTAAGCTCTGGAATTCCCTCCCTAAACCTCTCCGCCTCGCTACCTCTCTTTCCTCCTTTAAGACGCTCCTTAAAACCTACCTCTTTGACCAAGCGTTTGGTCATCGGCCCTAATTTCTCCTTGTGTGGCTCGGTGTCAAATTCGGTTTGATAACACTCCTGTGAAGCAACTTGGGACGTTTTACGACGTTAAAGGCACTATATAAATACAAGTTGTTGTTGTTGGCTGAAGGAAACTGGATGAATACGAAGGAGTAGAGAGCTTCTTCAGTGAGGAGGATTTGCGTGAAGAATGGATTTTTCAATATGTTCTCGTCTGCAGTGAGGTGTGGAAATGCTGACTAAATTACTTTTCTGCCTTTCAGTTTCAGCTTTCAGCTGACTGCTCAGCAGCATTCGATGTTAAGACTGTTGTATAGATCGACACAGTGTGCCATAAAATAATACCTCAACCTTATTTTCTCCCCCCTCGATGTCATGCACTCGGGAGGGTGGACGGGAACTTGCTACCAAGGCTCTGCTTTTCTGGAGGTGGAATAACTCCCCTCCAATTTTTCCTGTTTCTTTATGCCTGGTCTCTCTTTGGTGTATCCCAACAGCAGCCCTCCCGATATCAGGAACTCTCTATACGTGAATCATGGATGCTAACCTCCTCTTGGCATTCTGTGCCACTTTGTAGAAGAACCTAAACAACCTGTACAAGAGCACACTTCACTCTGACTGGTTTTAATCTTCCAGATATGTTATAAAACAATTGAAATGAATTTTACACCCTTAGTATGCCCCAGAAGAAATTGCTCAGAAGGGGGCAACTAGGCGCCACTTTTAAGGCTATTAATTGGTCGGCAGTTTCCTGCTTTGATGCATAAAAATGTCCTAAATTGCACTGGTCATATCAATGATTGATTATATTTATCCAACACTAGCTTTTGGTTGGACAAAGAACTAAATGGTCTTTGGAGTTAGTCAGAAGGCACAGACCGTATTTTTTTTTTTTTTAATTAAATTTGTTCCCACTTCCAGGATGAAAGATGGCAGCCAGGAGGAAGTGGTGAAGGGTTAGATGCTAGGGTTTAAAAAAAACACATAGTTTTAGCCAGATAATTTAGATTCGAGAAAATAAACAGAAAATTAGAAAAGATTAGGATGGAAAAAGGGGAGAAGGAATGACCAAGGGAGCAACAACAGAATCGAATATTTATATAGCGCCTTTAACATAAAATATCATCTCAAGGTGTTTCAAAGAAGCACAGAGCCAAAGGAGGAACTATTAGAAGGTTTGACTAAAAGCTTGGTCAAAGAAATAGGTTTCTGGGAGGGTCTCAGAAGGAAGAGATGGGGGTGCAGAGGCAGAGTGGATTAAGGAGGGAATTCCAAAGTTTAGGGCCTAGACGGCGGAATGCACGGTGGGGCAAAAAGGAGTGGGGGGGATACAGAAGCCAGAGTTGGGCGAATGTAGAGTTCTCGGAGAGTTGTAGGGCTGGAGAAGATTAGAGAGATAGGGAGGGACATGGCCATTAAAGGATTTAAACACGAGGATGAGAATTTTAAATTTGAGGTGTTGCGGAAACGGGACCCAATGCAGGTCTGCGAGCACCAGGGGTGATGACTGAGTGGGTACTGGTGCAAGATAGGTTATGGGCAGAAGAGTTTTGGATGAGCTGAAGTTTACAGAGGCTGAAGAATGGGAGGTCGGCCAGGAGAGTATTTGGGAAGTGACAACACGTTCAAGGACTTTGGAAGGAAAGCAAGGTTGGAGATGGGGCGGTAGCTTACAAGGACAGGGGGATTCAGCGTGGTTTTTTTTGAAGAGGGGGCGATGGCAGAAAGGGAGAGGGACAGGACCCAAGGCAAGGGAACCATTTATAGTGTCAGTTAGCATGGGGGCTAGTAAGAGAGATTGGGCAGTCAGCAGTTTAGTGGAAATGGGGTCAAGAGAGTGGGTCTCGTGGATAAGGTAAGCTGTAGAGGGGCGTGAGGTTAGGTGGGGCGAGAGAAAACTACAGAAAGACAAAGATTCAGGGGCAGAACTGGTGTTTGCTTTTTTTTTCTCAAATATAACTAAAGTTGCTTTAAGTGTTATTTCTGCCATCTGCAATTAAATCTCTTCCTTTAACTACTGCAACATTAGCGTTGGTTTTCAGTGTCACAAGCCGTGATTTTCCCTACCTCGGCAGGTCCGTGGCGGGTCCCGACCTCGCTGCCGTCTCCAGCCCTGCTCTGTAGAATGAATTTTCCCTGATTGGGCTTGTTAAACCCGCCCACCGCGTTTCCCAGCCAATTGAAGGAAGCGGATTTGATGACGTGTCATCAGCCGGTTTCCTTAAAGGGACCATGCGCAAATTTAGTTTGACAGTTGTGCTGTCAGTGTTCTGCAGCATTGAGGTGCTGCAAACACTGTCAAGCACAGCACAGAGTTGCACGGCTGCACCCAGGCTCTCTCGTGACTCCCTCCAGGAGACCAACGCAGCCTGGTTGCACATTGCACAGGAGGACACAAGCAGGGATGTCGTCAGGAGGACCAGGCTGCAGTGGTACAAACCTTTCAATGATCTCAGTAGATCACAGAACGTTACTGCAAAGCCACACTCAACCTCATCCTGCTGTGCTGCTCATCACATCCCCATCACTCTGCCTTCCCCACCCAACTCCTGCACATCCTTACTCACACCAACTTACCTTGCACCTCCACCCATCCCTCTCTATCTACATTATCACATCCCCATCTCACTAGCCACCCCTCGCACTCACCCTCATCCTAGTGCAATCATACCAACTAACAACACACAAGGGCAGGCACTTGGGTGTTTTATCCAATGTACATGTAAAGTTTCTGTTAATGTGGTGTCAAACATTGAAACCTTTATTTTCAACACTTTGCATTCTTGGACAGATTTGTGTGCACCTTTGGAAGTGGCTTAGTGAGTTGCAGTGAATGGTGAGACATAACGGTACCCCCCTGCAATGGTGATGAGTGTGAAAGGAATGGCTTGGACATTGTAGGGATGCTTTAAGGTGTTGGTGTGGGGTGGTGCCAACCTGGCGCATCATGTGACAGCCAGGGTGTACAGCGTCAAGTGAAGTAAATATGGCCATGGTGAGGCCATCCCTGGCCTCCCGGGCAGTAATGTGGTCGGGTGCCCTGTGTCCTGTGTAGCACCAGGTGATTATGGAGAAGGTTGCTGTTGCTGCTCCCGGTGATGCTGGTGTTGCGGCTGATCGTGGTCAGATTCTGAGGACCAAGGTGAGAGAGTATAAACTGCACCCATGCTGCTGGAATAGATGGCAGGTGAACTGGAGATGGCAGAAGCATTCTGTCACTGGTAAGCAAGGTTGTTCCAATGTGGTAACACTGGATAGAGAGTTTGCTCCAAACACTTGCAACCTGCATAAAGCTCAATCTGTCTTCCAAATGCAATAAACAGCAGCTTCTGAGCTTGGAAAGTAAACAGCTGTGAGATGGGAGCTTTTATAGCACATTTCAAGCTGTCAAGTAATGAGATGATTCCATGGCCATTCAACCCCCGCCCTGTTTACCTGACGTGATCCCCGAGCAGCGTGGACCCTGTTGGCAAGCTGGTAAATTCTAAAGGTGAGCTCAAAATTGTCGTTAATCCTCTGTTAACAAGGTCATAATGACCCGAATTGCCTCCCCCGCCGCTGCGTGTCGGGTCTGCTCAGCGCTGACGGAGCCGACATTTGGTAAAGGTGCGCGGCGGTGGGTTGACAGCGGGGTTCTGACCCACTGTCAAAAAAAAACACTTTCCCACCCGACCTGCCACCGATCGCGCCCGCTGACCACCCCCCCTCCCCCCCCCGGAAAACTGCCACGGAATTTTCATGGACCTGCCAGTCTAAGGATTAAAACAGAAATGGAAGCAATTGCCGTAAAGCACTGCCATCTGTTGTATGGGAATCAATTTTAACTTATTGGGAGAACTTAAAACAATTTCTTCTGGAACGACAATGAACAGGTTTGTAAGAAATCAAATATCTTAAAAGGAGCACAAAGAGCCTGTGGTGTATATCCACAGAACATACCAGAACCTGCCAGAAAAAAGTTGAACACAGTCTTCAAAAAAAAAGGGCGATTTCTGCCAGCTATAAGAGCTGTTACCTTTCAAACACTTGCCAGATGCTTCTCTTACACTCAACACGCCAGCCAGCTCCACAGACCAACACGCCAGCTCCACAGACCAACGCGCCAGCTCCACAGACCAACGCGCCCGCTCCACAGACCAACGCGCCAGCCAGCTCCACAGGCCAACACGCCCGCCCGCGCCACAGGCCAACACGCCCGCACCACAGGCCAACACGCCAGCCAGCTCCACAGACCAACACGCCCGCTCCACAGACCAACACGCCCACCAGCTCCACAGACCAACACGCCAACCAGCTCCACAGACCAACACGCCAGCTCCACAGACCAACACGCCAGCTCCACAGACCAACACGCCAGCTCCACAGACCAACACGCCCGCTCCACAGACCAACACGCCCGCTCCACAGACCAACACGCCCGCTCCACAGACCAACACGCCCGCTCCACAGACCAACACGCCCACCAGCTCCACAGACCAACACGCCAACCAGCTCCACAGACCAACACGCCAGCTCCACAGACCAACACGCCAGCTCCACAGACCAACACGCCAGCTCCACAGACCAACACGCCCGCTCCACAGACCAACACGCCCGCTCCACAGACCAACACGCCCGCTCCACAGACCAACACGCCCGCTCCACAGACCAACACGCCAGCCAGCTCCACAGACCAACACGCCCGCCTCCACAGGCCAACACGCCAGCTCCACAGACCAACACGCCAGCCAGCTCCACAGACCAACACGCCAGCCAGCTCCACAGGCCAACACGCCAGCCCGCTCCACAGACCAACACGCCCGCTCCACAGACCAACACGCCCGCTCCACAGACCAACACGCCCAGCTCCACAGACCAACACGCCCGCTCCACAGACCAACACGCCCGCTCCACAGACCAACACGCCCGCCAGCTCCACAGCCAACACGCCAGCCAGCTCCACAGACCAACACGCCAGCTCCACAGACCAACACGCCAGCTCCACAGACCAACACGCCAGCTCCACAGACCAACACGCCCGCTCCACAGACCAACACGCCCGCTCCACAGACCAACACGCCCGCTCCACAGACCAACACGCCACCGCTCCACAGACCAACACGCCAGCCAGCTCCACAGACCAACACGCCAGCTCCACAGACCAACACGCCAGCTCCACAGACCAACACGCCAGCCAGCTCCACAGACCAACACGCCAGCCAGCTCCACAGACCAACACGCCAGCTCGCTCCACAGACCAACACGCCCGCTCCACAGACCAACACGCCCGCTCCACAGACCAACACGCCCGCTCCACAGACCAACACGCCCGCTCCACAGACCAACACGCCCGCTCCACAGACCAACACGCCCGCCAGCTCCACAGACCAACACGCCAGCCAGCTCCACAGACCAACACGCCAGCCAGCTCCACAGACCAACACGCCAGCCAGCTCCACAGACCAACACGCCCACTCCACAGACCAACACGCCCGCTCCACAGACCAACACGCCCGCTCCACAGACCAACACGCCCGCTCCACAGACCAACACGCAAACTCCCGACGATCCAAACTGTTACCTAACGCACAAAGTAACCCGAGATACACCGTGCCCTGGATTAACAATAGACCCATTTTTGTCTCTGGATTTAGAAGTAGGATTTTCTACACGCTCATGTCACTTCAGTGGATGGTTAGTGTCAGTCATTTTCATACCAGACAGGTGCATAGAAACATAGAAAAATAGGAGCAGGAGTAGGCCATTCAGCCCTTCGAGCCTGCTCCACCATTCAATATGATCATGGCTGATCCTCTATCTCAATACCATATTCCCGCTCTCTCCCCATACCCCTTGATGTCTTTTGTGTCTAGAAATCTATCTATCTCCTTCTTAAATATATTCAGTGACTTGGCTACCACAGCCTTCTGTGGTAGAGAATTCCACAGGTTCACCACCCTCTGAGTGAAGAAATTCCTCCTCATCTCAGTCCTAAATGTCCTACCCCGTATCCTGAGACTCCTCGTTATAGACCCCGCCCCCCCAGCCAGGGGAAACATCCTCCCTGCATCCAGTCTGTCTAGCCCTGTCTGAATATCTCATTGAAACGTATAAAATTCTATGAGATACATTCACAGCTTTTTGCAACACCAGTAAAAATGCAGCCAGTTGTCCAGGTTAGCTCAAATAATTCTGTAGATTTGAACCAGTTCCTGAGAGTTAAACAGACAACCTACCGGTTAAGTTCCTTTCAATGGACTTTCTTTACAGACTTACAGAATCATACAGCACAGAAGGAGACCATTCGGCCCATCGTGTCCCTGCCGGCTCTTTGAAAGAGCTATCCGATTAGTCCCACTCCCCTGCTCTTTCCCCATAGCTCTGAAATGTTTCTCCTTTTCAAGTAGTTATCCAATTCTCTTTTGAAACTATTGATTCTGCTTCCACCACTCTTTCAGGCAGTACATTCCAGACCACCACAAATTGCTGCATAAAATAATTCCTCATTTCCAATCACCTTAAAGCTATGTCTTCTGGTTACCGACCCTCCTACCAATGGAAACAATTTCTCCCCAGCTACTCCATCAATAATTTTGAGCACCTCTATTAAATCTCCCCTTAACCTTCTCTGCTCTAAAGAGCACAACCCCAGCTTCTCTAATCTCGCCACATAACTGAAGTCCCTCAACCCTGGTACCATTCTAATAAATCTCGTCTGCACCCTCTCCAAGGCCTTGACATCCTTCCTAAAGTCTGGTGCCTTTTCAAATAATAGAGTTGACTGGTAGCTTAGGAACATTTTAATCCCAGACGCAGTCATTTTCGGAGTCCTGTAGGTGAGCCCATCTCCGAAGTTTGGACCTTGCCTCCATATCCATTGCAGCTCGATCAAAAATCCTAATTAACTAGAATGTCAACTGCCAAAACTTACACTTCTCCTACGCATTTCCCCCACTGAGAATCCACTCTGCAAGACGAAGGCAGCCACTACTACAATGGACAGGAAGCTATATTACCACCTTTCTACCATCTACAAGGCACAAGTAAGGAGTGTGATGGAATACTCTCCACTTGCCTGGATGAGTGCAGCTCCAACAACACTCAAGAAGCTGGACACCATCCAGGACAAAGCAGCCCACTTGATTGGCACCCCAACCACCACCTTAAACATTCACTCCCTCCACCACCGGCGTACCGTGGCTGCAGTGTGTACCATCTACAAGATGCACTGCAGCAACTCACCAAGGCTTCTTCGGCAGCACCTCCCAAACCTGCGACCTCTTCCACCTAGAAGGACAAGGGCAGCAGGCGCATGGGAACACCACCACCTCCGAATTCCCCTCCAAGTCACACACCATCCTGACTTGGAAGTATATCGCCGATCCTTCATCGTCGCTGGGTCAAAAACTGTGGCTGCAGTGTATGCTATCTACAAGATGCACTGCAACAACTTGAGGGGGTTTCGGCAGCACCTCCCAAACCCACAACCTCCAACCTCTAGAAGGACGTGAGCAGCAGATGCATGAGAACAGAATTGCCTCCAAGTTCCCCTCCAGGCCACACACCATCCGGAGTTGGACATAGATCACCGTTCCTTCATCGTCGCTGGGTCAAAATCCTGGAACTCCCTCCCTAACAGCACTGTGGGAGCACCTTCACCACACGGACTGCAGCGGTTCAAGGCGGCGGCTCACCACCACCTTCTCAAAGGCAATTAGGGATGGGCAATAAATGCTGGCCTTGCCGGCGACGCCCACATCCCAACATAAAGAAACAAATAAAAAAAAACCTGGGCAAAGGCTTGCATAGGCCAGCTGGAGGGGTCAATAGAGGGCTGTCTAAACAAAGGCCGTCCTGAATAGATTGCAGCATCACTACTTGTCAGTGATGCAGGTTTCATCCAGCTTTCTAAACCATTCTTTTCTAAACTTTACTTCAGTCACTAAACAAGAGTTTGACCGTCTTTCGTACAACAAATGTACGTCAGGCAAGGCCAGAGAAATATAGCTAATTTCCAGTGACAAGCCATTTTGAAGGCAGTACTATACATTTAAAAAAAAAATCTGCATTTTAAGATACTTGGATGAGGAGAATTTTTTTGTTTTTACACAGCGAGTTATAATGATCTGGAATGCACTGCCTGAAAGGAAGGTGAAAGCAGATTCAATAATAACTTTCAAAAGGGAACTGGACATATACTTTTGCAGGGCGGTGGGAGAAAGAGCAGGGGGGAGCGGGACTAATTGAACAGCTCTTTTCAAAGGGCCGGCACAGGCATGATGGGCCGAATGGCCTGCTTCTGTGATTCTATGACATATCACATAACCTTTAAACTATTGAAAAAATGGATAAATATATCACTTCTCAGACGTGTGGAGTAGATAGGGTGGTGGGGGGCAGGATCGAATCATCCTGCACTACGTAGCATGTGGGGGCTCCTACCTGAGGTAGTGCTTCAGTGCGCTGGTGATTGTTTTGATATCCCACTCGATGCTCTGGAGGTCAACATCACCAGGATGATTTGGATCTAAGGAACAAGAAATAATAAAGAAACCACAATCACTGCCTCGGTCGGTCAGCAAGGACAGTTTATTAAGCGCATGGGAACCTTGCTGTGCGCCTTGGTTTCTACAGTGCCCACAGTTTCTGGGAGCGGAGGGAGGGTGAGCGGGGAACATAAAAGTTCAGTGGATCACTTATTGAGAAGGGGCGCGTCGCCTAATTGCAAGAGCTTTCTGGTATACTTGGAATAGCCTGTAAAAAAAAAAAAATCCTAAATCCTACAACCTTGGCTGGTGCAGGCAGTTCATGTGCAGCTTAAACGTTTTGCCACACGATCTTTCTTTTTGGTACTTTTACCTTGAAGCGTTTACTTCCTTTCCCAATTTTCTGCCATCCGGCCCTGAAGGTGCCGTCAACCATCTGGTACCTCGCCCGAGCTCAAATGGCGAGCGTCAGTAGGCCTTTTGAGGGGGGAAAGGGAGGGGGCGAGGGAAACTGAATGTCTTCCCTCGACTCCGTGACCAGAACTACACGCAATACTCGGTCTGACCAGTGCACTGTACAGTTCCAGTAGGACTTCCTCGGACTTGCTCTCTACAGCTTGGGCTACATACTTCATACTGTTTCTGCTTTATTGATTGTTGCTCTGCAGTGATTGAATAGGTTGACTGTTGAGTCTACTAAAACCCCTGGAAAAATGGTGCTTTTGTGTGTAGGTCATGGACTTGTGTGATAATTCTATGAAATAGTATTTTTTTTTTAAATATGGAAGAATTAAATCTACCTCAACACATATAGCAATGTGGATTTTAATTGCGCCACCATTGGCAGCCATGCCTTCAGCTGCTCAGACCCTAAGCTCTGGAATTCCCGCTGTAAATCTCTCCACCTCCCTCTCTCCTCCCATTTTCCACTCTCCGTAAACTTGAGGTCATCCAATACTCTGCTGCCCGTGTCCTAACTCGCACCAAGACCTGTTCGCCCATCACCTGTGACCGACATTGGCTCCCGGTTAAGCAACGCATCGATTTTTAAAATTCTCATCCTTGTTTTCAAATCCCTCCATGGCCTCGCCCCTCTGTAATCTCCTCCAGCCCTATAACCAATGTCCCCGTTAAGTTTTGCGGCCGCGCAGCGGTCTGGAAGTCCCGTGCAGGCCACTTGCCAGCTTCACAATGGGAAAAAAAACGTGCGCACGTGGAAATTTGAATGGGTCGCACAGCCGCTTAAGAGGGCTGCGCACCCGAAAAAAAATGGAAGGGAACATGGCCTACAACCCTCCGAGATCTCTGCACTCCTCTTGAGCATCCCCGATTTTAATCACTCCACCATTGGTGGCCAAGCCTTCATCTGCCAAGGCCCTAAACTCTGGAATTCCCTGTCTAAACCTCTCCGCCTCTCTTTCCTCCTTAAAATCAACTCATTGCCAAACGTGTCAGCTGTGGCTCAGTGGGTAGCACCCTCGCCTCTGAGTCAGAAGGCTGTGGGTTCAAGTCCCACTCCAGAGACCTGAGCACACAAATCTAGGCTGACACTCCCAGTGCAGTGCTGAGGAAGTGCTGCACTGTCGGAGGTGCCGTCTTTCGGATGAGACGTTAAACCGAGGCCCCGTCTGCCCTCTCAGGTGGACGTAAAAGATCCTAGGGCCACTATTTCAAAGAAGAGCAGGGGAGTTATCCCCGGTGTCCTGGTCAATATTTATCCCTCAATCAACATCACTAAAAACAGATTATCTGGTCACTATCACATTGTTGTTTGTGGGAGCTTGCTGTGTGCATATTGGTTGCCGGGTTTCCCACATTACAACAGTGACTACACTTCAAAAGTACTTCATTGGCTGTAAAGCGCTTTGAGACGTCCGGTGGTCGTGAAAGGCGCTATAGAAATACAAGTCTATCTTTCTTTCTATATCTGCCCTAATATCTCAGTGTCAAATTTTGTTTGCTAACGCTCCAGTGAAGCGCCTTGGGACGATTTACTATGTTAAAGGCGCTATATAAATGCAAGTTGTTGTTGGATTGCTCCTGACTTCCAATATACTGCCGTATAATACAAAATTCCTGTCTCTAGCTCAGCCCTTCTTCATAATGCTGATTTTTTATAAATAGGGTAAAATGATCATAGATAAAAAAGTGGAAAAAAAAAGGAAAAGGAATGGAACTGGAATTAATTAACATTAAAAATTGGTTTCGGATATCGCTCCAATCGCTGCCAAAGACCGATCTACGAACGCTGGAAGAATTGTACAGTAAAGGTCGCCAATCGCCTCGGGCTTCTCCAGTCCATCCTGCTGCTCAAATCAGGAACACAGAACACTCTGGAATTTTTAAACAGAAGCAGCACGATCGGCCATCAGTAAGAGAATCGGGAAATGGCGCCCCTCCAGTGTGCAAGCTAGCCGCCGCCAGCACCTCGGTCTGTCTGCAGTGGTCGCTTACCCCCCAGTTATAGGCGCGGCGGCTGGGGAATGGCCCCTGGCGCAGGAGGTCGGAGATGACAACCCACAAACCTGTACATTGCCAGCTCACGGCACAGGGGTGTAAATACTCTTATGGTACCCAAATCAGTCCAATTCTGAATTCTGGTCCATCCGATACTCAACACTGTTGAGTGAGCAAGGGTCAGAGAGGGAGCACCAGTAACTTTCTTGTTAAGTCGTGTTCTCACCAAAAAACTGAGTTAGTAGTTTCTGTACTTGGAAGTTGCTGCCCACAGTTCTGTAAACACCTTCTGTAGTGATTCCTGCAAAGATAAATAAATCCAAATTCAGTATTTTATGAAAATGGGGCTTAATATTAAACTTGTATCTTTTTTCACTACTTCAATTCCTCAGCCGAGATCATTTTATTCACTGAAATAAAAAAGGAAACTTGTTCTGTAAACCAGACAGTGCCACGTCTCCCCACTCCCATCTTTTGGGGGTGGGGAGGGAGATGGAGGAATAACGAGCCCATCATTCCAGTCACTCTGCCACGTGCTGCCTGGGAAATGAGGGGAAGCCATGGGAGGGTACAAGGCAGTATTGGAGGTGCAGTGTAATTCCAGCTCTCGGCTGGTCCCACTGTACTGGGAGTAGGGTTTAAATCTAGCTCTTGGCGAGGAACTGGGTGATGCAGCGGGTTAGATGGGGGCCTGCATCAGGGACACCGTGTAAATCTGCTCTGTGGGTTATATTACCAGGGGCACCGTGTAAATCTGCCCTCAGTGGGTTATAGTACCAGGGGCACCGTGTAAATCTGCTCTCAGTGGGTTATATTACCAGGGACACCGTGTAAATCTGCTCTCAGTGGGTTATATTACCAGGGACACCGTGTAAATCTGCTCTGTGGGTTATATTACCAGGGGCACTGTGTAAATCTGCTCTCAGTGGGTTATATTACCAGGGGCACCGTGTAAATCTGCCCTCAGTGGGTTATAGTACCAGGGGCACCGTGTAAATCTGCTCTCAGTGGGTTATATTACCAGGGACACCGTGTAAATTTGCTCTCAGTGGGTTATATTACCAGGGGCACTGTGTAAATCTGCTCTCAGTGGGTTATAGTACCAGGGGCACTGTGTAAATCTGCTCTCAGTGGGTTATATTACCAGGGACACCGTGTAAATCTGCTCTGTGGGTTATATTACCAGGGACACCGTGTAAATCTGCTCTCAGTGGGTTATATTACCAGGGGCACTGTGTAAATCTGCTCTGTGGGTTATATTACCAGGGACACCGTGTAAATCTGCTCTCAGTGGGTTATATTACCAGGGGCACTGTGTAAATCTGCTCAGTGGGTTATATTACATGGGGCACTGTGTAAATCTGCTCTCAGTGGGTTATATTACCAGGGGCACCGTGTAAATCTGCCCTCCGTGCGTTCCACTAACATTATAACACTGGTTTGAGATACTATAGGGTTTTATTAATAATGGGAATAGAAAGATAATTTTCCCACCTTTGGACTCCACAGCATTAATGCATCTCCTCACAAACTTCAAGCCAAGTTCATTCAGTTGCACTGTGCATGAAAAGAATTAAACTAGTGAGGATTCAGATATAGACTCTGCATTCTATCAATAATACAGAATTTCAAAATGCCCAACCAAAGTAAATAAATAAGTGAAACATTACACATACTTTCTTCTGGTTTCGCATTCGGAGTGATGTAGATCTGGAATTCAGAAGCAGAGAGACAATAGCTGGTTAATTCAGGACAATAGAAAGATTATCCCTCAACGCATTCATTCCTCCCCACTCTGATTTTCCCTCTCCTGTCTCAGGGGGTGAGGATGCAAGCACCAAGATGTCTTCCAGTGCTCCCAAATGTCAGCTTGGACAATGAGTGGTGGCAGGTTATGAGATGCTGGAGGATTCTATCCTCAAATGAACACACGCTATTGACACAAAAGCAAAATACTGCGGATGCTGGAAATCTGAAATAAAAACAGAAAATGCTGGGAATACTCAGCAGGTCAGGCAGCATCTGTGGAGAGAGAAACAGAGTCAACGTTTCAGGTCGATGACCCTTCGTCAGAACTGGAAAAAGTTGGAGATGGAACAGGTTTTTAAGCAAGTGCAGGGGCAGAGAAAGGTGGGAGGGGAGGAAAGAACAAAAGGGAAGGTCTGTGATAGGATGGAAGGCAGGAGAGATTAAGAGAGATGATGGTGCAAGGCCAAAGGAGATGGTAATGGGACAAGTTAAGAAACAAAAGACGACTCTCGATGTGCGACTTCTCATTTTTGTCCACCCCAGTCCAACGCCGGCATCTCCGCATCATAGCTAAGAAGTAGTAGATGTCCAACCTCCCTAATCCAGGAGCAGCATGGGTAATCATCAATCCAGCCGGGATCAACTAACTCACCGGAAACGGAGATCAAAGCTGGGACACAGGAACAGGAGTGGGCCATTCAGCCCCTCCAGCCGGGACCTTGCTGGGAAAGAGATTTTTCATTGTGGTGGTGGGTGGTGGTGTTGAGCCACAGGACGATTAAAACAGCCACTGTCTACAGAAAGAGACATAACTGGCATCATCCAGAAGATTCCAGAAGTGATCAAAGCAATAAAAGGAAAGGAAAGAACCAGAACTTGTTTTGAAACGGTGCCTTTTAAGCCCTCGGGATGTTTTAAAACACTTCACAACCAACTTTTGATGTGCAGCCAATTTGTCCCACAAAACGCAATGAGATAAGTGACCAGTTCATCTGCTTTTGGTAGTACTAGCTGAAGGAGGAATGTGGGCCAAGACAGAGAGAACTCCCCTGCTCAACTTCGAATAGTGATATGGGATCTTTTACATCCAGCTGAACAGGCGGACAGGTCCTTGGCTTAATGCCTCATTCTAAAGCTTGCACCTCCGACAATGCAGCACTCACATTGTACTGCACTGAAGTGTCCAGTCTTGGAATGCTACCACTGAATCAAACCAACACTCGTATTCATGTTATAACACAAACATGTTTATACACACCAACTGTGAGATGCAGCAGTAAACTGTGTGAAATGTTAAATCAAATCGCTGAAATGTAAACAGAAACCACACAGTTAGAACGAATTAACATCACAGCCGAGGTACTACTCTATTGCTCCTCATCGATGAACGTGGAAAATTAACTGCAATTGGGTGAGCCGATCAGACTTTACTTTATGAAACTAGCAATTTCAATGTCAAACTGTGGACAGCAAGACTAACCAGAATCTGCCAACACATGGGTCAATTAGGGACACACCATCAACACCTCAAGCCTGTTCAAGAGATCTGTTGCTGTGTTTGGAGGGGGTGGTTAGAAAGGGAGTGGAGATAGTTTTGGACAAAGCCTAGCAATAAAATATTTGTAGACAGAAAACTGGAAACAGTCCTTCTCCAGTCTTGTAAAAAAAACTCCCTATGGGACTGGATGCAAACTATTCACTGAACTTTTCCAACTCTTCCATTAGTGCCCTTCAGGAGCCACACCGTTCCTCTCATACAACATCTGCAGAAGGGATCCTTCTGTGTAGTCTCAACGTGATTATACAAAGCAGAATTTTTAAAGAGAGAAAAAAAAATGTCCCGTGTTCCAGTCGCCAACATTCCACATTAGAGACACATTCTGGGAATGAATCATCGTTCTGTAACCAACACACTCGCATGCTTTCTCCTCGATATTTTTTTGAGTTAAATCCAGATGCAATATGTTTCCAATCGAGTGCGGGGCGCAGCCAGAATGGTGTAATGAGACCTACTTTAGCTTTTTTGACGAGCTGTTAATATTGGATTATGAACAGGCGCTTGAGAAAACCTCTTGGCTCACTCCGGTACATTACTGGATTTATTACAGTACCAACCCCCTCCACAAATATTTATTCTGCTCATGCAGCTTGGATGGGGAGATGTATGCAAATCACTCTCTCTCTCTCTCTCTCCTTTTCTCCCCTTGCTCCCTGTGGACTTTGTCCTGCAGTTAACCCAAGAAAAGCATCGACATGGTCAGTCTCTATTTTATCACTAGCGCAGTCATTACTCCTTTGAACTCGAACTATACCTTCTTGCACACTTTTTCTCCTCCCGACATCAATATCAGGAACCGTTGCGCCGTCTCCTGCTCTAAAACCACTCTTTCCAAATAAAACTGGAACACAGTACCTCCCTTAATCTTCCTGACCTTCTACAATCTGTAGGCTTTTAAAAACCCAAGTTTAGCGCCATATAACTTGTACTTCTTGATTTATCTCATTGTCTCTTCTACTTCCTTCAGTCCTTGGTCCTTCACTTTGATTTATCAACAAGGAAAACTTAGCAGAGGGATATTTGAATGGTATGCAGCGAGGGAGACAGAGACAGAGAGAAAGGAAAAGAAAAGGATAAGACACACACAAAAATATCCATTTTTACTGTCCCATTCGGAAGGTTAACACTAACTGACAATCTAAGTCTTAAACTCCTAACATTTATAAAGAATAAAATCCATTTGTAGTTCATGGGGAAACGAGGGAAACATTTGCAAAGATAAAATATGCCAAGGTCACGATGAGAACGAGATAATTCCAGGAATGGACCTTGCACAACTCCGGCTAAAATCCAACTCCGGCTAAAATCCACCTCAGCCTAAAATCCACCTCAGCCATGTCCCCAGTCACCTGGTGTCAAGTGGGACGTTTGACAAAAATTAATCAACCACCAAATCCGGGGTCTGCACCAAAGTACATTTTGCAACTTTGCCCTCTTTAAGCCACTGAGGCAAAACATGAACAACCACCACACAACAGCATGTTCCTATGTTGGGTACAAATATCCTTAAAAAGGTCAGGTGTCATTAGTTCAGACAAAAAAAAACCAAAAGTCCTGCACGGCAGATGTTGTTGACACTGAATGAAGAGGAGGAGGAGCAGGAAGATGGAACACATGAGCAGTTAGAGGATGGAAGGAGAGTAGTTCCACCCTTACTGGTTCAATGGATGTGAAACAATACCACATGAATCGGTACGGAATCATAATTACAAGGGAAGTCCCGAGTCTGGCCTGCGTTAGGTGATCTCGGCCAAGGCAATGCCAAGGTGTTAGCAGTGGGAGTCAAAAGGTTGCGGGTTCAAGCTCCACTCCAGAGACTTGAGCGCAGTGACTGCGAGTGCAGTGCTGAGGGAGTGCTGCACTGTCGGAAGTGCCGTCTTTCAGATGAGACGTTAAACCGAGGCCCCGTCTGCTCTCTCAGGCGGACGCAATAGATCCTGCTGCACTATTGTGAAGAGGAGCTGGGGAATTCTCCCCGGTGTCCCCGGCCAATGTTTACCCCTCAACCCACATCACTAAAACAGATCATCACATTGCTGCTTGTGGGAATCTTGCTGGGCACAAATTGGCTGCCGCGTTTCCTACATTACAACAGTGGCTCCACTTCAAACATTGGCTGGAAAACACTTTGGGATGTCCTGGAAAATATGAAGCAGGGTTCCTGCTCCCGATGGCTGTGCAGTGACTCCCACTGGAACATGCATGTGTACAGATGTTGGGCAGCAAATCAATTGGGATTGAACAGCCAGATGTTTCCACCTGGGCTCATTCATGGTCACTTGGGGGAGATGCGCGAGAGTTGCTGGTGCCTGTTGAACAAAACTCTTTCCCCCTCCCCGCCCCCCCGTACTATTTGGCGAAGAACGGGAATTGTTTGATTGATGTTTATGAATATATAACACAGGCAACACTGGCTCCAGGCACAGTCTGGCTATGTACAGCTGTTTGCAGTAATTAGCTCCAGTTCTCGGAGCCTCACAGCCCGTTTCCTACACCACATTTCTAAAGTATTTTGTGCCATGAACAAGCTGGATTGTGGGGGGAAGAAAAAAGAGAAGAAATCATAATCAGAGAGATAAAGCAGGTTAGAATTTGCCCAGAGGCAATCAGTATTCACTGCTAGAATAAAAATCGAGCTTTCTATTGTTCTCCATTCTCTTTAAGGATTTTAAACACAGAGGCATTGATGATGGAGATGTGAGCAGGTCATTTTACTGAGACCATGAGCACAAGTTCAAAATTAACCATCTTCAGGCAACATTAGCATATTCTCTTTCCTCCCACAAAGGCAGATATCTGGAATAGATTCTCAGCAAAAGCAACTGGATACGATGTTGATTAATTCCTTCAAGAAGCGGCTACAACATCTGGTTGGGAATAGAATTGCAGTGGCGCATACTGTACAGCAGGTGGCAGCAAATACCAATTTTTCACCGAGCCTCTTTCAGACAGTTTTTCCCCACTCTCACAGTTGAGCTCCTCCTGGTCAAGCAGAAAATTAGAACAGAAAAAGAATTTAAATCAGATATCGCTGGAAAGGGGCCCAGAGCTAAGCTGCAATTACATGAATACTTCTTGCTCTCCAAGGGAAATGCGTTCTGACACAATGGAAAGTTTCACCTCCCCTTCTCAACGCACTCGCATCCACTTGGAGTTTAGGTCACAGACATCAGTTATGAGCCCCGGATGGCTCAGTGAACAAATGCACCTCTGGATTGGTACTGAGCCACGCGGACTAGAATGGTAGATTTCTGGTTCCAATCCTGGCATTGTTAGCCAAGTTCACCTGGGGCAAAGTTGGAAGTGCGACAACCGTTTTCAGTGTCCTCTGGTAAAGGGTGTTATTCAGACCCTCTGCATCTCCACTACCAACCGGAGACTGCAAAATTGGCTTTAAAGTGCTTTTGAGATGTCCGGAGGCGCTATATAAATGCAAGTCTGTCTTTCTTTTAAATGCCACTGTATCCGTCAGGTCCCTTTGCAGGTTGTGTTTAAAAACCGCCCTCTAGTGGTAAAGGCAAGTACAGCAACATTTGCGTTGGTTTTCTGATGCTTTGGACCTCGTTAAAGGGATACTGCAGAAAAGCACTTGGTTTGGAAGTAGTACGGTCGACACAGTGCGCGTTTTAAACTATGCATCAAAGGAAGCTTCTGTTTTCAGTATCCTGGCTTCTGCAGATGTAGGCAAGTCTCCAAATTACGTAAACACATGAATGCTTTAGGTTTCTGACATTGAACATATACCTCGAGGGCAGGAGCTGTCCAAATGTCATCTCTTTGGAGCCGATGGGCCACATATTAAGTTTAAATACAAAGTATAAAGTTTAAACCCGGAGTCCTGGCCAATATTTATCCCTCAACCACCATCAGATCAAAAAACAGATTATCTGCTCATCATCACATTGCTGTTTGTGGGAGCTTGCTGTGCGCAAATTGGCTGCCGCGTTTCCTACATTACAACAGTGACTCCACTTCAAAAGTATTTAATCGGCTGTAAAGCACTTTGGGATGTCCTGAGGACATGAAAGGCGCTATAGAAATGCAAGTCTTTCTTCTTTTGTTTATATTAAGCCGACCCCGGCGTGGACATTTAACGAGTAAAGGAGCAGACCTCTCCAAACCACCAGACCCACAAAGTTCATACAGGAGTAAATGGCGGAGTAAGAAACAGGGCTTCAATCAGTCAGGTAACCAGGGCTCGTGGGCTGCATTTGGCCCACAGAGGTTGTAGCTTTGGCAACCCCACTCTGGGGGCGGACACACAATGAAGTCGAGGAGTGAATTACTGTACTAGGTGGCTTTTTGCACAGCATCGTAGACGGACACCCATGACGGGGAGTGACGAGATACGAGCTCAGCTACCCTCGGGCAGTGGTTGGAGCTCCTGTTCTCTTTGGACGCTGAAAGTCAGGCCACTGCCCCTTTAAATGAACAGAAATCAGTGAGAGCAAAAATTACGACGAAGGGGAAAAATTTGCAGGGCTATGGGGGAAAGGTCAGGGGTGTGAGACTAATTGGATCGCCCTTACAAAAGAGCTGGCACAGGCACGATGGGCCGAATGGCCTCCTTCTGTGTTGCATCATTCTCATGATTCCACTTCTGTCTCGTCAGTCACTGCCAACCTGTCGACCCGCGTCCTATTGCACTAAAGCTAGTATTTGGGGGATTTGACAGTGTGGCGCTGACTGCACCCCTGCCAGGAGAAAGCTCTGGCGTGGAATGCACAGCTGAGAGCGCCAAAAACCTGGTCTGCGCCTGCCTGTCTGCATCGGGTTTTTATGTGACCCACATCCTCACATATGTACCAAGTGTGGAAAAGACGCTCTTAAATTTAGCTTCAAAACAGTGTGCCAATGTACTGTACATAAAAGGACCTTTAATTGATTGTTTTAACAGTTTTATTTTAAATTGTGTTTTTTAATTTTTATTTTTAGCATGAAAACCAAGGGGAAAATTAAAGTCCAAAAGAGGATTAAAAAAAAAATCAGAGAAACATCATGGAGGCTCGGTCAATTGAAAATTCCAAAACTGATAGATAGGTTTTTTTTAAGGGTTATGGAACAAAGGTGGGTAGGTGGAGTCAAGATACCGAGCAGCCATGGTCTCATTGAACGGTGGAACAGGCTCGAGGGGCTGAATGGCCTCCTCCTGTTCCTATGTTCCTAAACATCAGCTTTTATTTTGAACATCGCTGATCCTGAAGAACACAAGCGACAGACCGACAAGGCCGAGTTAAGCTCATTGACAACCAGCGTTTCACACAGTTCACAGACACCCACTTTTATGGTCCCCAGCAGCAGTGCCAAAGGTTCTGGCAAGCACATACCAGCACCAGAATGGACCCCGTGCCCTCAAGCCTTTGTAAAACGTCACTCTCCAGGCAGCCAGCTGGAGGCCAACAAGAACAGGGCAAACTTATTCACCGTCTAGATATTTTTCCCCTGCTTTCTTTCACTTCTGCCTCCTCCCCTAGACAGCCTACCTGGGATTAGGGGCTCGTCGTGAAGGCAGCTTCAAAGAACCTACCACAACACTGCCCGACACAAACACTGCAAAAAGGCCAATGAATCTGTGTCATGCAATAACTTTCCCTCTCCCAAATATAGGAATAAACACACAACGGCAATGTGATAATGACCAGATAATCTGTTTAAGTGAGGTTGGTTGAGGGATAAATATGGACCAGGACTCCCGGGGAGAACTAGTACATTGCTCAAGATTTGTAGAAGGATTTGGAATGGCAATTAGGCAAACAAATGGCAACTGCAATTTATTTAAGGTGCACTTTGGGCAAAATTATTCAATAAATGGATTAGAATTAGCACAGAATGAAGGAGAAAGGGCATTGGAAATAAACTGTAGACTTTTCTTGTTCCAGATCTGGGCAATGTAGCAAAGCAATCCGACAGATAGAATGCTGGGATATGTAGCCCAAACAGTAGACAGCAAGACAACAGAGGCTATTCCTATAGGAGGAGCAGAGAAGAGCTTTTTCCCTTTAAAACTGAGCGTGCCATCTCATGCTGGCTTTGTACGGCGCCCTGCAGCTGGTTAGAAAGGAGCATGTGTGACAGATACAGGTTCCATCCCGCGTAGGTCACATCTAATTTAAATTGTAGCTAGGCCAACGTTACTGCTCCCGATTGGATTCCTTTCGCCCTTTCTCTAGGAGAACCTCTGGATAGAGTGAACATGCAATTCTGTCTGGAAGTATCAGGTTAATGGCACAGGAATTTACTCTAGTAACTGGTACAAACTTTAGTGGCATTCAATGAATTGCTGACACAATGGGGGTCATTTTAAGCCCCAACGCACCAGGCGGGCAACCCACGGGGATTGGGTGGAACGGCAGTTTTACACCCCGCCCGATGTTGCTCTCTGATGACTTCAATGGAATACAGAATCGGGTGGGGTGCAGAACCGGCATTCCACTCCTGTGTGTTCCCCGCCCGGTGAGTTAGGTTAGAATTGCCCCCAATGTTTCACAAAAGGAGGCTGCCATACTAGAAGTAAAATTCCGTTATGCTCTGTCTCAAAATAAGCAGCTCACTGAGGGAAGTTATTCCGTCACCTCCTATCCAACCGCGATGTTGGTAATAATTAATATAGATTCTCAACTGGATGGCAAAGAATTTGGGACTTCCTCAGCCATTGTCTCCATTGTGAAAGGTTCTGCTTTTGATCTGAGGTACAAGCAGCTTCCTGGACCAGGTACATTTACTGCAGCCTCTCCTTTAGCGTGTCTATGTCAAGACGGTATGGTGGGCAGTCCACGGATCTGCAAGGTCCAAGTTAGATTCAGTTAAGGGATTCTAAAAAGGGCACTAAGAATTTTCAAATGCTTTATAATTTTTGCATCAGAAGTTGAATACGGTGTTGTTATTTAATTGATGATTTACCTCGCTCCTGAACTACATGGTCTGTCAGTGTGGTGTGTAAGTTTGGTACTCCATACTAGTCCCAATATATACTCCAGCAGTACAAGGGTAGATTGTTGACCTTGAGGCACGCTATCCTCATCACTTCACACGCAAGGTTAAGTTTCAATTTATTGCCTGCGTAATAAAATCTGTTGAGAAAGCCCGAATTGTAACAGCATTGGAAGGGTTCAGAGGACATTTGGCTGTGCTATTGGCTGGGAAAGTGTGTTCCATGAAAGGTATGGAGACCCAAGTCAATTTCCAAAAAAACAAAATAAACAAGAGAATCCGGCAAGATACTCACTGGCTCCTTGCCATCCATCGCCTCAATCCATAACCTTCTGTTGGCTTCCGAGAGCGCCTGGAGTGTGACAGGGCCTTGCCTATGAAAGGAAGATTTGTTTAGAATTTACTGTAGAACGAGAAAGAAAGAAAAAAAATGAAAGGCTTGCATTGATACAGCGGCTTACACAACCTCAGGACGTCTCAAAGCGCTTTACAGCCAATGAAGTACTTTTTCAAGTGTAGTCGCTGTTGTAATGTAGGAAATGTGGCAGTCAATTTGCGCACAGCAAGCTCCCACAAAACAGCAACGTGATGACCTGTTTTTGATCTAATGTTGGTTGAGGGATAAATATTGGCCAGGACACCAGGGAGAACTTTCCTGCTCTTCTTCCAAATAGTGCCAGGGGATTTTTTTACGTCCACCTGAATGGGCAGGCAGGACCCCAGCTTAACATCTCATCCGAAAGACGGCACCTCCCAACAGTGCAGCACTCCCTCAGCAGTGCCCTGGAGCGCCAGCCTGGATTTTGTGCTCAAGTCTCTGGAAGTGGGACTTGAACCCACAACCTTCTGACTCAGAGGCGAGGGAGCCGAAGACTGAGCCGCAGCTGAAGGAGTATAATTCTGGTTTTGTAAGCAGCGTTCCTTCTTGAACAGACTCCCAGACACCACGCTCATTTATTACACTCGCTACCGAGTTCGGTGTGGTTCGATTGGCATGCCCACCGTTTTGAAAACAGCCACTTGGGGAAGGGGGGAGGGGCGGGAAAAGAGAGGACTCTCAAACCATAACATCCCAACTCTCCTGTCAGCAACAGGTTCAGGCTCAGGCTCTCAAGCTAGAGACGCTAATCCAAACTGGCATGACAGATGGAATGCCAGATTTCCATCCAATATGGAGCAACTCCCACGGAGCAACCCAACAACTACAGAGGCAGAAAGGGCAGGAAGGAGACATCATCTGCCGGGTCTTGAACCAAGAGGGGAAGAGGCACTGCCAGCAACTGTCAAGACATACGCTTCCCATCAACGCTCCCCACAGCGCTGACGCTCATTGACGTGTATTCAGGGTGGATTAACGATTGTGACACGGTTATTACAGGCTTAAAAACAAAAGGCATAACATTGAGTCAAATTCTATGTCCAGAATGTGTGTCAGATATTCCATTGGCACTGCTGCTTACAGTGCGTTGTTCATGGCAACAGCAGTCTTTGACCATTTTCAGCTGCTTAACACAACAGTCTCTGCCCCAAGCAGTAACGTGCCTTTACCTTTCAAAGATCTCGATATCGAAGCAGAATCGCTTGTCAATGGATTCAGATTTCCTCCTAATGCAGGACTTCAGTTTAAATTCCTAGAGAAAATTACACGAAGCAGATTGGTTTACAGTTCAGATTGTCCACAACAGTGTTTGAAACGCTTTCTTGAGAGCCACAATCCTTAGCAGTGTTTCGCCCACGCTCCACGACCAGCTGTGCAGCAACAGCAGTAACTGGCACATATCCAGCGCCTTTAACGTATTCAAACCTCCCAGGGCGCTTCACAGGAGCGGAATCAGACAAAAATTAACACTGAGCCAAAGATGGGGACATTAAGACAGGTGACCAAAAGCTTGGTCAAAGTGGTAGATTTTAAGGAGGGTCTTAAAGAGGAGGGGGAGGGGGGGGTTTAGGGAGCGCAAGACCGAGGCAGCTGAAGGCACGGCCACCAATGGTGGAGTGTTGGAAATTGGGGATTCACAACAGGCCAGAATTGGAGGAACGCCGAGATCTCAGAGGGTTGTCGGGCTGTAGGAGGTCACAGAGATAGGGAGGGGTGAGGCCGTGGAGGGATTGAACACATGAATGAGAGGTTTTTTTTCCCCACAAAAATCGAGGAGCCAATGTAGGTCAGCGAGCACAGGGGTGATGGGACGTGGGCAGTTACTCACATTTAAAGCTGATGGTTTCAAGTGTGCCACTGAGGGCAGTTATCATAGAATCAGAATGGTTACAGCACGGAAGGCGGCCATTCGGCCCATCGAGCCCGTGTCGGCTCTCTGCAAGAACACTTCAGCTATTAAGAACATAAGAAATAGGAGCAGGAGTAGGCCATTCGGCCCTTCGAGCCTGCTCCGCCATTCAATGAGATCATGGCTGATCTTCTGCCTCAACTCCATTCACCGGCCCTATCGTCATATCCCTTGATGCCATTACTAGTCAGAAATCTATCGACTTCTGTTTTGAATACACCTAATGACTGAGCCTCCACAGCCCTCTGGGGTAGAGAATTCCAAAGATTCACCACCCTCTGTGAAGAAATTTCTTCTCATCTCAGTCCTGAATGGCCTACCCTTTATCCTGAGGCTGTGGCCCCTGGTTCTGGACTCGCCAGCTAAGGGAAACATTCTCCCAGAATCCATCCTATCAAGCCCTGTAATAATTTTGTATGCTTCAATGAGATGCCCTCTCATTCTTCTGAATTCAAGAGAATACAGGCCTAGTTTACTCAATCTCTTCTCATACCACAGTCCCGCCATCCCAGGAATCAATCTTGTGAGCCTTTGTTGCACTCCCTCTATGGCAAGTATATCCTTCCTTAGGTAAGGAGACCAAAATTGTACACAGTACTCCAGGAGTGGTCTCACCAAGGCCCTATATAATTGGAGTAAGACTTCTTTACTCCTGTACTCAAATCCTCTTGTAATGAAGGCCAGCATACCATTTACCTTCCTAATGGCTTGCTGCACCTGCATTTTCACTTTCAGTGACTCATGTACAAGGACACCCAGGTCCCTTTGAGCATCTGCATTCCCTAATCTTTCACCATTTAGGAAATACTCTGCCTTTCTGTTTTTTCTACCAAAGTGGATAACTTCACATTTATCCACATTATATTCCATCTGCCATGTGCTCGCCCACTCACTGAGCCTGTCGAGATCCCCACACCCCTGCCCTTTCCCCATAGCCCTGCAAATTTTTTCCTTCAGATACTTAGCCAACTCCCTTGTCAAAGCCGTGATTGAGTCTGCCTCCACCACCCTTTCAGGCAGTGCATTCCAGATCCCAACCACTCGCTGAGTAAAAAAGTTTCTCCTCATGTCGCCTTTGGTTCTTTTGCCAATCACCTTAAATCGGTGTCCTCTGGTTCTTGACCCCCTCCACCGATGGGAACAGTTTCCCTCTGTCCAGACCCCCTCATGATTTTGAACACCTCTATCAAATCTCTTCTCAATCTTCTCTGCTCTAAGGAGAACAACCCCAGCTTCTCCAGTCTATCCACGTAACTGAAGTTCCTCATCCCTGGAACCATTCTCGTAAATCTTTTCTGCACCCTCTCTAAGGCCTTCACATCCTTCCTAAAGTGCGGTGCCCAGAATTGGACACAATACTCCAGCTGAGGCCGAACCAGTGTTTTATAAAGGTTCATCATAACATCCTTTAAGCTGTTAACTGAACCACAAATATAACTGAGGCTCAAAGTGACTCCAGCTGCCAGAGGGAAGAGGGGAGGGAGAGCTCATTTGTTGTGTGTCACCTGTAGATTAGTGGTACCCATAGTGCAGCTTTGGGGACACTTCTGCCTCATCTCCATTTGACGTATGGCTCTCAGCAGACCTGATGCTCCATGTGTCACTGGGCTTCCAGTTAGTTATAGGATGTTGTCAAAGCTGAGATTCAACACGGTTCCTTCTCCTCATGCTGTCTAGTGAGGTAATGGTTGAGGATACTAATAGACAGTGTCCAGATCGCAAGTGGAAGACAGATTTTTAGATTGTGGAACACACTGTTTTAATCGATTTGTTCCTTTAGTGGGTTTTTTTCCCCTCTTACTGAGGGAAAGTGCTTGGCTTCCACTCTAATTTGGCAGGGGGATGGACACCAGGATGTAGCATTAGAAAGGAGAAACAAAGGGCACAAAGGATTGAGAGAGACAGATAGCACTAAAGCAAGAAATAGTAAGGTATTAGGTGGGGTCAGACTAAGGTGAACACAGGATGATCGAAGATAGGTTTACAGTGCATGTATGTGAACGCACAAAGCATAGTAAACAAGGTGGGTGAGCTGCAGGCGCAAATAGCCAAATGGGAATATGATGTCGTGGCAATAACGGAGACCTGGCTCAAAAAAGGGCAGGATTGGGTGTCAAATGTTCCTGGATATAGGGTGTTCAAGAAAGATAGGGAAGGAAAGATAGGAGGTGGCGTGGCAGTATTGGTCAAGGAGAATGGCCTCCTTCCATGCTATAACGATTCTATGATTCTAAAGAACCATTTCCGTCTGTAGGTGATTCCCATCAGCCACTTCTCTCCAGCCTGATGTGAACCTTTCCCAGACGCTCCTGCCTGTCTGGCCAAGTTTTGTCTGTGACCACAAGCCGGAAGGGTTGGCATTTTTGAACTGAATTCCTTCGGAGCAAACGCTGCACAAGTTACGGCTTCCTCGTCTTTGCCACAGGATGTGTTGTCAATCCGCAACAGATCCTCCGCTTGTAGCAAAAATATCAACAGAGTAAAGGAATGTGCAGGACCAGAAAAGGCCATTTCAGTCTATCTGATCAACCCCAGAGTTCAGAAACAGAAGACGCAATTCACCGCATATCTCTCAATTGACTATCGCCAAATGCCTGTCCAACTCCTTAAAACTGCTGTTTGCACACAACAGTCATGACCACCTCCCTGGCCTTCCTGTGAAACAGGTATAGCTGATCAGCCCCATTCACCTTCCCTCTTTTGTCCCATGTCCCCTCTTAGTTGTTCTTGGGACCATGGTAAGCAGTTTTCTAGGGTTCAGCTTATCCATACCCTCAAGGGTCTTGAAGACCTCGGCAAAATCCCTCTCAATCTTACCTTTTCTAGTGCGAGCAAACGCAGCTTCTTTAATCTCTCCTTGTAGCTCGCTTTCATGGGAGATATCAAGCAGATAACCCTTTGCTGCACATTTCCCAGTGCCAATATGTCCTTTCTGTAATCGGGTGACCAGAACTACACAACAGTGCTCCAGATGGAGATGTACAGACTTGGCATTACTTCCCATGATTTGTCTTCTATTCTAAGATTCTACTTGCCTTATTTACTGCGAGCACACATTGTGCCAATCACTGATTTGACACCACAATCCTTTGCCTGTGTGCTATCCTGTCGACTAACAGCTTACAACTTAGAGTTCCAATGTTTATCCCTCTTCCCTAAATCAATTTAAATTAGCATTTCACACCACAAATTCTAGGTTAAAGGAAGAGTTTCAACTGAAACGGAGGAACGGTGCCGAGGTTTGCACCCATAGCTGCCATTCCGATCTGTACTCTTGAGGGATGTGCCCAAATCAAGAGAAAACGGAGCAAGAGAGCCAAAGAGAGAAACACATTAAAAAAAAATGGCATGCGCAAGCTGCTTGCAGTGGCCAGCATCAGAGTAATATAGGCATACAGCACCTGCTCATCCACCTGTCCTCTCGTCTGTGGAGACCAAAAAAAGGATAGAGGACAAAAACAAAAGCAGCAATTGCACTCTACAGGCTCAGCTCAGTCTGTGCCATTCGTGACTCAAAGTCAAAATTAATAATACTTGCATTTATAGAACACCTCACTACATTGTTGAAATGTCCCCAAGAGCTTCACAGAATGAATAGTTTTAGGAGCACGGTGACATGTTGCCTATCGTCAAACTCCAGTCTCTAACAACAACTTGTATTTATATAGCGCCTTTAACGTAGTAACAACATCCCAAGGCGCCGCACTGGAGTATTACAAGACAAAAAATTTGGCACCGAGCCACATAAGGAGAAATTAGGGCAGGTGACCAAAAGCTTGGTCAAAGAGGTAGGTTTTAAGGAGCGTCTTAAAGGAGGAAAGAGAGGGAGCGAGGCGGAGAGGTTTAGGCAGGGAATTCCAGAGCTTCGGGCCTAGGCAACAGAAGGCACGGCCACCAATGGTTGAGCGATTATAATCAGGGATGCTCAAGAGGGCAGAATTAGAGGAGCGCAGATAACTCGGGGGGGTTGTGGGACTGAAGGAGATTACAGAGATCGGGAAGGGCGAGTTCATGGAGGGATTCGAAAACAAGGATGACCAGAGATTAAAAGAAAACTGCAAGATGCTGCATATCCAAAGTAAAAAAATCAGTACATGCTGAAAATGCCAAGCAGCTTTCCAAAGAGAGGGCAAGAGGTAAATAATTTGGGTGAGAGTTTCTCACATTGACACTTGAAACGCTAGCTGATCTTGAACCGATTCGTCAAAGCATTTCCAGCATTGCCCGTCATTTCAAATCTCTGTTCCAGGGTGAATCATGCACACATCTATTATCCAGTAACTCCAACACATAGTTCTGGGCTCTACATTAATAGGATACTCACTTGCTTCATCCCAGGTTTTGGATCGCAGGGGATCATGCTTAGAATTTTCGTATCTTTCACATATTTGCAGTAGTATTTCACCCAGGAGAATCCCAGAGCCCCTGGGGAAGAGTTAAAAAAATAGATGAAAATCCTGCACAACTGGCTATCCGTCTGGTCATCACTGTACCACATGATGTTCCCTAGCCAACAAGGACTAGCAGACAGGCTGCTTCTCAGGTTTCCACCAATGCTGCTCTTCTACTGCCGCTCAGAGCGCCAAGAGCCATGTTGGCGGAACTGTCCTTCCTTCACCATCTCGGCCCCTTCCCTCTTCCGCCGCCCCCCCGCCCCCCCGCCACCACCGCGCCAATGTGAAAGAATCTGCTCCGCCCCTACCCAAGAGGGTGATGCTAAGACCAGGAACTCTCACTCAGAGCCTTGAATTTTGAATGAAACACTTATTGGATGATGTTCTGTGAGAATAAATCCTCCCCCCTCCCCCAGTGCCTGCTGCCACCACAGTGTTGGCAGCAAATAATCAGGTCACTGAAGGGGTTAAGTGAATCCAGAATGACCGTGGATGTGGAAAGCTGTGTTGGAACCTGGCGATACATCTCTGCTACAAGTCTAACGGGCAAGTTGGATATCCGGCCAATAAGAAACATAAATAAAGCGCAAAATGCTGGAATAAGAGGAAGGGTGAAGTTGCAGCTAGAATCCATGTGGAATGAGTTGCAGCAATAAACAAACAGCTGTAATACTGATGTCAAGGCACAAGATGTCACCAACACATGCAGCAAAGACTTACACTTGGCTTGTTCACCTCTCAGGATCAAATTCCTGAAAATTTGACAGGGAGATTCTGAACGACTAATTTCGGGAAACCAGCCTCGGCAGTGACCTGACCGGTACAGTACAGAAAAAGAACAAAAGCGAAACGAATCTGGAGCCCTTACGTTTCTCCTGAGAGTAGAGGTAGCCTTCGATGGTGGGCTGTCCCGGTAGCTTGCAAGTTTGTGGAGCTTCTTTCATTCTTTTCATGAGATCCTCCATCTCCTCTCGAGTGCCCATGAAGTGATTCCTCGTCTGTGAAAACAGCCAACACCATTTCAGAATCGACTAAACTCTACCTCGTTGGTCACTGCCGCATATCGAGGTGCCTTTTGAATAGGCGGCATTTCTGAAATAACCAGGAAATGCGGACTCCAAAGGCCTATGTATTCCACCCACTATATTGGCCAACAAGAAAGACTACAGTGAAGGGGACGTGATGTACACTGCAGGACAAGTTGCAGTGACGCAGATTTTATGAAGTGGCCCTCATTTAAATTCCCACGGCTGTGGGATTATTGTTGGCATCATCTGTACACAACCGCCATTGAAAAAAAAATTGTCATCAGACATTGTCCAGTGGTGAATCATCTGTCCAAAAAGGGTAACATTTAATAAATTTACGCAGAGCTTTATATTGACAAGATTCAATTCAATCAACAACAACTGGCATTTAGTGTCTTTCTCATAGAAAAAGCAAACCAAGGTGCTTCACAGAGGGTACAGAAAAATAAAGTATATAAAAGGAACAGGCATGCCTGGTCAAAAAAGATGCGTTTCAGGTTTTTGAAAGGTGGAGAAAGAAGTGGACGAGCAGAGGAGTTTAGGGAGGAGTTACTGGGAGTTACAGAGAGTAGGGTATTGGAGAAATCGAGTCTGGAGACAAAAGCATGGGTAAAGGTTTTTTCAGTGGTATTGGGGCTGAGTTAGAGTCAGAAGCGGGCAACAGTTAGTGAATTTGACGATCCCACACACAGCAAGTTGTGACACAATTTTGGTCGTCATTATGACAGGATATGACAGAAAACCAACTAGTTTGGGAATCTCCCGATGTCTTTTATGCTTAATTGAGAAATCCTAGCTATTAACATCTTCCAAAATGGATTAATAACAGAAACTTAACTGGACCAGCCACATAAATACTGTGGCAAAAAGAGCAGGTCAGAGTCTGGGTATTCTGTGGCAAGTAGCTCACCTCCCGACTCCCTAAAGCCTTTCCACCATCTACAAGGCGCAAGTAAGGAGTGTGATGGAATACTCTCCACTTGCCTGGATGAATGCATGTCCAACAACACTCAAGCAGACCGTTTGATTGGCACCCCATCTGCCACCTTAAACATTCACTCCCTCCACCACTGGCGCACCGTGACTGCAGTGTGTACCATCTACAAGATGCACTGCAGCAACTCGCCAAGGCTTCTTTGGCAGCACCTCCCAAACCCGCGAACTCTACCACCTAGAAGGACAAGCATATAGGAGTAGAAAAGAGGAATAAGGTGCATAAAGGAGTGATTGTGTTGGATAGTACTAGAGGCGGTAGTAGTACCATATTAAATAGGAGCAGACTAAGAAAGACTACGAAAAATTCAAAAGTGGGTTTAGAATGCATGTACGTAAACACACAAAGTGTGGTGAATAAGGTTGGTGAGCTACAAGCACAATTATCCGTGTGGCAATATGATGTTGTGGCAATAACGGAAATGTGGTTTAAAAATGGTGAGGACTGGGCACTTAATATTCAAGGATACAAGGTGTTCAGAAAAGATAGGGAAAGAAAAAAGGGGGGCGGGGTGGCAGTACTGATTAAGGGAGACAGTGTAGTGTTGGAAAGGGAGGATGTTCTTGAGGGGACAAGGACAGAATCCATTTGGTTAGAGTTGAGGAGCAAAAAGGGTATGATCATGCTATTGGGGGTATTCTATAGGCCTCCAAATAGTGAGAGGGAGGTAGAGGAGCAAATCCGCAGGGAAATCGCAGAGATATGCAAGAGCTATAGAGTGGTGATATTAGGGGACTTTAATTACCCAAATATCGATTGGGATAATGCTAAGGTAAAGGGAAAGGAGGATGAGGAATTTCTGAAATGAGTTCAGGAGAATTTCCTTGACCAATATGTTCTTGGCCCAACTAGGAAGGAGGCATTGCTGGATCTGGTGCTGGGGAAAGAGGTGGGCCAGGTCGACCAAGTGTCTGTGGGAGAAAACTTGGGTATGAGCGATCATCGTATCATAAGATTTAGATTAGCAATGGAGAGGAGCAAAGAACAATCTAGAGTGGAACTTCTAAACTGGAATAGGGCTAACTTCAGTGGGATGCGAAAGGGTCTAGCCAGGGTAAAATGGAACCAAAGACTGACAGGGAAAACTGTAATGGAACAAATGGGTGATCTTTAAGGAGGAGATGTTCCAAGTACAGGCTAGGTACATTCCAACAAGAGGGAAGGGTAAGGGAACCAAAGCAAGGTCTCCTTGGATGACAAGGGAGATAAAGAATTGATGAAACAAAAAGAGGTGTATGATGCATGTCAGGTGAATTCTTCAAGGGAGAACCAGACCAAATACAATAAGTTGAGAGGGGATGTGAAGATGAAAATAAGATTGGCAAAGAGAGAATATGAGAGTAGAATGGCGGTTAACATTAAAAGGCACCCAAAAATCTACTACCGGCATATAAACAGTAAGCGGGTAGTAAGAGGCGGGGTGGGGCCTATTAGAGACAAAGAAGGTGATATATGCTTAGAGGCGCAGGGCAAGGTTAGAATACTCAATGAGTACTTTGTATCGGTGTTTACTAAGGAGGTGGATGCTGACAAAATATCAGTCGAAGTGGAAAAGGTAGAAGCAATGGAAGGGGTGAAAATTGATAGACAGGATGTACTAGAAAGGCTGGGTATGCTTAGAGTGGACAAGTCGCCTGGTCCAGATGGCTTGCATCCCAGATTGCTAAGGGAATTGGGGGAGGAGATAGCGGAAGGGCTTGCCATAATTTTCCAATCTTCCCTAGATGCGGGGGAGGTGCCCGAGGATTGGAAAGTGGCAAATATGACACCATTGTTCAAGAAGGGTGTAAGGCTAATCCTAGTAAGTACAGGCCGGTTAGTTTAACATCAGTGGTGGGTAAAGTTTTAGAAACAATAATCAAGGAAAAAATTAACAGGCACTTGGGAGAGGTTTAAGCTAATTAAGGAGAGCCAACACAAATTTGTAAAAGGCAGATCGTGCTTGACTAATCTAATTGATTTTTTGATGAAGTAACAGAGAGGATTGATGAAGGGAATGCAATGGATGTTGTCAACATGGATTTTCGGAAGGCGTTTGACAAAGTACCACATAGAAGGCAGGTTAACAAAATTGAGGCTCATGGAATAGGTGGGTCAGTGGCAGCTTGGTTAAGAAATTGGCTTAAGGACAGAAAACAGCAAGTTGTGGTAAATGGCTATTTTTCAGACTGGAGGATCGTAGACAGTGGTGTTCCTCAAGGGTCAGTGCTGGGGCCACTGCTTTTTTGATATACAGTATATAAATGACCTGGATATTGGAATACAGAGTAGAATTTCTAAATTTGCCAATGACACCAAACTTGGGGGTGTGGCAAACAGTGATGATGATACCAATCGACTGCAGCAGAACATAGAAAGGCTAGCAGAATGGGCAGACAAGTGGCAGATGGAATTTAATACAGAGAAGTGTGAGGTGATGCATTTTGGCAGAAGGATCAGGGAGAGGCAATATACACTTAATGGCACAGTTTTACAGAGTGTGCAGGGACAGGGGGACCTGGGAGTTAATGTGCATAGGTGAAGGTGGCAGGACATATTGAGAGAGTGGTTAGCTAAGCATATGGGATCTTGGGCTTCATAAATAGAGGTATTGAGTACAAAAGTAGAGAAGTTATGCTGAACCTTTATAAAATGCTGGTTAGGCCACAACTGGAGTATTGCGTCCAGTTCTGGTCACCACACTTTAGGAAGGATGTGAAGGCCCTTGAGAGAATGCAGAGGAGATTTACCAGAATGGTTCCGGGGATGGGGGATCTTAGCTACAAGGACAGGTTGGAGAAGCTGGATTTGTTTTCATTAGAGCAAAGGAGGTTGAGGGATGATTTGATAGAGGTGTACAAGATTGTGACGGGTTTGGATAGGCTAGATGGGGAAAGGCTGTTCCCACTAGTTGATGGTACAAGGACTAGGGGACACAGATTTCAGGTTTTGGGCAAGAGATACAGGGGGGATGTGAGGAAAAACTTTTTTACGCAGCGAGTGGTGATGACCTGGAATTCGCTGCCGACGGAAATGGTGGAAGCGGAGACACTCAATGTTTTCAAAGAGAGACTGGATAGGCACTTGAGGGAAATAAATTTGCAGGGCTATGGGGATAGAGCGGGGGAATGGGACTGACTGGATTGCTCTACAGAGAGCCGGCATGGACTCGATGGGCCGAATGGCCTCCTTCTGTGCCGTTGACTATGGGGGAAAAATTCAGTTGGTTGCGCCTCCCGTTAGCGCCTTAAGAGGGCGCTAATGGGGCGCAAAGCATCTAGCGCCCAGGCGCGGCGATGTTTGTGCCGCTCGCAAAATTAACTAGACATTTTGCGGCGGCGCTAAACACTACCGCCACGATCTCCTGCGCCCGCAGATCGTGACGTCAGTCGAGTGCGCAACGTCCCGGTATCGTCCCGGAGCAGATATTGAGTGGCGCCCCCTGCCTTACCGCCTGACGCTAGCAACGACAGGTTGAGGGGAGCGTTTTGCAGTCATGAAGGGACTGGGGGAGCGCTATTTAAAGGCGACCGCTTCCTGCCTTTTATTGTTGGTGCCATTTTTGAACCACTCATTCTGAGAGAGAGAGAGAGAGAGAGAGACTTCTGGAGAGATTCAACGCTGTGTGAAGGAGTTTTGGGTACTGAGCAGCACTTTGCAGGTTCATTTTGATTTGCCATTCCTTGTATCGATTTAGAAGAGAATTTGGGGGCTGCACTCTAAGCTCTTTCCCTGGTACTCTCCATTATTCTTTCCAGCAGATTTGATGTGCAGGTCTCTCCAGGCCGAGATTCAAGGCTGCAATGAGCAGGATGTGGATGGAAAGCAAGATCAACCATCCCCTTTAAGAACTGGCCCGTGCCATTGTGTGTGTGTGTTCCATTGTTGACTGACATCACATGAGCTTCGCCAGCGCTCTGAGGTAGCGCCTCGCTCCTCGGCCTTTGCGCCTTAAGACAGGTGTGAAGCGCCTGATTTAGCGCTCCAATCACCTCCAGGGGCGATAAAAGTCAAGTTTGCAGTCGGTGGCGATAATTAGCGCCAGGCGCTAATCTTTGCGCCCGGCCGATAATTGCGCCCCAAATGGGGCGATACTGAATTTCTCCCCCCTATGACTATGACAAGGGCAGCAGGTGCATGGGAACACCAGCACCTCCAAGTTCCCCTCCAAGTCACACACCATCCTGACTTGGAAATATATCGCTGTTCCTTCATCGTCGCTGGGTCAAAATCCTGGAACTCCCTACCCAACAGCACTGTGGGAGTACCTTCACCACACGGACTGCAGCGGTTCAAGGCGGCGGCTCACCACCACCTTCTCACGGGCCGTTAGGGATAGGCAATAAATGCTGGCCTTGCCAGTGATGCCCACATCCCATGAACGAATTTTTTAAAAAGTGCCTTGTTTTCAATTGAATGGACTCCTGCAGAATAGAAAACATCTCATTTGCAAAATTAAACAATTATTTAAAATCAAAAGTAAAATATCATGGATGCTGGAAATCTGAAATAAAAACAGAAAATGCCAGAAATACTCAGAAGGTCAGGCAGCATCCGTGGAGCAAGAAACAGAGTTAACGTTTCAAGTTGATGATCTTTTGTCAGAACTGGAAAAGGTTAGAGATGTAACAGGTTTTAAGCAAGTGCAGGGGCATGGAAAGGGGGGAGCGGAGGAAAGAACAAAAGGGAAGGTCTGTGATAGGATGGAAGGCAGGAGAGATTAAATGACAAAAGGGAAGATGGTACAAGGCGAAAGGAGATGGTAATGGGACAAGTAAAGGGGTCTAGAGGAGGTGTAAATGGGAATATCAGAATCATCAGCAACAGCTGCCGTCCAAAAGAACTGGGGGCAGAGGTTAAGATCTGAAATTGTTGAACTCAGTGTCGAGTCCGGAAGGCTGTAAAGTGCCTAATAGAAAGATGAAGTGATGATCCTCCTTACGTTGAGTTTCACTGGAACAGTGTAGGAGGCCAAGGACAGAGAGGTCAGAGTGGGAGGAGTGAGGCGGAGAATTAAAATGACAGGTGATTATTTAAAAGCAATTGATTTTCAGAATCAATTAAATCCTGTAATCTCACCAACAACTCGGTGAATAAAACCCTTTGCCATCACACGCCTTTATTCAGAGAATAAAATCACGAGACTTGTTATCTTTTGACACAAAAATGAGTCATTCAACCTTTGTGCAGTCAATACAACCCTCTGCTTCTCGACATTCAACAAACCAGTTCTGCTGGGGAAATTCAGCACATTAGTCACTACTTTCCTCCACAAGGGTGGCGGTATGGTACATAGAAAAGACTGGAGAAGAATTAGGTTCCACAGAATTCATGTACTCCAGAATGCAATGTCCACGGTAATCAACAGTTCTGTTGATCCCAGTGTTCCTTCGACGCTGGGCCAATGGATTTTTGGTCATCATTATAACACTTTTCTAAACCCCCACCACCCCCAAATTCCATGTGCCTGTTTACTTTCAGTCAGGATTATACATCACAACAGAACTCACGTGTTGCAAGCTTAGCTGAAGCTGCTGTTTATAGGGCAAGAAATCCTGAGTCAGTTCAAAGGTCAAATGATGGAACGTGAGTAGACCATGTAGGAATGCCAACACCTGTGGAGAGAGTGAAAGAAAAAAGCGTTCAAGATTCGGATTGGTCTGGTGATTTTTTTTTTTTTTTTTTAAACTGGAATATTGTCCTACTTTCCTCATCAATGAGGGAAAATTCTGCCCTTCATTATTAGGCCAGGTGGCTATTCCTCCATCTTGCATGGCCATTTACCACTCTCCTGAAAAATCAATTCAACCACGATAGCAACTGGAAATTTATTTTTGCTCATAAAAGCAGAGGAGTGAGGATGCTGGGGACTGGAACACTTTTCTACTCTATACCCAATTGTCAGCACCACTGGATCAATTAAAGCATGTACAGTAAACTCTTTATTAACCGGCACCCAAATATCCGGAAATCTCTCTTAACCGGCAAAATTCTTGAGTAGGTAACCGGGGTTTTCCTTCATCTCTCCTTTAAAATTAACTTTTAAAAAAACCGAGGCGTTTGCCTTGTATCGGAGCGTGTAGATTGGGAGGGGAATGTGCAGCCCGGGTAGGCTGCGGACACAACGGATGGTCAGCTGGCGGTCCCCGGGGAGACGGAGCTCCGAATGCAGGCGCATGTCAGTGTGTACGGGGCTCTGGTACTTTGGGAGATATAACTCTCCGTTATCCGGACTTTTGGATTAACCGGCACCACGCCGGTCCCGTTGGTGCCGGTTAATAAAGAGTTTCCTGTATCAGACATAGAATAACACTCCCTCCACTATGGCCTCAGCAATGTGCCTGAAGCTCCAGTTTCAGAAGAGCGTCGCCTCCCCAGTGTGACAATAGCATCTCTCAACAGACAGCCTGTGGCCTCAGTGAGATCACCAGTCTAGTGCTGAATGATGGACCATTCTGTACTGTGGATTCATCCCCACAAGTGGGTACTTAAGACTCATTCGCTTACAGACTGAATGTGGAGATGCCGGTGTTGGACTGGGGTGGACAAAAGTGAGAAGTCGCACAACACCAGGTTATAGTCCAACAGCTTTATTTGAAATCACAAGCTTTCCGAGCGCTGCTCCTTCATCAGGTGACGAAGGAGCAGCGCTCCGAAAGCTTGTGATTTCAAATAAAGCTGTTGGACTATAACCTGGTGTTGTGCGACTTCTCACTTTTTTACAGACTGAAGACATCCACACCATCAGCATGGGCTGATTTCAAACCCAGGTGTGAAAAGTCAGTGTTCTTTTAGTCCTGCTCAAAGGTTCAATATCTATGCCTCCTGGTCCAAAGCTGAATGGCTATGTAATGCCAGGATCTGAGGAGAAAAAACCCCAACAATTTGCCTTTTACAGGGAGCTGGACTACGGAGGAGAGGCATTGAAGGTGTGGCCGACCATGTTTAAAAGCTGCAGAGAGGTCGAGGACAATGAGAGATAATGCACCATTGTCACAGTCACAGAGTATGTCAATTGTGACTTTGGTACGGGCTTTTTAGTGCTATGGCGGGGGTGGAAACGTGACAGAAGAGATCCAAACGGAGTGGTGGGAAAGATTTGGGAGGCAACAACACATTCAAGGACTCGAGAGGAAAGGGACGTTGGGGCTAGGGCAGTAGTTTGCAAGTCCAGGGGGTTTAAATCGAGGAGGGGGATGACGACCAATATTCCCATTAAGATGCGTGACTGCGCAGCTCTCTGGACCTCCTGTGCAGCCGGCTTGCCGGCTTTTCTACGGGGAAAACCGCACATTTTGAATGAGCCATGCAGCCCCTTAATAAAGGGGCCGCGCACCCAAAAAAAAATTAACGGGAACATTGGTGGCGACAGTGGTTTTAAGAGGCGTGTGTGGGGGCAATTACTGAGGAGAGGGAACCATTTACAATATCAGCTAGCATGGGGGGTGCCAGGAAGGGAAGTTGGATTGAGATTACAGAAACATGGCTCCAGGGTGGCCAAGGCTGGGAACTCAACATCCAGGGGTATTCAATATTTAGGAAAGATAGGCAAAAAAGAAAGGGAGGTGGGGTAGCATTGCTTGTTAAAGAGGGGATTAACACAATTGAAAGGAAGGATATTAGCTCTGATGATGCGGAATCTGTATGGGTAGAACTGAGAAATAACAAGGGGCAGAAAACGTTAGTGGGAGTGGTATATAGACCTCCAAACAGTAATACGGAGGTTGGGGACAGCATTAAAAGGGAAATTAGAGAAGCATGCAGTAAGAGCACAGCAGTCATCATGGGTGACTTTAATTTACAGATAGATTGGGCTAATCAAATTAGTAAAAATACTGTGGAGGAGGAATTCCTAGAATGTTTACGGGATGGTTTTCTGGAACAATATGTCGAGGAACCAACCAGAGATCAGGCCATCTTAGACTGGGTATTATGTAACGAGAAAGGATTAATTAGCAATCTTGTTGTACGAGGCCCCTTGGGTCAGAGTGATCATAATATGATAGAATTCTTCATTAGGATGGAGAGTGAAGTAGTTGAATCAGAGACTAGGGTCCTGAATTTAAATAAAGGAAACTATGATGGTATGAGGCACGAATTGGGTAGGATTGATTGGGGAATGTCACTCAAAGGGTTGACGGTGGATAGGCAATGGCAAACATTCAAAGACTGCATGGATGAACTACAGAATTTGTTCATCCCAGTGTGGCATAAGAATAAAACAAAAAGGGTGACTCAACCATGGCTAACAAGGGAAATTAGGGATAGCATAAGATCCAAGGAGAGGGCATATAAATTGGCCAGAAAAAGCGGTAACCCTGAGGATTGGGAGCAGTTTAGGATTCAACAAAGGAGGACAAAGGGATTAATTAAGAAGGGGAAAATAGAATATGAAAGTAAGCTTGCAGGGAACATAAAAACTGACTGTAAGAGCTTTTATAGATATGTGAAGAGAAAAAGATTAGTGAAATCAAGTGTAGGTCCCTTGCAGTCAGAAGCGGGGGAAGTTATAATGGAGAACAAAGAAATGCCAGACCAATTAAATGCATATTTTGGTTCTGTCTTCACGAAGGAGGACACAAATAACCTCCCAGAGATGTTGGAGAACATAGGATCTGATGAAAGGGAGGAACTGAAAGAAATCAGTATTTGCAGGGAAATGGTGTTAGGGAAATTGACGGGATTGAAGGCCGATAAATCCCCAGGGCCTGATAATCTATATACTAGGGTACTTAAGGAAGTGGCCCTAGAAATAGTAGATGCATTGCTGATCATCTTCCAACATTCGATGGAATCTGGAACTGTACCCATGGATTGGAGGGTAGCTAATGTTACCCCACTATTCAAAACGGGTGGTAGAGAGAAAGCGGGGAATTACAGACCGGTAAGCCTGACATCGGTAGTGGGGAAAATGCTAGAGTCCATTATAAAGGATGTAATAGCTGAGCACTTGAAAAACAGTGACAGGATCGGACAAAGTCAACATGGATTTACAAAAGATAAATCGTGCTTGACTAATCTACTGGAATTTTTTTGATGTAACTGGGAAAATAGATAAGGGAGAACCAGTAGATGTGGTGTATTTGGACTTTCAAAAGGCTTTCGATAAGGTCCCGCATAGAGATTAGCGTGTAAAGTTAAGGCACATGGGATTGGGGGCAAGGTATTGACTTGGATAGAGAACTGGTTGGTGGACAGAAAGCAGAGAGTAGGAATTAATGGGTCTTTTTCCGAATGGCAGGCAGTGACTAGCGGGGTACCGCAGGGATTGGTCCTTGGACCCCAGCTAGTCACAATATACATTAATGATCTAGATAAGGGAACTAAATGTAATATCTCCAAGTTTGCAGATGACACAAAGCTGGGTGGGCGTGTGTGCTGCGAGGAGGATACCGAGAAACTCCAGGATGATTTGGACAGGTTGGGTGAGTGGGCAGAAGCGTGGCAGATGCAATATAACGTGGATAAATGCGAGGTTATCCACTTTGGTGTCAAAAACAGAAAGGCAGACTATTATCTGAATGGCAATAGATTGGGAGAAGGGGAAGTGCAACGAGACCTGGGTGTCCTTGTGCACCAGTCGCTGAAGGTAAGCATGCAGGTGCAGCAGGCGGTGAAGGCAGCAAATGGTATGTTGGCCTTCATAGCGAAAGGGTTTGAGTACAGGAACAAAGATGTCTTGCTGCAGTTGTACAAGGCCTTGGTGAGACCACACCTTGAGTACTGTGTGCAGTTTTGGTCGCCTTATCTGAGGAAGGATGTTCTTGCCATGGAAGGAGTTCAGCGAAGATTCACAAGGCTGATACCTGGGATGGCAGGAATGACATATGAGGAGAGATTGGGTCGATTGGGCTTATACTCGCTGGAGTATAGAAGAATGAGAGGGGATCTCATCGAAACATATAAAATTCTGACAGGTCTGGACAAACTAGATGCAGGAAGAATGTTCTCGATGGTCGGAGAGTCCAGAACCAGGGGTCATAATCTAAGGATAAGGGGTAAGCCATTTAGGACAGAAATGAGGAAGAATTTCTTCACCCAGAGAGTGGTGAACCTGTGGAATTCTCTACCACAGTAGGTAGTTGAGGCCAAGTCATTAAATATATTCAAGAATGAGTTAGATATATTTCTTAAAGCTAAAGATATCAAGGGATATGGGGAGAAGGCAGGTACAGCGTACTGAGTTTGGATGATCAGCCATGATCTCATCGAATGGCAGAGCAGGCTCGAGGGGCCGAATGGCCTACTCCTGCTCCTATCTTCTATGTTTCTATGGATGGTCAGCAGTTTGGTGGGAATAGGGTCGAGGGAGCAGGAAGTGGGTCTCATGGACAAGATGAGTTGAGAGAGGATAGGGGGTGGGGAGATGGGAATAGAGAGATGTGTGTTCAGGGTTAGGGTCTCAAGGATGATCCTGGAATAGTGGGTGGAATGGGAGACAGTACAAAAAAAAACACACAAGATACTTTCATTGAGGTAATACGGTTCCTTGTGTAAAAATGATCTGTTAATAGTAACTTTACTTAGCAGTCACAAGAAAAGTATGTGCAAGAATCCTACAATGGAGATCGAACTGGGCAGGAATTTCTGTCCCTTCAGTACAATCACAAACCCACTGAAGTGAACTCGGCAACAGGTGGGCCTGGAAAGTGGTTTCAGCTGAGATCACTATTCGGAGAGCACAGTCGGAATAGTCACGTCTATGGGTTGGATCAGGCTTAGCTGTGGTAACGACCGCTGCCAAGTAGCTTGTTGACATCCAGTGTCTAGGACAACACTTGAAAAGTGACCATTTTAACAGGGTGCCCAACAGCGGCCACTGCCTGTGGAAATTCATCCCAGCAATCAGCAGAGTCAGGAATCAAAGCTTTAATATCCAGATATAACTTACTGGCTCCACCACATCAAACTTCTTTCTCTCATGAACCTCCTGAATTTTGTACACATACTCCAAAGATGCCTCGTAGAAGTTCTGCCTCTCTTTCTCAACCTGCACATCGGCCTGAATGTAAAAAACAGAAGGCCTGTCAGATCTACTAAACAGACTGAGGAAAACACACAGCAAAGAGCTCCATCGCAGGCGGTAAGAGTGATAGCAATATATAATCATTTCAGAGCCAATTGAAGTGGTTTTAAACATATTGCAATTAAAGCAGTTTGGTAAAACAATTAACAATCAAATGTCATGCTTTTATCTGTAGATTCAACTCCTAGACAAATCATTCATCATCTGTCTCGGAGTGGTCGTCTGGCTGTGTACTTGTGGATCTGTTCAGGAGTCATTGCCCCATGGAATAGTAGAATGTGTGCGTGTCCACTTTCAAGGGAGTTTCTGATCTCCACCCACACCATTCTCGTGCATTAAGCAGCAGACACGGCATAGACAACTCTACGTATTCAATAATTGTAGGGTACGGCGACGGCAGGGTGGGGGGTGTGGGGGGGGGGGGGGGGAGGGTGAAAGAGATAAGATCTTGCAGCTGCAATAAAAGTTTGATAAAAAGGAGGGGAACAAAACACAAGATACATTTTCTGTTGCAGATATGATGCAAGCAACGCATAAAAGATTTATATTCAGTACATCGGGATATTGGTACACAATTTCCCCTTCTTGCTGGAATGTTTTTTTTCCATGTAATGTTTTCTCTAACAGTAGGAGGAAAGTGAGAGGGTGGGGGAGGCAGGTGAACACCACCACTGAAAGACCACTCAAGACCATTACCTCCTGGAGCTGGGATTCCTTCTTCTTTGAGGAGAGACCTAGATGTCGGTCAAGTGCAGAGTTGTATTTCTCGCTTTCTTTTTCAAATTTTTTCTTTCTATCCTGTAAACAGAAAATAAGTCAGTCACTGGAATTCCGCCCTTGGCCCGGTGGGTGGTTCAAGTGTCCTCTCTGATCATTTTACTCCTCCTCCCACACCTTCGCCGGGCTCTCAGGTGGAAGTAAAAGATCCCATGGCACTATTTTGAAGGAGAGCAGGGAAGTTCTGGTCAACATTTATCCCTCAATTAACATCACTAAAACAGATTATGTGGTCATTATCACATTGCTGTCTGTGGGACCTTGCTGCGTGCTAATTGGCTGCCGTGCTTCCTATATTACAACAGTGACTTAATTGTCTGTAAAGCGCTTTGGGACATCTTGAGGTTGTGAAAGGTGCTATATAAATGCAAGTCTTTCTTTTACACACCACCCCCCTGAAAGGATGACCACCCAACCTACATCAAAGCCAGTCTATGACCAGGTCGTGGTCAGGATTCCAGCCCACAATGTTTCATCTGGTGAACCTGTATTCTATCGAGCACTCACTCCAGGCATCCACCGGCCAAGAATCGAGGGGGTGGGGGGCACCTCAAGTTAACAATTTACAATGTTGCTTTTATTTTCTTGTTCCTCAGGTAAGCAAGAAAAGTGAAGACAGATTCAAAACCCCGAGAACTGCTCAACAACATCACAAAGACGAATGCTGACGGGAAGGGAAAGAGGAAAAAAAAAGAGTCAAGATGGTAACAATTTATCTTTGAGCTTTGGCGCTAGCTGCCAGCTAGAATTTAGAGATTTACACATCATCAACTTTAACAGTGAGAATGGAGGGAAGTGAAGAATTTAAATACAAAACAGACTTCATATGCAAATGGCTGCCAGCGTCGGAGTGCTACATTTTGAAGTGCCAATTCACTACATAACAATGTAGGGACATGGGATCGCACCCTTCATCCACCATATCACCAAAATCTCAATCTCCGTCATTTCACAATGGGTAGTTGGGCAGAGATAATGCACATATATATGCGCCCACGATGGCTCAATATACACGTGCACCATAGGGTGCAGCATAGGGTCTTACACACCAGACAGTTTCAGGTTCAATCCTCAATTTGTGCTATTAGCTATTCTCACTCAGCGCAATACAATAGCCCACAGCCACCCTGGGCTAGGGAGGGCCGCACAAAAATAAAGCCAGGGTTCCCATACTTGGTAATTATGTAATAGCTCTGAGAAGCGCCATCTAGTGAATATTAGGCGAGAATATCATTTGAATGATACAGCACAGAAAGCAGCCCATTGTGCCGGCTCTTTGAAAGAGCTCTCCAATTAGTCCCACTCCCCTGCTCTTTCCCCATAGCACTGCAATTGTTTCCTCCCCACCCCCGTCAAGTATTTATTCAATTCCCTTTTGAAAATTACTATTGAATCTGCTTCCACCACCCTGTCAGGCAGTGCATTCCAGATCACAACAACTCGCTGCTCAACTTCAGCTCTCCATGGTTGAACACCCTGGCAACACTCACTGTTTAGGCTTACACAATCAAGCATGGCCACATACGAACATAAGAACTAGGAGCAGGAGTAGGCCCTTCGGCCCATCAAGCCTGCTCCGCCATTCAAGAAGATCACGGCTGATCTTCTACCGCCTCCACTATCTATCCCCATGTCCCTTGATTCCCTTAGTGCCCAAAATTCTATCGACCTCTGTCTCGAATAAACTCAACAACTGAGCATCTAAAGGTCTCTGGGGTAGAGAATTCCAAAGAATTCCAAGTCCAAGACCTGCTGGAACCCTAGGCAATGCCTATACAGCCCAGCATTAGTCAGCACCACCTGTAGGAGAGCAAAAGGGAGAAAACAGTGGGGGAGAAATAAACATGGCAAAAACAAGAGACATGTGACTTCTTTGCCAGAAATTAGAGCAGTGTTTAAAGCAAGTGTACGTCTCGCTGTTCAAGAACACGAGGCTGCTCGACTCTCTCGTGCTCGACTGTGAATGACAGCTGCAGTCTTGGAATTAATTAGCTGCAACATAGCACCATAATAAAAAGACAGCATACAGAACAAAGGAAGACAGATTGTCTGAATTAATTATATGGCACTCAGTACACCAGTAGCCACCACACGATAGTGAACAGTAAAGTTACCGTCATTAAAACAGACATCAGTTTCAGATATCAGACTTCAGAATGTCAAAAATATCTATGTGTAGAAAAAAAGATGTTAAAAAGAAAAAGCGCAGTTATTTCATGCTGGTTTCTTCTGACCTGGAGCCAGATATTTACAAGCACTGCAAACCTCCCTCACCAACAGCAAGTGACCTCCAGATATCCTATTTACAGTAATTTGACTTTGTGCCATGAAAGGGACAGGTCTCTTTAAACACAGCTGCACCCTGGACAATAATACATTGCCCATTTCATACATAACATATTATTTTATAATGACAGGAATATAATACGACTGCGTTATTTGCATTATAGTTACAGCCTTGGTGCTTGTCAGCAGACCCGAGGAACAAACTGGTTTGCTGCTTCCTTTAATATGCAAAGCGCGGCCATCCACCAACACAAAACAATGCAAAGCACGGCAATAGTACACAGACAGACATACTAAAGTGGTCTCCCTCAGGTGAAGGAAAGGGAAAGTGGTCTCCCTCAGACCACGGCAAGCTGTTTCACCTTGTCCAGAACATTGGAACCAGAGGACACGGCCTGCGCTCAAAACTAATCTGCGGAAATATTATTTCAGTGAGTGAGGGTTTTTGATAGAGCAGATAGGGAGAAACTGTTTCCACTGGCAGGAGGGTCGGTAACCAGAGGACGCAGATTTAAGATAATTGGCAAAAGAACCAGAGGGGAGATGAGGAGAATGTTTTTTTTTAACGCAGCGAGTTATGATGATCTGAAATGCACTGCCTGAAAGGGTGGTGGAAGCAGATTCAATAGTAACTTTCAAATAGGAATTGGATATATACACGAAAAGGAAGAATTTGCAGGGCTATAGGAAAAGAGCAAGGGACTATTGCCAGCCCTTTCAAAGAGCTGGCACAAGCACGATGGGCTGAATGGCCTACTTCTGTGCTATATGATTGTATGATTTATGGAACAGGCTCCCGAGGGAGACAATGGAAGCAAATAATAATGATTCATTCAAATGCAAATAATATAGATTTGTCAAAAAATAACATTTTGCGATACAGTATATGAGTAATTTGAGAAATGACATGTGGGAAGTCTAACATGCTTGGGGGGAACAGGTGACTTTGGACCTATCGTTCCCAAAGCTTTCCACCACTGGGGTTTTCCTCGCGTAATGTTATGCTAAACCTAGTCGGCCCCAGCTGGAGTATTGTGCCCAATTGTGGGCACCGCACTTTAGGAAGGATGTGAAGGCTTTGGAGAGGGTACAGAAGAGATTTACTAGAATGGTTCCGGGGATGAGGGAAGAGAGTTACATGGATAGACTGGAGAAGCTGGGGTTGTGCTCCTTAGAGCGAGAGAGGGATGGAAGGAGAACGGAACGAAAGGACAGAAAGACATGCATTTCTACAGCGCCTTGCACGACCACCAGACGTCCCAAAGCACTTTACAGCCAATGAAGTACTTTTGAATTGTAGTCACTGTTGTAAATGTAGGAAACACGGCAGCCAATTTGCGCACAGCAAGCTCCCACAAACAGCAATGTGATAATGACCAGATAATCTGTTTTTAGTGATGTTGGTAGAGGGATAAATATTGGTCAGGACAACTGGGATAACACCCCTGCTCTTCCTCGAAATAGTGCCATGGGATCTTTTACGTCCACTTGAGGGAGCAGACGGGCCTCGATTTAACGTCACATCCGAAAGACAGCACCTCTGACAGTGCAGCACTCCCTCAGCACTGCACTGGAGTGACAGCCTAGCTTTATGTATGCAAGTCCCTGGAGTGGGACTTGAACCCACAACCTTCTGACTCAGAGGCGAGTGTGTTACCCACTGAGCCACAGCTGGCACTATTGGATAAATACTTGGAGAAAAAATTGCAGGAGAATGGGGAAAGAGCGGGTGAGTAGGGACTAACTGGATTGCTCTTCGAAAGAGCCGGCGCTGACTCAATGGGCCAAATGGCCTCCTTCTGTGCTGTACTATTCTATGATTCTAAGGTGAATTAGACAGACCTTGGATTTGCATCTAGAAATTCCTGTGTCGTTTAAAAGCAATGGAACTACAACTTACAAAGAAAATGGAGGATGCAGCTATAACCGATATCCTAGCTGAAAGTTTACTTTTCCCCCCCCAATGGCCTGGTAAGTAGCCAGTACTCAATGTAGCATTAAATCTCAGATCAGAAGATCCCACGTTGAATTCCCCAGCCAATGCAGTTAGCAGATCTTAGCATCAACAATTGGTATCAGAGTTACTGGGCTAGCGAGGGAAAGAGATGTGGTGGTGGTGGAGTGTGGGGTGTGGGGGCGGAGAAATCTGCTAGCGGCTTTTTCTCCTGATCATTATCCAGTCATCCTTGCTGGAAAGTAATTCAGATGACAATAGGATTGGACTCAGATGTGTGTCAAATAGCCTGGCGATACAAACTGCATGGACATAAGAATTAGGAGCAGGAGTAGGCCATAGGGCCCCTCCAGCCTGCTCCGCCATTCAATAAGGTCATGGCTGATCTTTGACCTCTACTCTACTTTCCCGCCCAATCCCCATATCCCTTGATTCCCCGAGAATCCAAAAATCAATCTATCTCGGCCTTGAATATACTCAAAGACTCAGCATCCACAGCCCTTTGGGGTAGAGAATTCCAAAGATTCACAACCCTTTGAGTGAAGAAATTTCTCCTCATCTCAGTCCTAAATGGCTGACTGCTTATCCTGGACAGATTTGATTAGGCCCAAGAGTGAGGCTGACACCCGCAGAACCATACTAGGACCTTCGAGGGAGGGTAGAAAACTAAGGGGAGTGGGTATTTATGACTCATTAATGGAGCAACAGCCCGAGGCACCCAGCTGCAACAGCCATTTGATATGTTTTCTCATAGGCCACCTCCGAGATGGTGTGAGGGAGGATCGACAGCAGTTCAGTGAGGAGCAGAGTCTGCTGTCAGTTTTCCGGCAGAAAAGGCTGAACATTTAGCAAAAAGTTACCAGTCAGGACTCGAGAGTCTTGAGAAGAAGAATTACCGCCACAAACACCTCAACAGCTGAGTCAAGTCACAATTATTTCTGTAATGAAAGCAAGCTGCAGCATGGAGAGAGGGTTTCCTGTTTCATATCCGTTCTGTTGGAGCGGCTTTTGGTTGAATTATTGGCAAGCAGCCACACTCTCCTCTTTTGGCAACTTCTTTAGCAGACTTGGGGAAAGCCAAAGTGAAGCTCTAAGATTCAACCAGGGGAAGGAGAGAGGGGGCAGCACTAACTCAACATTGCAAAAGCCTGCATGGCCAGGATTAAATCAACAGTCAGCACAGAGAGAGAGAGAGATGTGGAGCACATTGTTTAGGTGATCGCCTGCGATTCTGCCAGAGTGTACTTAATGGATAAAGTGTTTCACTCCAACGCCCCGGAAAATAGGACTCGTGAGAATCCAAGTCATCTGTACCATCAATTTCAACCAGTCTAAAGAACACTTGCGTCAGTTCTTCCCCACCCACCCAAAAATATCACTCCCTCTGAGGGCACGGTCATTAGGAGTTCATCCCTCCTATTGGCTGCAGTGCCTTGGATTTCACCCATATCTGTACACTCTCTTTTCACAGTAAAAAAAGGGTAATTATTCTAACAACCAGACTTCAATAAAACTGTACCTTGTATTTGATTAAATAGACAAATTAACATATTACCCAAATACTGTCCCAATTTGGGCAGTTATCTTGAACACTGACTAAAGAATGATATGGCTCCAAATCTCCCCCGCTTTTGGTTCAGTGTTGTATTTAGTCCATTGTTACAACAGAATCTACTTTGAGAATACTGACCCTCCTAGTCAGCAGTCTGGCTCCACGTCTTGTCTCTTAATAAAGAACAAAATGGAAGGACAGTCTGAGTGGTGGTGGCCGGGGGGGGGGGGGGAGGACAGGGCAGCAGATCCTCAAAATCAGATTTTGTTACAATGAAGGACCACACACACACATCATTGAAGTGGGAGGAGAGGAATCTCAACACAGAATGCCACCGCCTTCAACAGTCATCCCCAGGCGCTCCCCTGTACTGCCGCAGTGTCAGATTCAGAACAGCACTGCGAAAGGTCACCAATCTTTCCTTTGGCCATAGTGACTGAATGGCCTCAGGAGACTTGAAAGGGGAAAAAGAAAAGGGCGGGTAGTTTTTTTCCCAAATCATTCCCAAACACAGGAAAACTATCAAAACAAAGGCACGGAACTCATGTGTGCACTTATCCAGGCTCTGCAGGCCTCCGTCACTGACCCGCACCATGTCACCTGGCTATGAGCTGCAGGGGAGCTGCCAACCAATTCAATAGCAATACTTGCGGCAGCAGAACAGAACAGCTTATACAGGGCAGTAAAGGTGGAGAGAAACCAGAGGGAAAAATCAAAAAAGTCACACTGACAGCAATTTTAACAAAAAAGTTTTTTTTTTTAAAATCTTACCTTTGCAACTCCTATATGGTCTTTCTTAAAAATCTCCAAGGGTTTAATTAGCAAGTTAGTGGAATTTTGAATCTGTAACAAAGGCAAGTGGCAAATAAATTCAGAGTTCACAATCCTTCTGAGTCTTATCCACAAGATTAGCACAAACCATTACAGACAGATAGATTCCCATCTCAAACTATTGATCCAATCTCTCTTTGGGAAGGGTTAAGAAAATCAACAGATCAGGATTGAGGAAAACCTCAATAATGAGATCAGAATGGCAGAATAATACTGTAGGAAAAATGAAATCTTGGAAGGAAGAAAGGTCACAGGGATTACAGTGTTCAAGGCGGCGGCTCACCACCACTTTCTCAAGGGCAATTAGGGTTGGGCAATAAATGCTGGCCTTGCCAGCGACGCCCAGATCCCAGGAATGAATTTTTGAAAAGTGTGTTCGAAGTACTCCCCAGTCAATCATATTGACCACCGCTGAATGGTTCCTACCTGTTCAGAGCTGTATGCTGAAGTATTTCAAAATACTAACCAGCCATTTTGCCTTTTCAGATGCGGATAAGACAGATTGTAGGTTCTGTCTTTATTTCAGACTTCCCGCATTCATATTTTTCCCTCTTTTATCACCACTAACACTGAAGATATAGCCTCATTTTTCTGGCATATCATCTGCCTCATGGACAGCCACAATTTTGGACCTCCACTTACTTCACTCACAAGCTGCTCCACTGACATATGTTACAGGGATGGTGGATGAGCCCTCTGGAATAGACCCATTGATTCTTGGTGGCTGATGGTGCTTTGGGACGGTTCTGGAAGCTCATCCAAAGCCATCACAAAACTGGAAAGAGCGATTACCAGCTGAATATGAAGCAGTACCTAAGCCGGTAGAGACTTTCGCTTTAAAAGAATGTACAGTACTGTAGAGGAACACAAGACAGGGGAAATACCGAAACACGGACCCATACTGGTTAGCTAGGGAGGTTTCAAATACAATAAAGGATGGTGCATGATCAGGCAGCACTCTGAAGCCTCAGTGAGCAGCATCACAGAGTGGGGTTACACAAACCTGCAATCTCCCATGTGCTGAGTTTCCACAATCATTTCGCGATTACATAAAAGGATTGCAGTTAAAGTAAAAACTTTTTTTTTTAAAAAAGGAAATCGTAAATTGGATTAATATCCTTTATTTCCTCATTGGGAAGCTGTGACCAGCAGAATATCCCACATCCAGGGCCCGGAGTGCAGGCTCAGATTTTTTACTAGTCTTGCTGCATTCCCAATGCAAGGGTGCTTCGACATAATGCAGCACATTCACTGAAGCCAAACATCACATGACTGACAGGTTAAAAAACAAATTGCACGGCTAACTGATATTGAAAGATCTTGGCACCAGGTGTATTTGCAAATTTACAAAACTTGCTTAAGACATAAATAACTTGGCTATTCCCTTCCTAGAATCTTCTATTCCACAGTATTTTTTTTTTGTTGTCTTGCCTCCCAAAACGGAATTGCGCAAGACGCAGAATGCTTAATTTATTTTCTGATAGTGAGATTTTCTCCATAGTCCAGGCCTGGCTGGCTGATCCTGGCTGTATCAAAACATCCCCCCTGAAACCCAATGCAAACAAGTCCTCCTGAGCGACAGAAAAACCTCAACCCAAGTAGCACTATGAAGTCAGAACTTTTATTTAATGGTTTTAATTATATAAAAGCTGAAAAAAAATTAAATCTAAAAAAAAAAAAATCTTTTTCAGAATTGTGTAATTTTTATGTTTTGTTAATTCTCGCTGCATATACTGAGCTGAGTCAAAAAAGAAAAATGATGAGACAACACTCGTTAAAAATTATTTGAGCTATCTGGTTGGTTTTTTGTGATTCTTACTGCTTAGCGAATAGTAATGTATGAAAATGTGAGCTTTCATTGCTCAGTTTTCTGCTGGTGATTCATTCCTCGCTGATACTTTTTAAACTATTCTTTGGTTCATTCACGTTTACTCAATTATATATTTGACTGGTAACTTAACAATTCATTATTTGTAGCCCAGTTGCTAATTTGTTGCCTGACTGGTGTGTTTTTAGTGGCACAAATTTTAAGAAACATTGGGCCAGAATTTGCTGTCAAAATAACAGCATAGAAACATAACATAGAATCTAGGAGCAGGAGTAGGCCATTCGGCCCGTCGAGCCTGCTCCGCCATTCAATACGATCATGGCTGATCATCCAAATCCAGTACCCTGTCCCTGCTTTCCCACACAGAATCCCCATCGAGCCTGCACCGACACATATCCCACCCTATCCCCGTAACCCCACGTATTTAATTCCCCCTAACATCTCCCATCCTATCCCTGTAACCCCACATATTTAATCCCCCCCTAACACTAAGGGTCAATTTATCATAGCCAAATCAACCTAACCCACATATTTTTGGACTGTGGGAGGAAACCGGAGCACCCGGAGGAAACCCACGCAGACACGGGGAGAATGTGCAAACTCCACACAGACAGTCACCCGAGGTCAGATTCGAACCCGGGTCTCTGGCGCTGTGAGGCACCAGTGCTAACCACTATGCCACCGTGTTGCAAGGCTAATGGCGCTCACTGTTGTTCATGGGTAAATGATCCAGCAACTTCAGGCGAGGAGCAGATCCGCGGTTAAATGTGAATATCCAAAAGTTGCTGTCCGAGTTGCTCCGCTCGCCATTACTTTCGAGAAAACTGCATCTCGCCCCTAGCCTCCTGTTTTTTTTTAAAACTGAAAAGGAACTTGCTGCATTTGCCCATTAAACGCGCCACAGAAAGTTAGGTCTCGTCATTACAAGCGCAAGTACCGGTTTAACAATGTGCTTAAGTGTTAATGACTGCCAATCAACTTCTCTCCACTGAAATTTTACTATTTGCAAGGGTGAAGTCTCATTGCTTTAAGGTTATTAATTTTTCAGAGAGATTTTAAAAATGTCAAATTTTAAATGTTCATTTTTTCTTACTTTTCCTTTGTCTCTTTTTTTTTTTTAAATCTCTCTTAATCCAATCTTTCTTTCCCTCTCTTTATTTCTCTCTCTCTACCCGATTTGACATTGAATTCACCCCCTTTAATTCACCCTCCTTCTCAGTCCTCCTGTGTTTATTTCCCAATCCTTAAATGCATCAGTGACTAAGGTGACATCAGGGGAAAAATAGAAATAAGTCAAAGCTAAAGGCACTATATCTGAATGCGCGAAGCATTCGCAACAAAATAAATGAATTAATAGCACAGATAGAAATTAATAGGTTTCATCCAATAGCCATAACGGAGACGTGGTTGCAATGTGGCCAAGGTTGGGGACTAAATATTCCAGGATACTTAGGGGGAAAAATTCGGTTGCTTTGCGCCTCCCGTTAGCGCCCTAAAAGGGCGCTAATGGGGCGTAAAGCAACTAGCGCCCGGGTGCGGCGATGTTTGTGCCGCTCGCGAAATTGACCAGACATTTTGCGGCGGCGCTAAACACTACCGCCATGATCTCCTGCGCCCGCAGATCGTGACGTCAGTCGAGCGTGCAACGCCCCGGACTGGATATTGAGTGGCGCCCCCTGCCTTACCGCCTGCCACTAGCAACGACAGGTTGAGGGGAACGTTTTGCAGTCGGGAAGGGATTGGGGGAGCGCTATTTAAAGGCGACCGCTTCCTGACTTTTTTTGTCGGCGACATTTTTGCACCACGCATTCTGAGAGAGAGAGAGACTGACTTCTGGAGAGATTCAACGCTGTGTGAAGGAGTTTTGGGTACTGAGCTGCACTTTGCAAGTTCATTTTGAGTTAACCTTCCTTGCATCAATTTAGAAGAGACTATGGGGACTGCACTCTGAGCTCTTCCCCAGGGTTTCTCCATTGTTCTTTCCAGCAGAATCGATGTACAGGTCTCTCCAGGCCGAGTATCAAGGCTGCAATGAGCAGGGTGTGGATGGAGAGCAAGGGTCTAGCGAGAATGATGAACTGAAAGAAATTAGTATTAGTAAAAAAAAATAGTACTGGAGAAATTAAAGGGACTGAAAGCCGATAAATCCCCTGGCGGCCTACATCCTAGGGTGTTGAAAGAGGTGGCTATAGAGATAGTGGATGCATTGGTTATCATTTTCCAAAATTCCATAGATTCTAGAACGGTTACCACAGATTGGAAGGTAGAAATGTAACCCCACTATTTAAGAAAGGAGGGAGAGAAAACGGGGAACTACAGACCATTTAGCCTGCCATCAGTAGTAGGGAAAATGCTAGAATCTATTATAAAGGACGTGGTAACAGGACACTTAGAAAATAATAATAGGATTGGGCAGAGTCAACACGGATTTATGAAAGGGAAATCGTGTTTGACAAATCTGTTGGAGTTTTTTGAGGTTGTAACTAGCAGAATAGATAAGGGGGAACAAGTGGATGTGGTGTATTTGGATTTTCAGAAGGCATTCGATAAGGTGCCACACAAGAAGTTATAAACAACAACATTAGGGCTCATGGGATTGGAGGAAATATACTAGCATGGATTGAGGATTGGTTAACGGACAGAAAACAGAGAGTAGGAATAAACGGGTTGGCAGGCTGTAACTAGTGGGGTGCCGCAAGGGTCAGTGCTTGGGCCTCAGCTATTCACAATCTATATCAATGATTTGGATGAGGGGACCAAATGTAATATATCCAAGTTTGCTGATGATACAAAGCTAGGTGGGAATGTAAGTTGCGAGGAGGATGCAAAGAGGCTTCAAGGGGATATAGACAAGCTAAGTAAGTGGGCAAGAACATGGCAAATGGAATATTAATGTGGAGAAATGTGAAGTTATCCACTTTGGTAGGAATAATAGAAAAGCAGAGTATTTTTTAAATGGTGAGAGATTGGGAAATGTTGGTATTCAGAGGGACCTGAGTGTCCTTGTACACGAATCACTGAAAGGTAACATGCAGGTACAGCAAGGAATTAGGAAAGCAAATGGTATGTTGGTCTTTATTACAAGAGGATTTGAGTATAAGAGTAAAGATGTCTTACTGCAATTATATAGGGCCCTGGTGAGACCACACCTGGAGTATTGGGTACAGTTTTGGTCTCCTTACCTGAGGAAGGATATACTTGCCATAGAGGGAGTGCAACAAAGGTTCACCAGACTGATTCCTGGGATGGGGGGGGATTGTCCTATGAGGAGAGATTGAGTAGACTAGGCCTATATTCTCTAGAGTTTAGAAGAATGAGAGGTGATTTCATTGAAACATACAAAATTCTTACAGGGCTCGACAGGGTAGATGCAGGGAGGATGTTTCCCCTGGCTGGGGAGTCTAGAACCAGGGGTCACAGTCTCAGAATAAGGGGTCGGCCATTCAGGACTGAGATGAGGAGAAATTTCTTCACACAGAGGGTGTTGAATCTTTGGAATTCTCTACCCCAGAGGGCTGTGGAGGCTCAGTCGTTGAGTATATTCAAGACAGAGATCGATAGATTTTTGGATATTAAGGGAATCAAGGGATATGGGGATAGTGCAGGAAAGTGGAGTTGAGGTAGAAGATTAGCCATCATCTTATTGAATGGCGGAGCAGGCTCGAGGGGCCAAATGGCCGACTCTTGCTCCTATTTCTTATGTTCTTATGCCATTAGTTACGGAGACACCCTGTTGGTTGCCTGTTCACTCAGGTCCCAGATGCCCTGTTTCCCTCGCTGCACCGTTATCAGCTCGCACTTTCAGCAACTTTTGGTGGGTAAACATTTTTTGAGCTGAAGGGTGCAGGGGGAAGTCTAACTAACGGCAGATGCAAATTCTGGCCCATTACATTTCAAGTACCACACAAGCAAATTTTTCAGTATCACGCATTTCTTTTTTAATAAAGTAGTAAAATTAAAGCAAGCCAATCATTTCCTGTTGGTTTCTTCTGACCTTGGGGAAAACCAGGGGTTTACAAGAAGCTGCAACCTACAGGAAAAAAACTTCCTCAGCAACAGAAAATTAACCTCAGAATGTGCCCAAGGGCATTGACATCCAACGAGTCTCAGGATTTTTTTTTTTTAATGCATTCATGTGATAAGGGCATGGCTGGCAAGGCCAGTATTTATTGCCCATCCCTAATTGAGAAGGATGTGCCATCTTACAAGAATTCCCTAACTGGGTGGTTTTAAATGATCCCTGCAGCATAGACTGTGGTTACTGTGACGTGTACATTGATGAGGGAAGTGTAAATAACCTTTGACCCGCTGCGCTTCTGCAGATATGGCTCAGAATGAATCGCTTACCATCATCACCCTCTCATCTTCCACCTCCTGCAGTAGCCCTGCAAACTCCTTGAAGGACTCAGCTGAAAGAGACAAGAAAGTCGACTGAGCCTCAGTACCTGAACCCTCAGTTTAAATAAAAATACACGTAATACATTACAGCATCAACGTACAGATTTAGTTAAAGTCTGCCGTTTCCCTATGTACCACTGAGTGTTGGTTAACTTCTCATATTAATAAAAAAGGAGCTGGACAAACATCTTAGGAAAGGCATCAAGGTGATGGAGATAATGAGAGGCGCAGGTCACAACAGCTGCAGTCCTAAAAAAAATGTATAGCTTACTTTAAATTACATACTTAGCATGGGTGGGGGAAATCCACTTATCAACAGATATGGGAATTTGATTCCAAACAGCTTGGGTATTCACTTTAATTTTGATCAAACGCACATTCTTAACAGTCCTTAGAGGGGTGTAATGGAAATAGAAATTCCAGCAATCCCTGCTGTTAAAGGTAGAGTCAGGGAAAGTCCAGTGTTACAGCAAGGACAGAGGGAGAGGGACTGCGGAACTCATTCAAAATAAGCAAAAAAAGAGACACAGCTTGCTCTCAACCTTCATATCTTATGACAATATTCCAAAAAACAAAAATGAACACAGCACAAATTTCCTATACTGAGGCTTTTTGTTGCACATTTTTAAGGTCCATGTCCTGAGCTGCTTTGACTGGAGGTTCAGAGGTGTACCTATTGCTCCCACAGTTCCCCCTTCCTCATGCAATGGCAATGCTTTGTGCCAGAAAGTGATTGTTGGGCACCACTGTGGTGTGCGTGAATGTTTCTATGATGGAAGGGTCATATCAACTATCTCATGCCTTGCCAGCTGATGGTACACTCACTCATACTACTGTCAGAGTCAAAACAGCACAGGAGGCCGCCATTTGGCCCATCGAGTCCGTGCCAGCTCTCTGTACAGCAATCCAGTCAGTCCCATTCCCCCGCTCTAACCCCGTAGCCCTACAAGTTTATTTCCCTCAAGTGCCTATCCAGTCTCCCCTTGAAAACATTGAGTGTCTCCGCTTCCACCACTTCAGTCTGCCCACTCGCCCAGGCTTTATCACACCATTCTCACATGGCCTACATCCTCAATTCCCTGCATCTTCTATTTATCGTTCAGATGACCCTCACTATTCCTTCTCTCCCCATTTGGGTTCTTTTGGTTCCAATTTGATTCATCTTGTGCGCTATGGAGTCCGAGAATGGATTGGCTCGTGGCCCCCACAGCTCTCTTTGCGAAAAGGGTACGTACAAAATCTGACATCTTCATGGCCCTTTCTAGATGAAGACAGCCACAAATTGAACATATCTAAGTGGCGCCCAAAGCCGTCTCATTATGATATCATGGTGCTCATCACCATGGATCAAGGACCCATTTTGATGGCACTGTGTTCAGCACATCTGAGCTGCACCGATTAGTGCTGCGATAAAAGGAGCCTGTAATACTCTTCTGGAGAGGGGTCGAGAAATAAAGACGGAGGGATACAACCCAGCGATTAGCAAAAGTCAGCATATAACTTTGGGTTAACGTCTCATCCGAAAGACAGCACTTCCGACAATGCAGCACTCCCTCAGTACTGCACTGGAGTGTCAGCCTAGATTTTGGTGGAAAGGAGGCCAGCTGCTCACCCTCTCAGCAGAGACGCGCAAGACCAGTATGGCAGGAAAAATATTCGTTTCTTCATTTAAAAACCAAACGATTTGACAGGCTAAGGCCAATACTGGTACCAGTCAGTGGCAGCTCACTCGCCTGAGTCAGAAGATTGTGGGTTCAAGTCCCACTCCAGATACTGGAACATAAAACTCTAGGCTGACACTCCAGTGCAGTGCTGAGGGAGTGCTGCACTGTCGGAGGTGCCGTCTTTCGGGTGAGACGTTAAACTGAGGCCCCGTCTGCCCTCTCAGATCCCATGGCACTATATTGAAGAAAAGCAGAGGAGTTCTTCCTGGTATCCTGCCAAATATTTATCCCTCAACCAGTATCACTAAGAACAGATGATCTGGTCATTATCACATTGCTGTTTGTGGGAGCTTGCTGCAGACAAATGGTCTGCCCCATTTCCTACATTAAAACAGTGACTACACTTGCTGTAAAGCACTTTGGAATGTACGGAGGTCTTGAAAGGTGTTACAGAAACGCAAGTCTTGCCAACTTCTTTAACAGCGCAGGACACCACCAAGGCGGAAAACAGTAGGAGAGTAAACTTGGTGAACCAAAATGTAGCGCTTAGGCGATGGGAAGTCTGGATCTTAAAAGATTCTAGGAGAAAAGAAAAGCAGAGGTGTTTAGTTCAGCAGTTTTGGAGGCCCCAGGAAGAAACGATAGAAGACAGTGCAACGTATTACATTAACCTTTTTGGACCTCCAAACAAAACATTTTTTTTTTAGTTCTAGCCTCAGAACCACTTAGGAATTCTTCATCCAGCTGCAATTCCCACAAGCATCTTGCTGCTGGCCGTCTGCATTTGGTTAGATTTTCTTTTTATAGTAGGGCTGTATTTTGGGCTTCAAGTGCATGGGAAATCTGATCCTCAAATTTGTAGTCTGCAGAGATATGACGATAGCAAACACAGGTCTGATCACAGTGGCCAACAGAACTACAGTACTTGAATCTGAAACAGAATCTAACCAGTGACCTACAACGAACAAAGGTCAAACTTCAACTGGCTGGCTCTGTTGCAATCTTGTCCGTGGTTAACGAAATGGAACCAGATCAAAGAGGTTAGTTTAAAAAACAAAACTCAACGAATTCCAAGATACCATTTCCTCATTCTAGATCGTGCATTGAGGGTCATGTTGCTCAAAGGCCAACTGAGGTTTTCATTGAATAAAGTTGCTTCATGTCAGCAGATTTTAGATTGAGGAAACACAGAAGGCTAAAACATGCACCGTCAGATCTCTGATCTTGCAGTGTGTTCACCAATTGAACGGCTTTGTGCAGGGGGAGAGGGGTAGTACAATGTGTGACTGTAGTATATATGATGTGCCAGTGCATGTTTTTGAGATCATATATTGTCACCTCTAGCTACTGGCTATAAGGGTCCTCGAGTTTGGGCAGTCTCAATCCAGTTCCAAGGAGACGTGAGTTTACAGCACAAATCTGGCACTCATCAACCACGTCACTGAGGTATGCCTAAGGATGGCTGGTGTGTGGAGGAAGGCCACACATGCAGAAACTATCCTGTGAACAGCTGAAGAAAGGGTTTGCTGTCTGTGCACTGCAGAAACGGATGCTGAACATGGGTGACAACAGGACTGGGCACTGCTGTGAAGGCTTAAGAATAGCCTTGCTTTCCCTGCTGGTTTTTAAACATACTGAACCGCCTGCTATAAAAAAAAGAGAGCAATGCAAAGCTGCCACGGGGATGACTTAGACCAGGAGCTGAGGAATTTGTTTCTTATCTTGTTCCACACACCATCTCTAAACAAGGAACAGGAACAGGATGTAAACCTGTTTCCCAGGTCTGGGTGAAACCACTCTCTGGAGACAGAACATTACAGATTCAACACAATGCACCACCTTGATTGAAGATACTTTGGGTGGGGGTGGTGAAGAGAAATGAGTTATGCTGTGACCTTGCTGCTGGTTAGTATTTGTTTAACTTTAGTTCATTCGCAATCGCCTGTGGAAACAAAACAATCTAGGAGGGTGTGAAACTATTTTCTCAAAGTGCTGATGCACGTTGTTTTAATCATCATCTTCACTGTCTAGTGATCAGGCTCAATGTTACAAAACAGTAGAGGCCAGCTGCCACCAATAATATTTTACTTGCAAGAACTTTATAATGTAAATATTGAATGTCCAAGGTCGCAGCTGATTACAAAGAAACATCTGCTTAAAACAAAAAATGGAGGTGGGGAGGGGAAAGAGCGTGAGGAAGCAACATGGATGGTGGCTTCAGAACAGATCTACAGCCCATCAGTTCAGCTGAGGAAGGTACAGGATGCAGGTAGGGTATAGGAAGGTAAATTATTGATACAAGAATGAATAGAAAACAGTTTGGGATTATAGAATTCTGTAATCATAGGCGCGTTATGCAGTGGAGGATAGTAGGCCAGAGTTGAATAATGAAGATGAGGTCATCATATGAAAATTTTAGAATTTTTATTGATTAATTTGGGGGAGGAGTACAAAGTGTCCATGTAGAATTTTTCCTCTTACAATTTGGGTGGAATCAATGATAGGCTGCATGATCATGGAAGGAGCAGACTTAATGGATGAACAGGTCTATGGGGATAGAGCGGGGGCAGTGGAATTAGTTTTGGATTGCTCTGGGCAAGAGCTGGCACAGATGCAATGGGCCAAATAATCACCTTCCGTGCTTTAAACTTCTATGGTTCTTTTCATGTTCCAATCTTTCTTCTGTTGAATTATCAATAACCACCTTCTCATGAAGAAAATATTGTTAGAGTGACTGAAATATCAATAGTAAGATCTTAGATTTTGACTTTATTCCATCTATTTTGATGGACTCTAACTATTAGGCCAACATCACCGATAACATTAGCAGCAGTTCCTGAAGTGATTTGGACGTCTTAAAAACTTGAAAGTTTTTCTTAATTCATTCTCAGGATGTGGGCATTATTGGCAAGGCCGGCCCTTATTGCCCATCATTAGTTGCCCCAAGGTGGTTGAGCTGCCTTCTTGAACCGCTGCAGTCCGTGTGGTGAAGGTACTCCCACAGTGCTGTTAGGTAGGGAGTTCCAGGATTTTGACCCAGCGACGATGAAGGAACGATGATCTATGTCCAACTCCGGATGGTGTGTGGCCTGGAGGGGAACTTAGAGGCAATTCTGTTCTCGCAAGTCATTGCAGTGCATCTTGTAGATAGCACACACTGCAGCCACAGCATGCCAGTGGTTGCAGAGTTGGTGGACTGCTTTGTCCTGGATGGTATCAAGCTTCTTGTATTGTTGCAGCTGCACCCATCCAGGCAAGTGGCGTGTATTCCATCACACTCTTGACTTGTGCCTTGTAGGTGGTACAGAGGCTTTGGAGAGTCATGAGACTGTGACTGACTTTATTAGCCACAACATTTATGTGACTGGTCCAGTTGAGTTTCTGATCAATTGTTGATGGTGGGGGACTCAGCGATGGTAATGCCACTGAATATCATGAGAAGGTGGTTAGGCGGTCTCTTGCTGGAGCTGGTCATTGCCAGGCACCTGTGTGGCACAAATATTACTCTTCAGCCCAAGCCTGGATGCTGTCCAGGTCTATATGCAAGCATGGCCTGCTTCATTATCTAAGGAATTGCGAATGGAGCTGAACACTGTGCAATCATCAATAAGCAGCCCCCAACAACCACTGGCCTCCCAACAACCACAACCATCTTGTTTTGTGCACATTATGACTCCAGCGACAGGAGCGTTTTCTCCGATACCCATTGACTTCAGTTTTGTTAGGGCTCCTAGGTACCACACTCTGTTGAATGCTGATTTGAGGTTAACAGGCAGTCACTTTTACCTTACTTCTAGAATTCAGCTCTGTGCCCATGTTTGGACCAAGGCTGCAATAAGGTCTGGAGCCGAGTGGTCCTGACAGAATTGAGCATGGATGAGCAGGCTAATGATGAGTAAGTTCCACTTGACAGCGTTGCTGATGATTCCTTCCATCACTTTGATGATGATGATGATGATTAGGAGCAGGCCGATAGGGTCGTAATTGGGTGGGTTGGATTTGTCCTGCTTTTTGAGAACAGGATATAGTTGAATCCCAGTATCCACACTCGTGCACTTTCTAGCAAACCAAAGCATTGAAGCCTTGCTGTTGCCACCCCCCCCCCCCCCCTCCCTTGCTGAGGGAGGTGCGGAGGGCAAATGCAATACCCCTGCTAACTCAGCACACACATGGGACTATTCTGGCTTCGGGCGTCTCACACCAGGTGGCACATTTACCAACAAAGCCATCAAAGAGCAGCATGTGTGCTTAAAACATGCAGTTTTTGCCTGGCTCTCCTCCCCAAAACCACTTGCAGCTCAAGTCAGTCTCTCATAGGAGAATCTTGTCCAGCTGCAATTTTCTTTTAAAAATTAATTCAAGACAGAAAAGGGCAACGAACAGCTGCGAGAATCGGTATGTGAAGGGCACAGGTGGAATGTGAATCTCATGTTGTGTTCAGACATTCAATGGAGCAAACTATATCCACCCGTCAGCGAGTTAGTAACTCGAGGACATCAATTTAAAATCATCGACCATAAGCCAAAAGTAGGAAGTTAGATCATTTAAAAAAAAATTCCTATGCAGACGGTTGTTAGGAAATGAAATGCCCGACAGAAATCGTGATGGAAGCAGAATTAGTAATAAAGGGAAATGAATTAATATATGGAAAACAAAAAAAAGTGTAAAATTTATCTCGGAACAGGCTCGGATTAAGTGGGCCGCTCCTTCAGAGAGCTGGCACAGGCATGATGGGCCAAATGCCCTCCCCCCAGCTCATTTATGGAAGACATCATGGCACGAGATCCATTACCCTGTGGCATTTTACAGGATGCTCGCTGAACTTTAATTGTACAGGTTGCTAACCAAGTCAAGCACTCCCTAAGAGGTCAAACTGTCGGTGCCTGTACACATTAACCCAAGTGTTCACGCCTCAGGTAAAACTGTACTTGTCTGAGGGCAACACGGTGGCATAGTGGTTAGCACTGGTGCCTCACAGCGCCAGGGACCCGGGTTCGAATCTGACCTCGGGTGACTGTCTGTGTGGAGTTTGCACATTCTCCCCGTGTCTGCGCGGGTTTCCTCCGGGTGCTCCGGTTTCCTCCCACAGTCCAAAAATGTGCGGGTTAGGTTGATTTGGCTATGATAAATTGACCCTTAGTGTTAGGGGGGGATTAAATATGTGGGGTTATGGGGATAGGATGGGATATGTTAGGGGGAATTAAATACGTGGGGTTACGGGGATAGGGTGGGATATGTGTCGGTGCAGGCTCGATGGGGATTCTGTGTGAGAAAGCAGGGACAGGGTACTGGATTTGGATGATCAGCCATGATCGTATTGAATGGTGGAGCAGGCTCGACGGGCCGAATGGCCTACTCCTGCTCCTAGTTTCTATGTTTCTATGTTTCCTTAATGCAAAGGCGTTTGGAAAGAGCATCATTCAGCAGAGGCTTAGGTCAAGGTGTCCAGTCATAATGGGAGAGTAATAAAGAGAGCAGAAAATAAATGACCATATACAGAGTGATTCGGTCTTGCACAACATATATGGATTTTACCCAGCATCTTCACATAAGTCTGGCTTTGGCAGCTGTGCGCTACTATAATAAGATGCACTGCCAGATTCTTCCTGAACTTAACATTTTGGAAGAATTCGATATGCGTCAACTGTTGATGAATTTTGCGTCACAAAATAGCAGGAGAATCTCATTTCCACAAATTACTATGGTTCTCTCTGAATGGGACAAAAAGCCTTTCTGAAAAAGCCAAGGCTACGACAATCTTACTGTGATGTTAAACATTTCTTGAAAGAAAGAAAGACTTGCATTTATATAGCGCCTTTCACGACCACTGGACGTCTCAAAGCACTTTACAGCCAATGAAATACTTTTGAAGTGGAGTCACTGCTGTAATGTGGGAACTATAAATATCCTCCTTCCTTCCACTTTTTGTGTATTGGCTGCAAAACCACTGACTCGAGTTTTGTTGCCGATGATTGGTTGCAGATTTTTTTTTTACAAAACTGGTGTGTATTTAAAATTACCATATATATATTTTTTTAATTAAATATTGCTCCCAGTTGATAAATACAATACCTGAATGTTGCACAGTGGAATATGGTCGCAGTTATAACAATCAAATCCCATTTAGATTAATCCTTGAGTACTGCGTACAGTTTTGGTCTCCTTATTTAAGGAAGGATATACTTGCATTGGAGGCAGTTCAGAGACGATTGACTCGGTTAATTCCAGAGTACAGGTACTTGACTTATGAAGAAAGGTTGAGCAGGTTGGGCCTATACTCATTGGAATTTAGAAGAATGAGAGGTGATCTTATTGAAACATATAAGATACTGAGGGGGCTCGACAAGGTAGATGCAGAGAGGATGTTTCCCCTCGTGGGGAAATCTAGAACTCGGGGGCATAGTTTCAGAATAAAGGGTCGCCCCTTTAGAACTGAGATGAGGAGGAATTTCTTCTCTCAGAGGGTCGTAAATCCGTGGAATTCTCTGCCCCAGAGGGCTGTGGAGGCTGAGTGTTTGAGTATATTCAAGGCTGAGATGGATAGATTTTTGGACTCTAGGGGAATCAAGGGATAAGGAGATCGGGCGGGAAAGTGGAGTTGAGGTCGATGATCAGCCATGATCTTATTGAATGGTGGAGCAGGCTCGAGGGGCCGTATGGCCGACTCCTGCTCTTATTTCTTAAAGGTCCCAGTTTTAGTCCCGTGTCTGTGTTGAGTCAGCAGTATAGGAGGCTATACTGGTACAACAATTGTAGGTGATGGGATTGTAAAAAAAAAAACAACATACAACAGGGTTGCTGGTGTCTGGTGACTCTTGCTGGAAAGTATACAACTGTCGGTATTGTACAAGAACGTGATCAAGTTCGATGCTGCTCATCGTTAAATAGCTTGCAGGCATTCATTTTCTGAGCTTAAAAGCTGAAAAATGGCCAACTGGATGAAGTGCTAAAAGATGCCCAACATCTGTGGAACTGCACCTGAGAATACGAGTGCCTTTGGAAGAGGAAGGAAGGAAGTTTAAAAAAAGTGAAAAAGTATCTATTCCAAGGAGTATTGAAAATGTAGTCTCTTCCACCTTCCACCTTCCCCCCCCCCCCCACCCCCACCCCATCCCCACCCCCACCCACACATTTCAATGGTAAACAAGTTCCGTAAAAGATCACTTCACCGTATTTTGAAAGGTGTGATTTAAGATGGTGGATCACCGGCATGCTGCATAGGTTCGGTTCTGCCACTACACTCGAGTTTTGGATCTCAGTCATATGACTTTAGGTGGAGGAAATATCTACGCAGAGTGGGAGTTACTCAGGAGTGATCTCATCTGAACTCCTTCAGAGGAACATTAATGAGATTTGGATCCTCCCACCCCCCCCACTTCACCCCAACGATGGTTATGGCTCAGGAAGGGAGTGAAGAGAAAGAGAACAAAATAAAGAGAGAGAGGGGGGAAAGCAGTGATTCCAGCCTTTGAGTAGATTAGCTAGAAATGTGGAAAGATCACAAAAATCAGGTACAAGGAGGTTATTAATTCAGTATAATAATCACAAGTCAGATTTCACTTCTCACCCACTGTCCCTTTACAGTTTCAGTTTGGGAGGGGGTTGGGGGAGGGGAGGGGAGCCATGTGACCTGCACCCAGACTTTTGCCAGAACGATTTACTCTTACATAAAATAACATTTTTTTCAGAAAAAATATTAATGAAAGTCCAATTTCCAAAAGTTTTCCCTTCCTTAATTCCATTCCTCGTTACCGCTCGATGCATGTCTAGGGCTACTGATATCAGCCTCTTGCATGAAAGAGGGGGAAGACAGTGCCAAAACTATGGCCTAAATTCATTTACGTTTAGACCCTTTTAAATTATACTTAGTTGCTTAATTTGTTATTTTGAAAAGAAGAGACATTGGGAGCAAAGATCTCCAGTCTTCACCTCCCTGCACCATACAGACCAGCCCTGTTCTATTTGTGTACCTGCCTCGAGTCCAGACTACAGGACACAGGGGACTTGCTTACACAAACAAAGTACTAAATGAGAGAAATCCAATTTAGTCCACTCACAATGTCCCTGTACATGGTCAGGGACTCCTGGTCATGGACTCTGCTAAAAAAAATTAATGTAATCTTCTGAATGAGGTGAATAAGCACAGGCAAAACTTGCAAGAAACCGCGAGACTTCTCACTGACCCCTGATGGTAATGAAGCAAAATCTGAAGCTAGACAGAGATCGGTCACAGATTTGATCCTGGTGGTTGCCGGAAGACACAATGCCAAGCAAGCAAATCCCAGGAGCTACAACATCAGGACAGCCTTTTCTCCTCTCAAACTATGCCATCATCTCTGCTGTGATGAGATTACCTCGTTCACAACACACAAGGCAGAGCGTTTACCAGCTGCAGTTCTATAAAAAGTAAAAACGGATTCCTTTTTACCCGAACGAATGCAGTAAAGCGTTAGCCTAATAACCAGGCAGACGGATTCAAGTGACCAGAGACAACAGGCCACTTTAGCAACTGCATTGCTGTCCAAGTTGGTTGGACAAAAATGAGAAGTCGCACAACACCAGGTTATAGTCCAACAGTTTTATTTGAAATCACAAACTTTCGGAGGGGCGATCGATAGCTCCGAAAGCTTGTGATTTCAAATAAAACTGTTGGACTATAACCTGGTGTTGTGCGACTTCTCATTTTTGTCCACCCCAGTCCAACACCGGCATCTCCGCAAGTTGGTTGGGCTCAACAACTCTGCTCAGCTGGGTCCCACAATCTTCCAGCATTCTGCTGGAACAAAAATATTAACCCAACTCTAAATTGTTGGACCACCATTTATATTGTGAATTGGCGCTTTTTCTTCCACCATTCATCCTACGGCTGATAAAAAGATGCAGCAACACTTCACTTCCTTACCGATGTTAATCTCATCGTCGGTCAACGTATCTCCAATGAACTCAAATTGAAATACATGCAGGCTCTGCGAAAACTTCACCACAGCAGAGGAGTAACCTGTGACAACAACAAAAAACAAAACATTTAGACATCAATGGCTTTAAAAAGTAATGGCACCCCAACACTCATCTCCTGCAACTTCTTACCTTGGCAGCTGGCTAATGTGTGACAGGAGCTCAAAGCAATCTCAACCTAGCCGTTAGTGGCTGCACAAAGCAAATTTGTTCCTGCTGATTTAGGTTTGGATAAGGTAGAGAGAGAAAGGCTGTTCCCATTAGCTGATGGTACAAGGACTAGGGGACACAGATTTAAGGTTTTGGCCAAGAGATACAGGGGGGGGAAGTGAGGAAGAACTTCTTACACAGCAAGTGGTAATGACCTGGAATTCGCTGCCGACGGAAGTGGTGGAAGCGTAGACACTCAATGTTTTCAAGGAGAGACTGGATAGGCACTTGAGGGAAATAAACTTGCAGGGCTACGGGGATAGAGCAGGGGAATGGGACTGACTGGATTGCTCGAGTGTAAGCCCGCACGGACTCGATGGGCCGGATGGCCTCCTTCTGTGCCGTTATGACTATGACTCTGAAGAGGTCACAGGGATGCCTGGCGTGAGAACTGGATATGTTACACTGCTGCAGACACTCTGCTGATGCTGCAGTTAAGGCACATTATTAAGAGAGGACAGCATACAATATTTATCCCTCAAGCAATGTTACTAAAACAGATCGTCAGGTCATTACCACCTTGCTGTTTGTGGGAGCTTGCTGTGCACAAATTGGCTGCTGCATTTCCTATATTACAACAGTGACTACACTTCAAAAAGAAAGTACTTCATTGGCTGTAAAGCGTTTGGGACGTCCGGAGGTCGTGAAAGGCGCTATTGAAATGCAAATCGTTCTTTCTTTTGTATCAATCCATCCTAAACCTGACCTGGAAGCGTTCAACGCAGACACTGGGAAAGGCTTTCCATTCACCTGCTGTGGCATCAGTGATGGTGGTAAAAGCTGGCAGCGGACAGACCTTCAATTTTAGGTTCAAGAGACCAAGATAATTGATTTTTTTTTCTACTTACTGGATGGATATGAAAGCTTAAAAAAATTCAAGTAGCACAAATCTACTTGCAATCTCTGTTGAGAAGTTTGCCATTTTCAACGCCAAAGGGATTTCAGTGCAGCATAGTGGACTGGATTGCTGTAGAGAGAGCCGGCATGGACTCGATGGGCCGAATGGCCTCCTTCTATGCCGTTATGACTCTATGACCATCTCGCTTAATCTTCCCTCCCTTTGAATCTTTCCCATCTTCAAAAGATGCTTCCAACTGCATCTTAAATCTACTTATACAGCCCATTTCGATGACTTGCGCCAAAATCCATTACTGGGCCAGAATTTACCGTCACCAGCGAACGAACTTGCCCGTTTAAATCCCCTGAGATTTTGCACTGGAAGTTTCTGTTAGTGGGAGATGGAAATAGTGCAGCACCCTCTGCAGGGCATCTGGGACCCATGTGAACAGGGCAAGTAACTGTGCGTCAGAGTGAAGAAATGTTAACGAACAGCACAGAGGCTGAACCAGGAAGTGTAATTTAGAATAGTGAATTCAATGTCAAATCAGGTACAGAAAGCAAAATAAGGGGAGGGATTGAGAAAGAAAGAGACAGAAAGATAATTTTTTTTTAAAATTAGTTTACTTTTTTTTTAATTGCATGAGCCTCAATCTTCTTCTAAAGTTCTGCATTTGGCTTCTATCAATTACCTTGTAAAATCAAATATAATCCTATCGGCTATCTCTTGCCTCTATACCTTATCCACTTACTCTATCAGCCGAGTGCAAGACAAACATTCAGTACAATTAGAAGAGGTGATAATTGCCAACATTTTTTAATGTATGAAAGCCCTGTTTACATTGGCCAACAGCCAGTATGATATAATTTGTTGAGATGATGCTTTTTATGATGTCTCCAGCACAGTAAATGCTAAAACATGTCATTCTCGCACATAAAATAAAATGACTAACTGGAATCATACCCTAGCATGTCGATTTTGAGGCAGTGCTGCATTGTCAGAGGTGTTATGCTTTGGATGACGTTAAACCACAGCCCACTCAGCCTGTTTTGCTGGTTCAAGTGGACATTACAGATCCCATGGTATTATTTGAAGAGTAGGGAGTTCCCTGGGCTCCTGGCCAACATTCCTTCCACAAACAAAACCACCAAACACAGATTAACTAGTCACTCAGTCAGTCATTCATCTCATTTACTGTTTGCAATATCTCTCCGTGTACAAATGGTTGCCACATCTACCTACACAACAGTCAATGCACCTCGAAATAAATTGCTGCACGTGAACTGCTTCTGGGAATTTCCGAGAGACAGGAGAGGTTATATAAATGGAAACTATTCTTCCGCTATCAGGCGAGGAGGGGAGCGAAAGTTGGGGGGGGGGGGGGAGGGGGATATTAAATCTAAGCATTGCGAATCAAAGGTGGCCCCTGGTACAGATTGGCTATCACATTTACTGCTTTACAATGGTCACTACATTTCAGAAAGTAATTTATTCTTCAACTTTGAAACTTCTGAACACGAGGTGCTATGCAATTGCAAGAATCGTTAACAATTTTTGGGAACAGGTAAAGGCCATTATGCCCAATAAACCAATCCATGTTTCACAGGTCAATACCACCTTCTCATTATATTCCTCAATCCCTTCACTCCAAATAAAAATTGGTCTTGTTAACTCATTTACCATCTGCTACAACAGTTCTCCCATTAATAATGGGAATTACATACTCTGTTTGGAACATACATTTTTGAGAGATTGCGGCTTCACTTTAAGGTCGAGAACACAAAAGGTTTCAATCCAGGTTTCACCACTGGGGATTACATTTTTTTTTTTAATTTGTTTTCGGGTCATCAGCAAAACTGGCAAGGCCACATTTATTGCTTATTTCTAGTTGCCCCGAGAAGATCAACAAGTCTATAAAAATTAAAAAAACATTGGTATTTCCATGAAAAAAATGTTACACCAAATGTTATTTTTAACAAAAAGGTAGAACAATTGTTGAATTGTGGGTTTAGTCATGGGTGGAACTTAGTGCATTAAATCATATCCATGTTATGCTTTATTGATCCATCACTATGGACCTCTCCCAGTACACGTTCCCTAGGGCTAGTGTCAAAAGCAATGGCATTTTACAATGGCGTTTGTATTTTTTTTTGTTATTTCCTCCTTATTTTCACTTTTTCAGGCCACACACTAACTGCAGCCAAGGTGGTAAAATGGATAAATTAGGCCTCTAGCTGGTGTGCAAGAGCAGCGATGGAGATGACTAACCTGCTGTCTTTCTCTCACTCCCTTTCCTTAGAGAAACAGTTAGGGACTTCTCTGTACAAGAAAGGGGAGCAGGTATTGGGGGGGGGGGGGGGGGGGAAGAGAATTTAAAAGCACACAGGTGTGAACCAATGCATAGTGCAGTACAATATTGTACCAACACACCAGCAAGGTTCTCTGTTGTGGTCCCTCCTTCATACTGTAGGTTAACAAGATATTGGGCAGAAAAAGGTGCACTGCAGATCGTAAGGGGCATAAGATCTACTTATTGGAGTAAGCGTCGACATTGAATCAAAGAAAATACCCAGAATAAAAAAACGAAAAAGTTTGACCTCAAAATTTATGTCCATGAGCCTACACCACCAAGAAGCAGCCACTAGGAAGTATATGAGGGACCCAGGAATGATTCCCCAACTGAGTCTCCATCTCGCGAGAAACTAGACAGTGCCCTCTCCTGCTTAGTAACTCAAGTCGTATGAGGTGCAACAATCCAATGTCTGGAAAAGATTATCACCAGTCAGACATTAAATATTAGACCAGATCAGAAAACAGGGAACACATTGAGAAGCATGGGAGAGATTACAGGATGGGATAAGCCTAGGGAATTCTACAAGCTCAAACAGAACCGAATGTCAACAAAGATGAAGGATAAGACAGTCGTAATTGCTGACAGGAATGTAACTATTTGGTTCCTCCCTAGCATTAGATCATTTTATGCTGATTTTGCCTTCCCTGTGGAATCTTCTAATGAAAAGCAAGTGAAAGTTATGAGCATGTCAGTGAGGTCACAAATTATATATATTTTTAAATTGCTACTGCTTCAGCTTAAGGGAACTTTAGTAATTAATTTAATGCTGGAGTGTCTCAGTGATTTACCAGACTTCTCGTCCCACTCCACCTGAATTCTCTACCTTCCTGAAAGCCATGACGAATTCTGGGTCACAGTTCCATGAGTACAGAAGTCCTCTGATACCTTAGCAGGAGCCAGCCCTCATGTATGAGCCTAGACTGCCCTCAATGACCACATGAATTTTTCCAGCCAAGATCACTAAATAGCAAATCAAAAGCAGGAAGCCCGGCCTGTTTTTTCTCCTCCTTTTCCGAGGACTCTGGAGCCATTTGTAGCAACTTACAGAAACCGGACCAGGAAATGAAACTCCGACCTTCTGAGAAACATGAGTCTTCAAATAGTTTTAAATCATTTTAACCTCACACCCGATGAGAATGGAGCAGCCTGGGGTGGGGGGGGCTTAAATCAATAAATAATAATAATATAAAATCGCGTCAGCATCCTTAACTCCGCGCTGCGCTCCCGCCTGCCTCATTTTAACTTCTGGGTTTCGGGAGACATTTGCCGCAAGCAGGCGAGAGCCTCAAATATGCAAAAGCCAGGGTGCTATGGCATAGTCAGGACCCCAACGCCATTTTTTACCTGGGATGGCGCGAGTCACACCGAGTGCCAGAGACACCAGCGGAACCTGGCGGCAAACAGGAGCGGTGCCATTGTGGTGAATGCTGTATATTGGTTTTAAATAAAATAATTTCTCTGGGGGGGGAAAAAAACTTTGCTGTCATACTGGTTTAAACTTGAGAAGTCGCACAACACCAGGTTATAGTCCAACAGTTTTATTTGAGATCGCAAGCTTTCGGAGCTGCTGCCCCTTCGTCAGGTGAAGTGAAGGAATACGAATCGGCAAAGCATGTATAGACAGAGAACAATGCCAATGTTGTTCTCTGTCTATATATGCTTTGCCGATTCGTATTCCTTCACTTCACCTGACGAAGGAGCAGCGCTCCGAAAGCTTGAGATCTCAAATAAAACTGTTGGACTATAACCTGGTGTTGTGCGACTTCTCACTTTTGTCCACCCCAGTCCAACACCGGCATCTCCGCATCATGGTTTAAACTTAAAGATTTGTTTTGACAGTTTGAGAGCAATTCTATGCAATGTTAGCGTTACATAGAGAAATCTAAAAAGTGAATGAATATCCTCTTTACTGTAAAACCTTTTAAAGCTGGTTAGCATGCATTCTTTAAGACATTAGTTTGCTTCCCTCCCTATTGGATTTTTAAACTGTTAATACATTTCATTCAGGTTCTTGGAGGGTATATATCCTGCGAGACTGTACCATCCCACCCTATATTTGACCCCTCCCAGGAAAAAGGCAGGATGGCTGCTGGGGGGCACAGGATACCCCCCCCAGACTTGGCTCATCACACACCACTGCAACCCCACCACACCTGCGCAGCGCAGGTACCATCAGGGCCAGGTGACCAACAGGATAATTATTGAGCAAACTATAGGGATACTGAAGCAGAGGTTCAGGTGTCTGGATGGCTCTGGGGGCCTCCCCAAAACATGTCTCACAAATTCTCCTGCATCGCAATGGTGTGTTGCATCCTGCATAACCTCACCATACAGAGAAGCCTGCATTTAGAAGGAGGTACAACAGCAGCAGCAGGCCTCATCAGACGAGGAAGACTAAGAAGCAGCAGGAGGAGGGCACCTTAACACCTTGCAGCAAGAAATGAGAGAGATGAGCTAACTGCTCAGCAATTCTGGTGATCTGCTCATTCCCCTGCCCTTAAACTTTACACAGATCCAGTCAACGTCCGGCTCGCGGCCAAAGCCATCGAGTCGCTGAAAGCAGCACTGGGCCCCGACTCCACTAGGTGGATCGAGGAGGCTCAAGCACGTGGGGCGATCCCGTCCGAACTGACCCCCCGTTTGGACGGAATTCCTCATCGGCTTGAGCCGTCTCGGGGAAATGTCCTCCATGCCTTTTCATTCTGCACAGAGGGGTTTCCTGTACGGGCTGCTCTTGCACACTCTCCACTTTGCCATCTTCGCCTGCCGTCCGGACACGCCTTGGCGTGCCATCTTGCCGTCCGGGGGAGGCGGGGGTCCCCAATGGAGAGCTCTCTATGCGGGAGTCCTCCCTTTATCTATTGGGGACTTGGCCTGGAGGGTGTTGCACAGAGCAGTCCCGTGCAATAAAGTTTTAAACAGGTTCACGGACTCCCAGGCCACCTGCCTTTTCTGCGGCCTGGAGGAGTCTGTTTTTCATGTATACACGGAATGCGAGAGTTTGCAGCCCCTCATCCATTATTTGAAGGGGCTGCTCCTCAATTTTTGGCTGCCCTTCAGTCCCACACCCCTGATCTTTGGTCACCCGGTGCAGAGGGGAGCGGACAGATTGGAGAACCTCCTCATAGGACTGCTCCTGGGCCTGGTCAAAATAGCCATTAACTGGTCCAGGCAGCGGGCGGTCGAGGGGGTCGTTCGGCCCGATTGCCTGCCTCTCTGCCGCGGCCATGTTCGCGCCCGGGTGGCCCTGGAGATGGAGCACGCAGTGTCCGCCGGCACGCTCGAGGCATTCCACGACCGGTGGGCGCCGCGGGGACTGGAGTGCATCATCACCCCGGCCAATCAAATTTTAATTTAAGTTGTTAAGTTTTATTTAAAGTTTTATCAGTTACAGATTATTTGTTTAACCACCCAAAACCAGAAGAGTACACTGATCCAGTCTGCATTTAACAATCCTCGTTACATCCTTCACCACTCCCCTCATTAAAGAACATTCAAAAAAGGAAAGGAACTGCATTTATACAGCACCTTTCACAACCTAAGGAAGTCCCTTTCCAGCCAATGAAGTACTTTTCAAGTGCAGACACTGTTCTAATGTAGGGAACACCAAGAGAATTCCTCTGCGCTTCTTCGAATAGTGCCATGGGAATCTTTTACGTTCACCCAAGAGGGCAGATGGGACCTCGGTTTAATGTCTCATCCGAAAGACGGCACCTCCAATACTGCAGCACTGGAGTGCCAGCCTGAATTATGTCAAGTCTCTGGAGTGGGGCTTGAACCTTCTGACTCAGAGGCGAGAATGCTGACGCCTAAATAAATTGGACATTTAAACATACAGTGAGCTCACCATAGCTCTACATTACTGCCAACCTAAATATCAACAGCGGAATGATATCTTAATGGTTACAAGGTTTGATGTAATTTTAGAAAATGAGAGAGAGAGAGAGAGAGAGAGAGAGAGAGAGAGAGAGAGAGAGAGAGGAGAGAGGGAGAGAGGGAGAGAGAGGATAAAAAGGAACGAACTGACAGGCCCGAATTTTGGCAATTTCATAACAATTAGCAACCAGGATGAAGCACTAGAGAGGAGAGGAGGTGCACAGAGGACTGGGAGTGACAAACAGAATTAGAATAAAGAGCAGTTCAGAAATAGGACGGATCAGAAAGGGGGGGAAATGCAAGGCAGACTAAGATGGGTTTAGAGTGCATGAGCGTAAATGCCCAGAGCCTGGTAAATAAGGTTGGTGAGCTGCAGGCATAAGTTAACATGTGGGACTATGATATAGTGGCAATAACAGAGACCCATTAACAAGGAGGAATGGGCACTTAATATTTCTGGCTACAATGTATTCAGGAAAGATAGGGAAGGATATCTTAAGGTGGGGGTGGTAATATTGATCAAAGATACTGTTACAGCACTAAAGAGGGATAATGTACTTGAAGGTTCAAAGACGGAATGTATTTTGTTAGAATTAAAGAACAGAGGAGCTATAACACTGCTGGGTGTATACCATAGGTCACCAAATAGTGGTGGGAAGGAGATTGGGGGGGGGGGGGGGGGGGAGGGGGGAAATTTGCAGGCTGCAAGAACTTTAGAGTAGTGATAATGTGGGGGTATCAATTATTCTAATATAGACTGGGAAAATAACAGTATAAAGGGCAAAGAGGGGGTGGAATTCCTGAATGTGCGCAAGAGAACTTTCGTGGTCAGTACGTTTCCAGCCCAACAAGGAAAGAAGCAGTGCTGGATCTAGTTCTGGGGAAAGAAGTGGGGCAAGTGGAGCATGTTTCAGTGAGAGAGCATTTAGGAAACAGTGATCACAACATTAGGTTTAGAGTAGTTATGGAAAAGGACAAGGAAAAATCAAATGCGAAAATATTCAACTGGAGGAGGACTAATTTCAGTGAGTTGAAAAGGGATCTGGCCCAGGTGGATTGGAATCAAAGATTGGCAGGTAAAATAGTAATGAGCAAAGGGAGATAGTTCAGGTACAGACTAGACAACATTCCCACGAGGGGGAAAGGAAGGGCATCCAAAGCTAAAGCTCCCTGGATGACTAAAGATATCGAGAATAAAATGAAACAGAAAAAGGAAGCTTATGATAAATGTCGGGTTCATAATTCAGTCGAGGACCAAGCTGAATACAAAATGTACAAGGGAGAACTGAAAGGAAATAAATGGGGCAAAGAGAGTGTATGAGAATAGATTAGCAGGTAGCATAAATGGTAACCCAAAAGTCTTCTATAAACATATAGCTAGCAAAAGGGTAGTCAAAGGAAAGGTGGGGACGATTAGGGACTAAAAAAAGATCTTATTGTGGAGGCAGAGGGAATGGCTGAGGTACTAAATGAGTACTTCGCATGTCGTCACTAAAAAGAGGATGCTGCCAATGTCACAGTGAAAGGAGGAGGTAGTAGAGAAATTGGATAGGATAAAAATAGATAAAGAGGAGGTACATAAAAGGATGGCAGCGCTCAAAGTAGAAAAGTCACCCGGTTGGGATGGGATGCATCCTAGGTTGCTGAGGGAACTAAGGGTGGAAATTGCAGAGGCTCTGGCCACAATCTTCCAATCCTCCTTAGGTATTGGAGTGGTGCCAGAGGACTGGAGGATTGCAAAGGTTACACCCCTGTTTAAAAAGGGGAGAGGATAAACCCGGCAATTACAGGCCAATCAGCCCAACATCAACGGTGGGGAAACTTTGACACACATTAATCCGGGACAAAATTAATTGGCACTTAATTTCCACCCTTAGTTCCCTCAGCAACCTAGGATGCATTCAATCCCAACCGGGTGACTTTTCTACTTTGAGCACTGCCATCCTTTTATGTACCTCCTCTTTATCTATTTTTATCCTATCCAATTTCTCTACTACCTCCTCCTTTTGCTGGGACATTGGCAGCATCCTCTTTTTAGTGACGATATGCAAAGTACTCATTTATGGGTTAATAAATGAAAGCCAGCATGGATTTATTAAAGACAAATCTTGTTTGACTAACTTGATTGAGGTCTTTGATGAAGCAACGGAAAATGTTGATGAGGATAGTGTGGTTGATGTGTACATGGACTTTCAACAAGCATTTGATAAAGCATCACAATAGAATTTTTAGCAAAATTGAAGCCCATGGGATTAAAAGGGCAGTGGCAGCGTGGATGCAAAAATAGCATAGGGATAGAAAGCAGTGAGTAGTGGTGAACGGTTGTTTTTCAGACTGGAGGGAAGTGTGCAGTGCTGTCCCCCAGGGGTCGGTGTTGGGCCCACTGCCCTTTTTGATATATAATAATGACCCGGACATGGGTATACAGGGCATAATTACAAAGTTTGCAGATGACACAAAACTAGGAAATGTAGTAACCAGTGAGGAGGATAGTGACAGACTTCAGGAGGACATAGACTGCTGAAATTAGCAGAAAAATAGCAGATGAAATTTAATGCAGAGAAGTGTGAAGTGATTCATTTTGGTAGGAAGAATGAAGAGGGGCAATATAAACTAAATAGTACATTGTTAAAGGAGGTGCAGGAACAGAGACCTGGGGTGGATGTACACAAATCTTTGAAGGTGGCAGGACAAATTGAGAAGGCTGTTAAAAAGGCATACGGGATCCTTGGCTTTATAAATAGAGGTCATGATGCGGAGATGCCGGTGTTGGACTGGGGTGGACAAAATTGAGAGGTCACACAACACCAGGTTATAGTCCAACAGTTGTATTTCTTTACTACTTCACTTGAGGAAGGGGCGATCGATAGCTCCGAAAGCTTGTGATTTCAAATAAAACTGTTGGACTATAACCTGGTGTTGTGCGACCTCTCAATTTTATAAATAGAGGCATAGGGTACAAAAGCAGGGAAGTTATGGTAAACCACAGCTGGAGTATTGTGTCCATTTCTGGGCACCGCACTTTAGGAAGGCTATCAAGGCCTTAGAGAGGGTGCAGAGGAGATTTATTAGAATGGTACCAGGGATGAAAGACTTCAGTTACGTGGAGAGACTAGTGAAATTGAGGTTGTTCTCCTTAGAGCAGAGAAGGTTTACGGGAGATTTGATAGCGGTGTTCAAAATCATGAAGGGTTTTGATAGAGTAAATAAAGATAAACTGTTTCTAGTGGCAGAAGGGTTGGTAACCAGAGGACACAGATTTAATTTAATTGGCAAAGAACCAGAGGAGACACAAGGGGGGGGGCGGAATTTACGTAGCAAGTTATAATGATCTGGAATGCACTGCCCGAAAGGGTGGTGGAGGCAGATTCAATAATAACTTTCAAAAGTGAATTGGATATATACCTGAAAAGGAAAAATTTGCAGGGCTATGGGGACAGAGCAGGAGTGTGACTAATTGGATAGCTCTTTCAAAGAGCCAGCACAGGCATAATGGGCCAAATTGCCTCCTTCTGTGCTGCATCATTCTACGATTCTATTTTGTGGAAGCTTGAGGAAAGTTAGTACAGGCCTGTAAGCGGACATCTGCAGCAAAACGATTCACAGTCAGAAAAAATGGCGGCTGGCGCCAGTGGCCGTTTATATTGCTGCTCTGGCACCGGTGCATCTGGAAGCACAAGAGACAAATACTTCTTCAGAAAAGCCAAGACTGAAGTCAGCAACTCCAGCTCATTTGCCTTGCAGTGCTGCTGTTGTATCTACTGTACAGCATGCAGCCAACAGTTCCCTCGATCATGTAGGGAGCAGCTGTGAGGGGCGTCGAGAGGAGGAAGGGAACAAATGGGATTTAAAAATAAACACACTAGGTAGTTAAGTCTTGGGAGCTTTGCAGATTCCCTGCTTCAAATGTGGGAAAATCTCGGCCCTTATTCCGAATCCCTGCTAAATAAATATTGTGGACTGGGATCTGGGGAAGACAAGTTATGCAGCTGGTTATATTTACTGTTATTTTCGACAGCTCCAATTGATATTCAGAGAGCCACATATAAAAGGATTTCAGAGGACATCAGGGTCAATTCCAGGATATGAAGCTGATAGAAAGAAGGGATATGCCCGCATATAAAATAATTTTAAACACCCACAGTCAATGCCCCGCAGTGGTTTCTTGGACTAGCATCCAAGCAAGGAAATAATTTTTTTAAATAAGAGCAGAGACAGGATTATTCTATTAATAGCTGTTAGTCTCCAAAAATTGGACAACAATAGCTAAACAAGGGCACTCGTTCTCTACCCTTCCTGGAGGCACCGACTCAGGCTGGAATATGGTTCGATCGGTTCCAGCAGACTTACTGGCACCTCAAGCAATGCCCAATTTTGATAGGGTAATTCTGTGAGACTCCACTGCTAGCACAGTGCCTTACTTATGAGTGCAGATCAGAGGCAGGGTTACATTATTATCCCCAACTTTCCAACCTACACTGACCAAAAAATCTCCCTCCTCCCCATCCCACAGCTCCCCAACACATTCTAACTTCCAAATGCCTCTCCTCTGGTCCTCCATGACATTGCTGCCTCCATCAACCTTCTCAACTGCATCCTTGGTTGTGCTTTTGATGTCCTCATTCCCCCAATCAAAACTACTCGGTTTCCACAACCACTGCTTCCTCTGGTAATTCCCACCTCTGCACACTCAAAATCAGAGGACTACAGACTCAAACCAATCTGGCAAATGCCTGGTCTGATCATCTGCCACCAGATCTGGCTCGATTCCCTCAAACAATACTGCATCTTCCTCTCTATCCCAAATCTTCCTCCAATTCCAGAATCATCCCAGAGGATCAGGATAATTCCAGATTCTTTTCTCCATGACAAACTCCTTCTCCATCCCTCTTCCACTCCATCCACATCTCCAATGCCAAGTTCAAAGACTTCTTCCATCTAAAAGACTACCCAAGTTGCCTCAGTCGCTGCCACCTCCTTCTCTTTAGCTTCCTTGCTTCTGCCCCTCATCCAGCCTTTACCACATATCACTTTGTAGCCTCTTTCCAATACGTCCTCCAGCCCTCATCCAAGCTCACCTCCTCTGACCCCCTATTCCTGACTACACCTTGTTCCAGCATTTGCTGATATCATTAATAGTTCTGTCTAAACAGGGCGATTCCCCTTCAAATCTACCATCACCCCTTCCTCAAAACCTACCCTTGAACCCTCCAACGGAAGCCCATATTTAACCTCCCTTTTCTCTTCCAATGCATCACCCCCATTCAGCTCTAGCACCATGGTCACCTTTTCCATAATTCCCTGATGGAATACCTCTAGTCCTGCCCAGAGTGCAGAGAATGGTCAAAGTCACCAATGACATCCTTTGTGGCTGCAACTGCCCCTCCTAGTCCTTTTTAAGACACCTCTGTAACGTTCAACACAGTTGATCACTCCATCTTCCTCCACCACCTCTTCTGTGGTCCAGCTCCACAGGACTACCCTCAACTAGTTCCACCCATACCTGTCCCAATATAGCCAGCAGGTATCAAGCAACAACTTCTCCTCATTTGAGACCTCCTGGTTTGACCAAAATTCTCACAGCACTTCTTAGCAAATTCTTGTAATCCAATATCCAATGGTGATTTATGAGAGATGATTGCTCGCAGTAGCTGCTCGACAAAAAAAAAACCTCGGAAAGTCCACGTGACTAGAAGACTAAAGGCCATGATACAGTCGCTGAGGTAGGAGAAGACTCTTTGCTGTAGAAGTACAACTGTGGAGGACAACAACATTGCCCAACAGCTTTGATTCAATTAGTCAAAACAACAACCATGTCTCGCCCTGCAATGGTGCTTAACCTGACTTTCCATATTTAGCACACGAGATTTCTTTCATTTAAAGCCACTTCCTGCTGGAGACAAAGTAGCAGTCGTTTGAGCTGGGTTCCTAGTGACAAAATAGTTCATTTTCAAAACCTGACAGTAACTGGAAAACGCAATTCTGTTCTACCAGACCACAGGAATGGAAGTAATAGATCCCATCCAGATTAAAGAAAGTTCTCTTGCTGCCAATCAGATGAAGTGTCTAATATCGGAGGCATTTTGTATATGAAAAATACACTTTTTTCAAAATACCCCGCTTAGAGTCCATCTTGAGCTGGGACAATTCTATAAAAATATAAAAATGTGCAAGTCTCACACAGGTCAAAATTCTACTCTCGTCACATCACAGTTGAGACCAACCTGTAAATGCCCAACGTACACACACACATCAAGCAGTGGGTCATTGGACTTCAATTAGGATTGGGAACCTGACAACCTGGCACCAAGCACACACAGATCAATTGTATCAACCCTTGCATTAGTCTGACCAGAGGAGCTAAATCAACTCCTTTCTGGTCTGTAGCCCTCAGCATACATGAAGTTGTGTATTTACACACAGCCATGTGGGGGAAGTCTCATGTTTCCTGAGCAGATATCTCAAATGGACAAAACAAAAATGTGTCATTAACAAGGGAATGACTGAAAAGGCAAGTGTAGTCCACTAACGTCCAAGTGAAATGAGCTCAGGCCGCTCAACCCAATTCATTTGCAACTCTTACTGTTGCACCCAAAGATAGAGTTCACCACAAATAATCAATGTTAAAACACTGGTTGTACTACAGGAAACTCTTTATTAACCGGCACCGACGGGACCGGCGTGGTGCCGGTTTATCGAAAGTACCGGATAACGGAGAGTTATATCTACCGAGGCTATTTTTAACAAAGAAAAATAAATAAATCAAGAAATGCGCAGTATACAGTATTTGGGTACTTTTGAAAACTACCCCTATTGACTAAATCAGCGTTCGCGGACTCGGACTCGGGATCGGCAACATTGCCGGTTATTTGAGAGGAGTTTTCGGAGTACTCGGCGTTCGCGGAGACTCGACTGCGACTCGGCAACATTGCCGGTTATTTGAGAGGAGTTTTCGGAGGATGATTTTTGCCGGTTAAGCGAGAATTCCGGATATTTGGGTGCCGGATAAACAAAAGTTTCCTGTACTTAGTAACAGGTTGCTAGGGGATGTGCAAGATTAACCACGGAAGTGCTGGGCAAGCAATTAGCCAATCAATGCCCCCTCAAAGTGATACTGCTGCAATCAGCAATTTAGCATGAATGGAGAAGTCAGGGTGTGCGTCAGCAATCTTCCTCTTGTCTTGCAGCACAGCACACAAATACATAGCCTTCATCACCCTTTTCTTTTGCAAAGCCTCCAGTTAGTCAACAGTACAAACTGCTTCATCAACTATGAACTGGTTTGATGAAAATAAAATACAAAAGAAACTGGGGAAGGCATTCTATGGCTTCAGGGTCTGCCAGAATTGATCAAGGATGACAGACTCTTTACATGAAGTCAGCGTTTCTATGTCATAACAGCTCAGTGAATGTGTGCAGACACCAGCCAAGTTGGCAATAAATATTTCCATTTTTTTTTAAACCAATGGAATGCATAGTGAATACAATGCAGGAACTGAGAGACTGCAGACATTAGGCCTACAGAAGAAACCGGTGCCTTCTTTACATGGATACAAACCAGTCCCTTGGACACGTACAATCTTCCTGAGCTGAGCAAGAAGCCTTGAGGAGGAACCCGGCTGCAATCCCAACTGATACTAGCTCAGAGAAGGCTCCGTGTAGATGTGAACCCTTGTACGGCAGCCATCCTTCACCAATTGTTCTCTGGCTGCAGCATGTATAGGCTTTAGCTCTTTATTGGCCGAGGATTTGAATATCAGTGGCCACCTTCACAGGTTGCAAAACCGGCAACACGATACGCTAGCCGACACAGTAACTGAAAAGCACAGTATTACAACTTAGATGTTACACTCCTTACATGGCTCATTGAGTTTATCCTGTTGTAGATGAGCTACATAGAACAGAAAAGCTCAGATGCAACCCCTAGTCTATGTTGAGTTTTCTGATTTCTGTTGGGTTTGCAGTTGGGTTTGACAATTAGCTTCAGCTTGGCTTAAGGACAGAAAACAGCGAGTTGTGGTAAATGGCTGTTTTTCAGACTGGAGGATGGTAGACAGTGGTGTTCCCCAAGGGTCAGTGCTGGGGCCACTGCTTTTTTTGATATATAAATGACCAGGATATTGGAAGAGAGTAAAATTTCTAAATTTGCCAATGACACCAAACTTGGGGGTGTGGCAAACAGTGAGGATGATACCAATCGACTGCAACAGGACATAGAAAGGCTAGCAGAATGGGCAGACAAGTGGCAGATGGAATTTAATACAGAGAAGTGTGGGGTGATGCATTTTGGCAGAAGGAACAGGGAGAGGCAATATACACTTAATGGCACAGTTTTAAAGAGTGTGCAGGGACAGAAGGACCTGGGAGTTAATGTGCATAGGTCCCTGAAGGTGGCAGGACATATTGAGAGAGTGGTTAGCAAAGCATATGGGATCTTGGGCTTCATAAATAGAGGTATTGAGTACAAAAGTAGAGAAGTTATGCTGAACCTTTATAAAGCGCTGGTTAGGCCACAACTGGAGTATTGCGTCCAGTTCTGGTCACCACACTTTAGGAAGGATGTGAAGGCACTTGAGAGGGTGCAGAGGAGATTTACCAGAATGGTTCCGGGGATGGGGGATCTTAGCTACAAGGACAGGTTGGAGAAGCTGGATTTGTTTTCATTAGAGCAAAGGAGGTTGAGGGGTGATTTGATAGAGGTGTACAAGATTGTGACGGGTTTGGATAGGCTAGACGGGGAAAGGCTGTTCCCACTAATTGATGATACAAGGACTAGGGGACACAGATTTCAGGTTTTGGGCAAGAGATACGACTACATTTAAATCATCCTGACTGCCTTTTGTCACACCTCGGCAGATAAACAGTCAGGATGATTTAAATGTAGTCGTCTGCCATTGTAAGTTACACATGCATTGTTCTCTATCTATATATGCTTTGTCGAGTCTGTATTTCTTTACTTCACCTGAGGAAGGGGCCACGTAAGCTCCGAAAGCTTGTGATTTCAAATAAAACTGTTGGACTATAACCTGGTGTTGTGCGACTTCTCATTTTTGTCCACCCCAGTCCAACACCGGCATCTCCGCATCATGAAAACATGAAGTCACTGCACTACCTGCAAGGCACTAGTTTGCAACTAGTTAAAGGAGCTTTTGAAAAACGCTCGTCAAAACATGTGCCTAGTGAGAGCAATGCGAGGTCTGCAGTTCCAGTTTGCTCATGCCAAAAACATTGCACTTGTGTTCACAGCAGTGCCTCTTGGAGTCTCCATCTGGTTATAATTTGCCACTGTATACAGGGTGCTCCGCGGGGCACAGTACCAAAGGGCTGGCTTGTGCTCAGCAACGTGCTCCCAGGCTCCCAACAAGTCAGCTTGCAAACACGTGCCTCGACTATAATTTGAGGATCTGGAGAGCGTTTGTGGGGAGCAGGTTTTAATGGTTGTGCTGCTATTAACTGCTGCTGTAACTCGAGAAAGCCTTTTTTGTATAACCCTTTATTCACACTTTGATCTAGATTTTTATTAATAAGCTTGTTCGCTCAGATATATTTTGAACACTTCAAAAATCATACTACGCAGTAATTGAGATATTCTTCCCCTCTTTAAAAGAAGGTCCAGGGCACACTTTTTCTAAACTTGGCTGAGTGTCTTGTTTAAGTCTTGGAAGCCCTGACCTTTTAGGTGCAGGAAACAATTAGGTCTAATCTCGCATAATGGCCCAGATTTTGCTGTAGCAGGGCATCTAATGGCATGTTTAGGTTCATAGATTTTTTTTCTGCGTGGCAAGTTGCTGAAAGCTCGAGCTCGTAACGTTGCAGCGAGGGAAACAGGGCATCTGGGACCTGAGTGAACAGGGCAAGCAACTGTGTATCTCCTTAACCAATCAGCTTGAAGGATTCTGAACTAAACAGCACAAGGACTGAGAAGGAAGTGTAAATTAGAGTGAAAGAAATACAGACTTGCATTTCTACAGCGCCTTTCACGACCACCGGGCGTCTCAATGCGCTTTACAGCCAATGAAGTACTTTTTGAAGTGTAGTCACTGTTGTAATGTAGGAATCGCGGCAGCCAATTTGCGCACAGCAAGCTCCCACAAACAGCAATGTGATAATGACCAGATAATCTGTTTTTGGTATGTTGATTGAGAGATAAATATTGGCCAGGACACCGGGGATAACTCCCCTGCTCCTCTTCAAAACAGTGCCATGGGATCTTTTACGTCCACCTGAGAGAGAAGACGGGGCCTCGGTTCAATGTCTCATCCGAAAGACGGCGCCTCCAACAGTGCAGCATTCCCTCAGCACCGCACTGGAGTGTCAGCCTAGATCTGTGTGCTCAAGTGCCTGGAGTGGGACTTGAACCCACAACCTTCTGACTCAGAGGCAAGGGTGCTGCCCACTGAGCCACAGCTGACACACAGTGGGTGAATTCAATGTCAAATCAGGTAGAGAGAGAGGAATAAAGGGAGGGAAAGAAAGAAAGATTGGACTGAGACTAAAAAAAAAATTCAATTTAAAATGACTTGACTGTCTGTGGCGAGTTTAGTTCGTATCTACTGCGCAAATACAGCAACTTCACCCCATTCAATGCAGGTCAGTGGTGAGGCAGACAGCGAAATGCCGCTTTCGCAAAGCTAATGGCAGAGCGGCGCAACTCAGACAGCAACTTTTGGATTTGAGTATAACCGCGCATCTGTCCCTCGCCTGAGGTTGCTATACCGTTGCGTATTTATAACGGCGAGCGCCAGTAGCCCCACTGTTATTTTGACAGGAAAATCTGGGCTACCAGAACTAAAAGGAGCGGCGTATTAAAGCAGCAATAATGACAGCAATGACTTGCTGGTGATAGAAGCAAGAATTAATCAGATCATGAAGAATAAAACAGGTTCAAGTGGTTTTAGACAGTAACTGGGTGGTCACTTCCAATGATGACCCAAACATTATGGCCTTGGTCTTGACAAGGTTGACCTGAAGAAAGTTTTGGTTCATCCAAGACCTGATGTCAAACAAGCTGCTGGACAGCACAGCAACACCCCTGGAATCAAGAGTGGGTGTCAGATGTGGAGTTGGGTGCCAACAACATATATTTGGAAGCTGACCCAAAGTTTGCAGACATCACTGCCAAGTGGCAAGATATAGATAAGGAGTAGGAGGGTCGAGGATGAGCCCAATGGTGTGGGAGGAGAAGATGATGTACTGACTGCATTTGGACAATGGGAAATGGAGCCAGAAGGAGACAATGCCAGGGAAGTGGACCATGAAGGAACAGTAGAGGATAGAATGGTCCACACCTTCTTCAGCCAAGGGAACAGGCTGGAGATCAAATCACAGGTCTCCAATGCCACCCTATATTTGGCAATTAGGAAGCACACAAGACTGGTTTGGAAGTGAGTGGTCCTCCCAAGTTTATCGATTTTTAGTGGTGTTGGTTGAGGTGATAAATCTTGGCCAAGACACCAGGAGAATGTCCCTGCTCTTCTTCAAATAGTGCCATGCGCTCTCTTACATCTGCCTGAACAGGCAGGTGAAGCCTCGACTTAATGTCTCACTCAAAAGATGACATTCTGACCATGCAGCACTCCCTCAGCACTGCACCAAAGTGTCAGCCTAGATGTTTTGGCTCAAGTCTGGAAGTGGGTCTTAAACCCAGGACCTTCTGACTCAGATGAATGTGCTACTCATAGAGTCAGAGTTATACAGCACAGAAAGAGGCCCTTCGGCCCATCGTGTCCACGCCGGCCATCAAGCCCTGTCTATTCTAATCCCATTTTCCAGCACTTGGTCCGTAGCCTTGTATGCTATGGCGTTTCAAGTGCTCATCTAAATGCTTCTTGAATGTTGTGAGGGTTCCTGCCTCTACCACCCTTTCAGGCAGTGAGTTCCAGATTCCAACCATCCTCTGGGTGAAAAAGTTTTTCCTCAAATCCCCTCTAAACCTCCTGCCCCTTACCTTGAAACTATGCCCCCTGGTTATTGACCCCTCTACTAAGGGGAAAAGTTCCTTTCTATCTACCCTATCTATGCCCCTCATAATTTTGTACACCTCAATCAGGTCCCCACTCAGCCTTCTCTGCTCGAAGGAAAACAACCCCAGCCTGTTCAGTCTCTCTTCATAGCTGAAGCACTCCAGCCCAGGTAACATCCTGGTGAATCTCCTCTGCACCCTCTCCAATGCAATCACATCCTTCCTATAGTGTGGCGACCAGAACTGCACACAGTATTCCAGCTGTGGCCTAACTAGCGTTTTGTACAGCTCCATCATAACCTCCCTGCTCTTATATTCTATGCCTCAGCTAATGAAGGCAAGTATCCCATAAGCCTTCTTAACCACCTTATCTACCTATCCTGCTACCTTCAGGGATCTATGTACATGCACACCAAGGTCCCTCTGATCCTCTGTCCTTCCTAGGGTCCTGCAATTCATTGTGTATTCCTTTGCTTTGTTAGTCCTCCCAAAATGCATCACCTCACACTTTTCAGGGTTAAATTCCATTTGCCACTGTTCTGCCCATCTGACCAACCCGTCTATATCGTCCTGTAGCCTGAGGCTTCCCTCCTCGCTATTTACCACTCCACCAATTTTCGTGTCATCTGCGAACTTACTGATCATACCTCCTACCACAGAGCCAAGCCAATACTTTTCATGGATTCAAGTCCCACTCCAAGACTTCAGCAAATAATCTATGCGGACGCTTCAGTGCAGTAGTGAGGGAGTGCTGCTTTGTCAGAAGGTTCATCTTTCAGATGAGATGTTAATCTTAGGCCTCGTCTGCCTGGTCAGGTGAGCATAAAAATCCCAGGGCATTATACAAAAAAAAAGCAGGAGTGTTCATCTGGCCAACATTTATCCCTCAACCAACATCATCAAAACAGATTAATTGGTCATTTATCGCATTGCTATTTGTGGGATTTTGCTGTGCACAAATTGGTTACTGTGTTTGCCTACATAAAAGCGATTACACATCAGAAATAATTAACAGTCTTGAAACACTTTGGGATTTTCAGAGGGCATGAAAGTTGCTATAAAATTGCTTTTTTTTTTTGCTTTCCAGCATCTGAAGTTATTGGTAGACAATCCCAGTTGGTTGTGACTCTCATAACCTGACTCCGAATCTCTTTTTCTCACTCATTCCAACAGAGGAGAGAAAATATATTATGGCCAACCTAACTTTACAAGCCTCATCCCATCCATCACCTACTGTCATTAGCCGAAGGGTATTTCCCTGTCTGATTGCACATTCGTCTCAAATCACACTTTTTTAGGTTGCGCTCCATTTGTTTTTCTTCATCCTCTCTACCCCCTCATATCTATATCTCTTGCATATCTTTTAGAAAAGAGATACACACAAAGAAACAGCAGAAACGTTTTCATGCTTTCTTCAACACTCACTGCGCAACTGGTTTGATCCTGTTTGTTCGAATTGCGTATTTATGTAGATTACAGATTATTTAACCGCGAGAAATCACAAGACGAGCCTGTTCCTGTCCTCTAATGGATGTGTTTGGAACACACACTTTCCAATAAGAGGTTGCTGGAAAGCAAGTAGAACGTGTGAGCCTTAGCCAAATTCTCCCCCACCCTGCACAGGGAGAGACCGAGGTCAGCTGTAGTACTCCCATTGAGATCTGCACAGAAAGGATGTTGACATTCATCTAAATCATTACAATTTTTTTTTTATATATAAACAGTCTGACACTCCCTTTTCAAACCCAGCTACTCATTTTTATTCAGTACTTAAATGCACAGACCCAGAGTAATTGATTCCTCGGATGTCATCTGCAGGACACTGGATGAGTGAAACGCTGGAGCTAATTTCTTTAAGCTGTGGCCCCCACACTGCACAGAGTGGCTTCATTAGGGGCGAACTTTGCGCAGCAGACTTTGACACAGGCTTTGTTGCGAACAGTAGATGAGCTGTCGCCTGCACTTCAGGCTCAAAGATGATTGCACTTGCCTCAACTGCATCACGTCCAGAGGGGAACAGCTCACAGCTGTGGACTGGATCGTGGCCCATCTAATAACTGAGCTGAACACAGCTTTCAGTTTTTAAAAAAAAATCATTAACCCTCCAGCACCAACGAGAATTTGAGCTCTAGATTTGTTGATGGAAAGAGGGGGAAAACGCCTGTCATCTCCCGATTCATACGGTTGCCACAGGCACCAATAGCTCTGGGTACCACACTCGACTGGCTGTTCTCCATATGCGAGCGTGGATAGCGAGTGTTGGCAGACGATTTGACTGTAGCGCGATCCCACTGTCACCAAATGTTGACATACACGCACTCCCAGCAGGAGTCGCTGAATTCTGAAGCGGAGGAGGGGGGGGAAAACTGACTTGATTTTTTTTTGTCCTTTCCCTGACCCGTAGGTAGTCATTTTAACCGAAGTCGCCGGGCGGAATGCCGGATTTACACCCTGCCCGATATTGCACTCCACTGACTTCAACGGAGAATAAAATCGGGCAGAATGTAAAACCGGCGTTGCGCCTGATTCCCGCAAGTTTTCTAATGTGCAGGGGAGGTTAAAATTGCCCCCATAAGGACTGAAGCAAAACTGTAGCGAAGGTGAGCTACCTCGGCATTGACCAGCCGTGAAATGTGGCAACTTCCTGGCCTGCATAGACCAGTACCGCACCGTGCAGCAGGCACATTTACTAACTAAGTCTTCGGGTTTGCTGCTATTCATTAAAAAAAAACACACAATGTAGGACTTGAATCACAAGTTTACGGAACGGTCCAAAGGCTTTTGTTGTGCTTCTGCTCGCTCCTGCTGAAAGTTAATCAGGCATGTCGCTGGCAGTGGCCAAGAAGTGTTCAAAACCTACCAGCATTAAAGCATATTGCAGCTGCTTTTAGGTTAGAAGAGAGTCCATTGAATGATTGGACTTTGACCGAGAGGAGTCTCGCATCACAAAAACAACTTGCATCCTTAACATAGAAAAACAACCAAAGGTGCTTCACAGAAGCAGGAGGAAAAAAGAAAGGCTTGCATTTCTATAGCGCCTTTCATGACCACCGGACGTCTTAAAGCGCTTTACAGCCAATGAAGTACTTTTGAAGTGGAATCACTGTTGGAGGAAGGTTCTGCCCCAAGGAAGGAGTTAACATCACGGTGTGATGCAGATGAATGCCATGGAAATAAAGTGCTGCTGCAGCTCTGGCCATCCCATGCTCTTTGCTAAATTAGACTTGAGGGACATCGTGGAAGTATTATTGTTTTAAATTTAACGAGAATCCTAGGTAAGCGGCCAAGGTCCATGGTGCAGAACACCACTAAAGGTTGGAGAGTTGGAGAGGACTTGCATTTATACAGCACCTTCAATGAAGAAAAACAGCCCAAAAGGTTCTTCATATAGGCAGTAGTTAAAAAAGTGGATGCCAAACCAAAGGAGATTAGGAAGGGTGCCAAATGCTTGATCAAAGAGGTGGGTTTAAAAAGGGTCTAAAAAGCAGAGGAGGAGACAGAGGGGAAGAGACAGGAGGGGTTTAGGCAAGGAATTCCAGAGAATGGGACCAAGGCATCTGAAAGTACAGCTGCCAATAATAGGGAAAAGCGAATGGGTGATGCACAAGGCCAGAGTCAGAGGAATAGAGATAGTGGGGTGATGTAGGGCTGGAGGACATTACAGTGATAGGGAGGAGCGAGGGTATGGAAGGATTTAAAGACAAAAGATTAAAATTTGCAACTTTGGGGGGGGGGGGAGGGAGCCAATGTAAATTGCACTGTCTTCTCACCAGTGTGAATTTCACACACGAGTCATATAATTCACACTCTTTTCAGCTCTATCTCCTGGTCAGTGCTATATACTTCCTGCCCATTAACATCTTCCAAACCTGTATTTTCAAGTTTGTATCCTGGCAACATTAAACTTCGATTTGTACTCATGCTGCCATCTTTGTTTTTGACCTGTACAATATTTTATAACCGTGTGCCAGTTTGGGAATTAACTGATTGGATACTATCGATAACTAGTAAACAAATTGAAAATTCAGACCGGGCTTTACAACAGGCTAAAATTTAGATTTCCTGCCTGATCAGAGAAGGCCTATGAAAGGGTTAAAGTCTGCAGCATTACAGATTCTTTCGAGGTTTTATCGCAACCACTGCAGGCTTCCCATCATTATTGCATCTGCCCTTCTCCTCCACAGCCTTCTTGTTTCAGTTGGTCAGTTTCCAGACTAAAATGGGCTACATCACCGAGGAAAATTCATTTCGAGGCCAAACACTCTCAAGAGGGGCCGTTGGAAAACATTCTCCACCATTTGCTGATAAACAAGACGTCGCATAACATTTGGGTGCTGTATTGCGATTGCATGTAGCTCTTTTTAAGCCTTTTCAAACTCAACATTTTGGCTCGGCCAGAGTTTTGTAATTAGCCATGTAACTATAACAATATCAACAAAACTGTTTCTCAACCCCTCACCCTTTCTTTGTTGGCTTAGACAGAATAAAGACTTAATGGGACCAATTTTCCCTTGCTCCCAGGAACAAACATTTCCCAGGCACAAAAGATCAGGGAAAAGGGGTGGGGCCCCTCATAGCTGGGTCTCTGCCACTTCATGTTGCCGTTGGGTTTATGGGGATACCCCAGGGAGCAGAGTTGGGCCTGCACCTGCAATAGGTGTAGGCCAAATGAACTCATATAAAAGGAGGTGGGATGGAGCATACCCCAGCTGCCTGCCACTCATCCTGTCAAAGAAACTAGGCATCGACACCAGCACTCCCATGGACCACAGAGAGAGTGTGCAGTCTGAAAAGACCTGAAGACAGGTTTTTATTTTAACTTGTTTCAGCCCCAGTATGATCTCTGAGCCTCTGCAGCAGCCAGAAAAAGCCCCCAGCTTGGAGGCCAGAAACACAGCTGCAAGATATTCAGGCCTGCAGCTGCGTTACACTTTCTTTCCCCCTTTCTGCTAGTGCTAGGCTCTGCCAGGGGGTTGGGCTTGGACCAGGAGTGTCCCCGGGGACCTGTTCCTAACCCGTAACAGGAAACAGCAACGTCCCTCAGCCTGGACCAGCACAGTGCACTCCAGGGTCAGGAGCACTGCTATTTCCCGGCCTCCCTCAGCCCCAGCACTTCGGATACGCTGCGACTGCCCAGTGCCGTGTCTTCAGCTGCCTCGACCCGGAGCTCTGGAATTCCCTCCCTAAACCTCTCTACCCCTCTTTCCTCCTTTAAGATGCTCCTTAAAACCTACCGTCATCTAATATCATCGCATGTGGCTCGGTATCAAAGTTTGTTCAATAATGCACCTGTGAAGCGCCTTGGGATGTTTTACTATGTTAAAGGCGCTATATAAATGCAAGTTGGTTGTTAAAGTCACTATATAAATACACCTATATAGATGTTGGTGTTGCAATTAAAAGCAATAAGCAGTTTAAAAATCAACTAATAGCCAGTATCTGGGTCAATACTGAGAAATCAGCTTCTACATTTGCTTCTAGAATTAGTATGAAAGTGAGAAGTCGCACAACACCAGGTTATAGTCCAACAGCTTTATTTGAAATCACAAGCTTTCGGAGCGCTGCTCCTTCGTCAGGTCACTTCACCTGACGAAGGAGCAACGCTCCGAAAGTTTGTGATTTCAAATAAAGCTGTTGGACTATAACCTGGTGTTGTGCGACTTCTCACTTTTGTCCACCCCAGTCCAACACCGGCATCTCCGCATCATAGAATTAGTATGGGGAGGAGCTGTGTATTCTGCAGCATGGACTCTAATCTTTTGCACCCCCTCCCCACTGCCTCCCATAGTACAACATCCTACTGCTGCACCAATGCTCCCGACCATTTCTCTCCCCAATCCTCCCAGTACACAGAGCACTTAAAGCAGTTGGAATTGTCCCATTGGCTGACCAATCAAAAAGTGAAATTGAAGCACGGAAAAAAGCTTTGGCGTATCTTAAATTACACTGATTCTGTTCATCAAGGAAAGTAGTTCCAAGATATTTACTTGTGAAAAGCATTTTTTCCGAGCAGAGTTTTCTACATGATTTAGTACAAGTACCAGCAACAAAACAAGGGAATCTGAAATAAAAACAGAAAATGCTGTCAAGACTCAGCAAGTCAGAAAGCATCTGTCGAGAGAGAAACAGAGTTAATGTTTCAGGTCAATGATCTTTCATCTTCCAGTTTTGACGAAAGGTCACCGACCTGGAACGTTAACTCAGCTTCTCTCTCCATGGATGCTGCCTGACCAGTTCCAGCATTTTGTGTTTTTATTTCAGATTTCCAGCACCCACGGTATTTTGCTTTTGTTAAAGGAATAAAGAGATGCTCAGGAATGAATTAGGCTTTTCTGTTGTGAAATATTCAGCCTACGGATTATTTGGTCTTGGGGGGGGGAAAAAAAAAGCAAATTATTATTTAAATGGAGAGAGATTACAAAATGCTACAGTTCAGAGGGACCTGGGGGTCCTTGTGCATGAAACACAAAAAGTTAGCATGCAGGTACAGCAAGTAATCACAAAGGCAAATGGAATGTTGGCCTTTATTTCAAAGGGGTTGGAGTATAAAAGCAGGGAAGTCCTGCTACAACTGTACAGGGTATTGGTGAGACCACACCTTGAGTACTGCGTACAGTTTTGGTCTCCTTAATTTAAGGTTGAGCCTATATTCATTGGAATTTAGAAGAATGAGAGGTGATCTTATTGAAACATATAAGATACTGAGGGGGCACGACAAGGTAGATGCAGAGAGGATGTTTCCCCTCGTGGGGAAATCTAGAACACGGGGGCACAGTTTTAGAATAAAGGGTCGCCCTTTTAGAACTGAGATGAGGAGGAATTTCTTCTCAGAGGGTTGTAAGTCTGTGGAATTCTCTGCCCCAGAGAGCTGTGGAGGCTGGGTCATTAAATACATTTAAGGTGGAGATAGACAGATTTTTGCAAGATAAGGGAGTGAAGGGTTATGGGGAGCGGGCGGGGAAGTGGCTTTGAGCCCAAGATCAGCCATGATCTTATTGAATGGCGGAGCAGGCTCGAGGGGCCAAGTGGCCTATTCCTGCTCCTATTTCTTATGTTCTTATGCTCTTATGAACCTGAACCTGAACTACAGCCACAAATAATTCAAACCTGGAGCATCTAAATGCACCAGAGAAATGTTCCCTGCAGCTATATTTTGTTCATGTGTCCAATAATATGCCCCCAATTTCTTTGAAGAATATTGAAGAACAGTAAAGTATGTGATAGAAAATGTGGTTGCATCTCATGTGATTAAAATCATCCTTCAATCCTAAAGGGTTTAATACCTGCCAGAACGAAGACGTTGATTATCAAATATAAACTTCAGCTTTGTAACAGAGAATAGTGATATATTTTATGGAAAACACAATACAGTGAATGCCTCTTAATGGGGTGGTGCCTTAATCAAGGCATTAAAGGTTTGTACACTCATCCCGATTAACAGCAACAGCTATTATAACAATGCGTGAACTAAAATCCAAAATCACCATCAGCAGCTACAACAAACCTGAACTGCAGCTCAAACTTGCTCAGCCACATTGGATTACGTAAGCTGCACAGAGAGATGTGAAGAGGTTTGTGGTCAATTGTCCGTGTAGCGCTTCTTGTTACGCACTGGAGAGCAGCACTGCAATGTGGTCAGCTACACTGCTACTGAAGACTCTCTCCTCTACCGTGCCACAGCTCGACCCCACCCCGCCGCCGCACTCACTCTCAAACCCTAGCAACCTCCCCCATGCATCTAAACTAGAGCTGGGGGGGGGTGGGGTGGGCGCGGAAAGGGCAAAAAGAGAAAACATTTGATCCTGCAGACAAACAGTAAAACTCTGGTCTCTGGCTCCTGGGATACGCGGACGACTCCAAATGGAAACTGCAAGGAAATAACATTTTATTGGCAACTTTAACCCTTTTGCTATAAATTAGACCATTCTGGTGTTTAAAACAGGTTATCTGGTCACTTCTCTCAATGCATTGGTTACGTTAGGAATGTTATTTATACATGTATATCAGACTAGTTCAGAGACCAACAGTGCCACCAAAAACACTGTTTTTGAGTGATTCATTTTGTGCTGGTTTCAGTTTGGCAGTTTTTTCCTACCTGTTTATGAAATTTATGTAGTATTTTCAGTGGTAATTAGAATGCGCTTTGATTTTAATAAGAAATACGGTGTTTAAAACAGGTTATCTGGTCACTTATCTGACTGCAGTTTGTGGGATCTTACTGTACAAACTGGCTGGCACATTGGCCTACATTACAAGTGACCACACTTCAATAGTACTTCATTGGCTGAGAATTGCTTCGGGACATCTTCAAATCATGAAAGGTGTTATATAAATGCAAGTTTGTTCTTTTTCTTTATTTGAGCCAATTGCCATTTTTTTACTTCTGGAACTGAAGCAGAACGAGGAATTAAATGTGACATTTGAAGCGTCATGCAGACTTAAGCATGACAAACCCGTGTTTGATGCAGAATTTTTCATTATTTAGATTTAGATACAGGAGAAGGGAAATTTCAAAGGGGAGGGGCTAATGAGCTAAATTTAAAATGCAGCTCACATCCCATGAGCATCAATTGACCGCACATGTACACTAGCCTGACCAACTACAGCCTCCAAACATGTAATGACTGCATTTTCTTAAGAGATCCTACATAAACATTTTGAAGAGGTATGGAAGTGCAGCATGAAGGCACAATATCAGGATAATTCAATTCTAAGAGGTAAACAGAAACAGACACAGTTACATTTTCATGCTAAATGATGACGGCAACTCAAGCTGGGGTCTGGTTCCACAGACACCAGTATGTTGTCCAAATAGTCATCCAACGCACACAAGTTGAGAAAGCTGAGATTGGCTGGCAATTCAAACTGGGAAACAACCAATGGGAATGCAAGTTCACTTCCATCAGAGGTCACTGGATAGCGATCACCAGGAAGAACCCCAGGAATCCATGGGTTGCTGAGGCCCAATTGTTGCATTCCCAATGTTGCCCACTTTAGATGGGCGAACTCAACACAGATCAGGGATCAAACACTTCCTGGTCTGGATTGCTCAGTTTCATATTATATGCACATAGAAATCAAACAGGGAATTCAGATGAAATTTCTTTACCCAGAGAGTGGTGAGAATGTGGAACTCGCTACCACAGGGTGTGGTTGGGGTGAATAGTATAGATGTATTTAAGGGGAAGCTAGATAAGCATATGAGGGAGAAGGAACCAGAGGGTTATGCTGATAGAGTTAGATGAAGAAAGGTGGGACTGGGCTCGAGTGGAGCATAAACGCCGACGTGGTAAACTGTGTAGTTAGCTCAAAAGTAACACTTTCCAACAGATGCAACTACTGGTTTAGTTAGAGATATCAACTAAAACAAAGGAAAGCTTAAAGATTTGGATGAAACACAAAATTTCCTTTACCTTTGCAGTAAATATTCCTGCTTTGCCGTCAGTTATTTCAGTGCAAATAAAGGGCAACAGGAAGTGAAGAACACGAGCCTATGAATATTTTTGGAGTTTGGCACATATTCCCTCCCTCCCTCCCTCAGCTGTAATGGTACAAGGAACCATCACAACTCACCAGTATCCACTCACTGCTGTACATCGTCAGGCTTGTTCAGTCTTAACAGTACACAAGGCAACCAGGTGAATTAACTTCGCTGCAAGTGCATTTTAGCTTTGAAAAGATTTTGTAAGCATATAAAAATTATAGTATCCTGCAGATTAACATATGGTTGCTATGGAGTCCTTCGCTGCATCACAGATGTTATTAATAGCCTTGAGCACAAACTGAATCAGCATGGAAATTAAACTGTTTGATGAAGAACCATAGTCTATACTTGTGTGTATATCATAGCGGTTGGATGGGCTTGTTAATGTGGTCACTGTTTTTTCTCACCACATGCACGCACACACTTTATAAAACATTGATACTGCTGCTAACTCCGGTATAATCTCAGTAAACTTGCAGCATGGCGTAAATCTGCCATTTTATTATTTCCAATGCAATACAAAGCTGCACACTAATTGTAAGTTAATATGACTTCCACTGCATCATCTGCACTCAAAAAGAACACAGCAACAATTTCAAATGCCCATGAGCCCAAAAAGTCTGTTACTTCTAGGCTAATCTCAGCCCTACGTTCCCACCTTTCCACTCTGTCGGGCAACTCCTTCTCTTTCCAGCAAAACGCCCAATTATACTGTCCCATCAACAATCTCCACTCGGTAACTCATTCCATCATCTATTACTTATTCTTGCCAACCTAGAATACTAACAAAAGCTGACAACCCAAAACAACCCCCGATTGAAAAGCTCATGACATCTGAAAGCCAGTAATTACAGAAAGTACAGTGCGGGGACACACTTGCAACTTAACCAACATTGCTTCGCACAGGTACATGAAAGTCTGATAGGGGATACACGTGCTGAAGGCGCAAGATTTATTGTCGGGGGGGGGGCGGGGAGGGGAAAAGAGGAGGTCCAGTCTTTTCCACACCCTTCCCAAAAGACTGCTCTTGCCACCCTCTTTCTCCATTGCCAAGTGTCACAGCTCCCCGCTTTCCTCCCCCTCAAGGTGATGAGAATTCCCATCCATACGATACAGCACTGTCACACAGTAGGAGCGCCAACAGGTGGGAGCTCAGGTGCAGCATTTATGGGACACCCCTGGTCTGATCTGAATGTAGTCTGCCAACACAGATAGGGCCTCCAGAACGATGGTCCACATCAAGCACGAATGGCTATCACGTAAGATTACTAACCGTGCAAATAATTTCTGCCCAATTTCCCTTTTTACTTTAAAATCTCCCACCATGCATCCTATCCCTTTAAGAGTCTTCATTATGTTCTTAACACGAAAGAGGCCTCCAGTTTTCACAGGATATGGTTTACACGTTTGGGACCGTATGGCAGAATCCGATACCTTTATTATGACTAACTTGGGCTAAAAAAATAGTAAAAAAAAGGAACAGTGCTAGTTAATGAGAATGCACATCGCCACAAGTAAATCAGCTGAAAAATCATTGGTGAGGAAACTTAATTTCCCTGCCAAATAAGGTAAGTGACCGAGGCCAATACTGCTCGAAACTAGTCGAGAAACAATGGCCGTGGACAGCTCATCATCCAGTTTTCTCCCTCTCCCTTCTGGGAAATGCCTAATCACCATCTCACCACAACAGCGTTACTAAAACCAACAATCAATATTGTGCACACACGCCAACTTCCAAAAACCCCAAAAAGCTGAAGAGCAGCTTCAAAAAAAAAAGCTGACACAGCCCAAAAAAATATATAGAACTAAAATAACAGCCTTAAAAAGGTCTACGAACAAGGCCACTACTTCAATATTGCTGTACAAGTTAAATTCCTATTTACTACATTGAATTTCAGGATTTTTTTTTTTTTAAGTGTTCGTTTTTCTGTGAAAGCTAAAACCTAAAAGCCTCACGCATGACATATGATAAGATGTAGTTAGAATGAGAGAACAGCAGCACACAAACATTTAGTAACTTGAACTGCTGTCACACCCGATATTCAATCATTTGGATCATGGGGGGGGGGGGGGGGGGGGAAGAAAACAAGTAAACAAAACTGCAAATTTTGCAGTGGCGGATTTAGAATTTTTTGATGGGGGAAAATGAACACTGATGACACAAAACTTAATTCCAAGGGGCATACTCCCCCAGGAAATTCTGGTTGTTTTTTTTTTAAACACTTAAGTTGCATTTTCCAGCAACTTGAAGTGAATTGTGATTCAGCGTTTGGAGCCAAGAAAAACTAATGCTGCAATGGTTTATACATGCAATTAGAGGTAAATATTCAGAATTTAGATTTGGTAGAAAATTCATATTCCAGATCCCAATTTCCAAGAAATGAAAGAGGCCTGTAAACGGTGAGCCAGCTTTCACTAGGCTGCAAGAGACACATCAGCTCAATACTGTCAGAGTGGGTGCCCCAATAGACAGTCCAGTATAAAGAGGGTAGCAAGTTGCTGTTTCTCACTCAGTGTTCCTTCCTTCAGAGATACAAGTCTGAGGCTATGTAAACCCTTGATGTTTAATTAAATAAAATGCATGTTTAGATTAAATGCCTTTTTAAGCAGAAATGGCCTTTTATATTTTATCAATACATATAAAATCTCAAGCAGTTGCACAAAACTAAATATTCTCTCTTTACTCTAAAGCATTATCCATTTCTTGATTCATATATTATTACTTCCAAGAAGGGTTATTTGTTTTTTTTTTATTCGTTCATGGGATGTGGGTGTCAATGGCAAGGCCAGCATTTATTGCCCATCCCTAATTGCCCTTGAGAAGGTGGTGGTGAGCCACCTTCTTGAACCACTGCAGTCCGTGTGGTGAAGGTACTCCCACAGTGCTGTTAGGGAGGGAGTTCCAGGATTTTGACCCAGCGACGATGAAGGAATGGCGATATACTTCTAAGTCAAAGTCCAGGAGGCAAAGTGCTGGGTAGCTTGGCTACACTGGCATCATCCTTCAGTTCTAACACTGTTACACCCATATGAGCTTCAATGCATTTTCAGTGAGTTTGGAATAATCTGGATCTCTTCAAATTAGATTATACATTGATATCAGCAATATTGACACGATTATATTTCACCAAGGGTTTTTATCTGTTTACTAGTTAAATTGATTTGTTTAAATGTGATAATGATAAAGCTCATGTGTATGTAAACTTGATGAACAAAGATCTTGAACTCTCAGACTGGCTGAGCGCAGCAGTCTCAGTAACGAGCAACAGCAGTCTCAATAACAAGCTGTGGTCCTCCAAAAGAAACATCTTCCGGCTTTACTGACAGATTGCGATGTATCACAGAGTATCCTGCCAAGGCGTAGAATTGTAGCCAAGACAATTCTCTCCCCCCCCCCACCCCCAAATTCACCTCGTCGTTCCCCATATTTCCTGGCTGCTGAAAGTCACCCCACTCCCTCCCCACAAATATCGGAGCCAAAGACAAGATTTTCTGGGGATCTCCACCACCAAGAGGCAGCCAATCACAGCAACGTTAGAAAATCCTGGACTGGTGGCAGGGCAACCACTGCAGCACCAGAAGAGGAAACCAGGCATTTCAAAAAGGGGCAAAGGAGCTCCCGAGAAGGCAGAAATCATTTTTAGGCCTAAAGAGGCAAGTCCACTGGGCTGAAGTGGCTCGAGAACAGGCTTCTATCAGGCCCTCTCCCTCCATCAGCAGATTTCGGAGCATTACTGCGGCTACACCCAGCCAAACGCCACCTTCCACCAGGTGGGCCCGGGGAGGGGCAGTAAGGAGGGTGGGGAGGGGGAGGAGGAGAACAGGGCCAGGACACCAGCCTCTCCACCTCCCCACTGAAGTTACACACAACAGGCAGGGAAGAGGTGGCCAGCTGCAGTCCCAGGAGAAGGAAAATACAGGTGAGGGTGGGGAGGTGGCAGTAGGCCTCACACCCCCATTTTCCCCCCAATTTCAGCTGGGATCATGGAGAAAAGTCCAGTCCTTATAAGCCTCAAGACTTGTCTACAGAGCCCAGTCAGTAATTTCTAAATCCACCACTGCTGCAATGTGTTTGTGTACCTTAGATTTGTTAGCAAGAACAGTGATCAAGTGTTGCGCAGTTAAAACCAGCTGTCTTCCACTGCACTTTCAGTCTAACTCCTTGTTTTCATGCGTCAGAGACTATATTCAGGGCTGTTTTTCAGCAGTCAGGTTTTCAGGGGGCTGGTCATTTTTTTTTTTTAAAAAGCAGTTGATCAGTATTTGCTAGTTTTGGCAGAACACGCCAGTCAGCACATATAGCTCACTCTCCCATTTTTGGTATAGCATATACGACAATTGTTTTTAAGCAAGCCAAATCGTAAAATGATGAAAGTGAAAAGGGATGGGGCTGGGTGGGAGCATTGGAACAATATTCCATCTGCTGGTTGAATGTTTGTAGCAACCTTATATTCAAGGGGAGTTGTCTGATGCCAGAGAAGGTAGTAGCAGGATCAGAGCAGATCCTGTGCCTGTAGCAGGCCACGCTTCACCAGCTAGGTATAGGAGCTATACTCCAACTATTCCTCACTTCTGGTCCAGCCTCAAGAGTGAGGATCGTCAATAAAGAAACCAAAACAGATTTTTAAAAAGGGATATAAACAACAGAAAGTGCTGGAAATACTCAGCAGGTCAGGCAGCATCTGTGGAGAGAGAAACAAGGGACTCTCTTTAGCTGCCACCTGTGAGTGTCCCTTTCATCCAAAGGGACACTCACAGGTGGCGGCTAAAATTTAAAGAGTCACCAGTGACATTAACAAGTCAGCCAACTGCTCTATTATTTCCTTTTTGCTACAAGTCTAATTTGTAAAGAGCACCACAAGCAGTGAACACCTATCCGTGGCACTACCATTACATCTGCCTTGCCCAGGAGGAACTGTTCATGATGGCCGGATATACCAGCACTTAGCAAACTAATTCTCTGCTAACAGAGAGGATGGCAGCTAGCGGAAAGTACTGCACTGCCAGATAATATTTTGATCAAGGCAGAGCGTTGAAAGGAAAGATCACGCCAATCAACAAGTCTCCATCACTACGTGCCCCTCCTGGAGAGTTCGGTACAGGATGTCGGCATTTATTGTAGGTACTTTCGTTTCTAGTTGATTTGCACTTCGAGCAGTTAACCAGAAACACAGCGTTAGCATGCAAGCCTTAAACTGGCGAATAAATAGGAGGAATAAGGAGGCCACAAAATAAGAGTCCAAATGGAGTAGAGGAGCAAAGGGATCTGGGGGTACAGATTCACAAATCATTAAAAGTAGCGACGCAGGTTAATAAGGCCATAAAGAACGCAAACAAAGCACCAGGGTTCATATCTAGAGGGATTGAATTGAAAAGCAGAGAAGTTAGGTTAAACTTGGATAGAACCTAGGTTAGACCACACCTTGAGTACCATGCACAGTTCTGGTCTCTGTATTATAAAAAGGATATAGAGGCACCGGAGACAGTGCATAAAGAGATTTACAAGGATGATACCAGAACTGAGAGATTACACCCATCAGGAAAGGCTGAACAGGCTGGGGCTCTTTTGGCAGAGGGGTGACCTGATAGAGGTCTTTAAAATTATGTAGGGATTCAATGGGGTAGAGGTAGAGAAGATGTTTCCACTTGTGAGGAAGATCAAAACTAGAGGCCATAAATATAAGATAGTCACTAATAAATCCAGTAGGGAATTCAGGAGAAACTTTTTAATCCAGTGAGTGGTAGAATGTGGAACCTGCTACCACAAGCAATAGTTGAGGTGAATAGCATAGATGTATTTAAGGGGATGCTAGATAAGCACCTGAGGGAGAAAGGAATCGAAGGTTATGCCGATAGGGTGAAATGAAGTAGGATGGGAGGAGGCTCGTGTGGAGTATAAACTACAGCATGGATCAGTTGGGCCAAATGGCCTGTTTCTGTGCCGTAAGTTCTATGTAAGACACACTAATTGAGATACCAAAAAAGATACAAGCAACACAAGAAAGAAAGACTTGCATTTATATAACGCCTTTCACGACCTCAGACGTCCCAAAGCGCTTTACAGCCAATGAAGTAATTTTTTTCTTAAGTTTAGTCACTGTTGTAATGTAGAAAACGTCTAACTTACAAAGTAGATTTGTGTGTCTGACCACAGTGCTGCTTTGATACATTCAAATTTCCATCTATACAGGCAACACCAGTCACAATGTGGCCATTACAAAGGTTTAATCAGTCTGCAGATAGATGTGCAGGGTCAAGGGATGAGGAAATCTATTTCTGAAAGCACAAGGACACAAATAGTGCGCCCACTTGCAAAAACCAATCACCGGCCACAGCCCCAGTGAAGACACAGCCCGAACTTGTCAATTACGCATTTCACAAACCACCAGCAGCTGACTACTGTCCCACAGCTTACAAACTCGACATAGGACAAAAAACTGACCACCATCCAGAGAAAAGGGTGAGAAAGGGAGAACTTATTTTATTTCAAATTAGTTCATAAATTTTAAACTGTCTTCCCTTATACACCCATTACTTCCCATTTTGTATAACTCCAACATGCATTAATACAGCACCTTTAAGGTGCTTCAGAAGAAATGAACACCAAACCACAGAAGGAGATATTAGGAGGGGCAACCAAAGGTTTGGTCAAATAGGTGGACTTTAAAAGGAGGGTCTTAAAAGGAGGAGAGGGAGATGGAGCAGTAACAGGGTTTAAGGAATTCCAGAGTCTGAGGTCTAGGCGGCTGGTGGAGTGAAAAAAAAAGCGTAAACACACAAGAGGCTGGAGTCAGAGGAACAGAGAGCTCAAGGGGGTATTGTAGGCCTGGAGGAGGTTAGAGGAGATAGGGAGGTAATGGAGAAATTTAAACACACGATGGAAAGGACGGAAACCTGATTTGGCGAGATTCAAACATGCAGTTGTAAGGAAGATGGGCATTGATTTGGGAGCTCATAACAAGTCAAGGATGAGAGGAAAGGTAGCTTGGAGATGGGGTGGTAGTTTGCAAGGGCAGAGGGGCCGAGGGTGGGTTTATTGAGGATGGGGGTGATGATGGTGGTTTTGAAAGGGAGGGTGACAGTATCGGAGGAGCGGGAATCATTTACAATGTCAGCTAACATGAGGGCCAGGAAAAGAAGTTGGGTGGTCAGCAGTTTGGCAAGAATGGGGTTGAGAGAGTAGGATATGGGTGTCATGGACAAGGTGAAGGAAGATAGGAGAGAAGTTAGCGAAAGACACAGATTCAAGGCTAGGGCAGGGAGGAACCTTGGAGGAAGATTGGTTTGGTTGGAGGTGGGGGGGGGGGGGGGGGGGGGAGGTCAGTGGCAGAGGCAGCAGAATAGATGGTCTCATGGTCTCAATCTTAAAGATTGTACTTGGAGGGTGTTAGGAGACGCGGGTAGCAAGGATTTAATATGTAGTTTAAAAAACAGCAGGGAATTCCCGTGCATTTTCTCTTTCTATTGACATACTTGAATGGGACTCTGTTTATCATGCTCGAGACTCTGATAGAGAAAACACACATGGTACCATTAAATACTAGCCCATTGATACTTAATTGAAGGCTTGTCGGGTGACCTTGGGAATAACAAGATAAGAGGGCTGAGAAAATGGAGGAAAACAGCATGGTAGAATGCGAGATCATCCTCACCCACAACAATTGAAAGAAGTACTATAGATCACCCATTAGTCACTACTCTGTAGTTAGAAGTCTATATTATATATGGATATTTTGATAAGGAACGTAGCTCAGAAAGGTGACAAATTATAAGAGGAATTTGGGTTTGACCTGGGAATTTTGAGCTCAAGAACTGTATACTTGATAGACCTCACTCCCCGAATTAAGTTTACTTGATTTCTAAGTACGTCACCTTAATGAGGATTAAACTTTGAATAAGTGAAACTTTGCTTGTGAGTGCATTCTCATCATTGAATGAACTCACATAAATCTAGTTAGCCAACAGTAAGGGGCGGGGGTCAGTAGGATAGGGAAAGGGTTTAGGGAGACAGTTGGTAGTGGAGAAAAGAAGCCAGAGAAGTCATCGTTACAAGCCAAGATGATCCTCTAATAGTGAGGTTTTGGCAATGAACAACTAAACCAGTTGTGTGCCAGATGTGTTGAAGTTTGCACCCCTTAAGACTTGAGGGCACAAAGATGGTGGGCCATAACAGGGGGAATGACCAGGCTGGGAGAGAACAAGGGTTTTTACTGGGACAAAGGCAAGTCCTTGAAAACCTTGCTACCGGCTGGGTCTGCAGAGTACCCAACCATGAATAGAAATTCTCTCCTTAAAAAGTTTTCCATTTTGAAATGGGGAATTACTTTGAATATTTGGCCCCCAAATTTCCCGGGTCACTTGTGCTACCTATGCCAGTCTCTGCACCAATCTTGTCAACTGGAACTTGCAGCAAAATTTCCAACGGAGGTCATTTCCCTGTTTTAGAACTTAAGAACTGCTGTAAAGTAAATCTCTAATGCAGCATCACCAAAAGTTGCCCAACATCTTTAAAATGGTGTATTCCCCTCAGATAATAAAGATTTGCTGAGTGCGCCTATATTGCTGTTTAGTAGACCTTTTTTTGTAAAAATCAGGACACGTGTGTGAGAAATAGAGCCTTCTGATGCTTCAGTGGTTAGGCAAGAACTACCCAAAATTGCATAAGGAAGTATGAATCTCAGTAAAATCTGGGTTTGAACCCACAGTTGTCCAGTCGAGATCCTTGACATTTTTATTCGCTTATGGGATGTGGGCATCGCTGGCAAGGCCAGCATTTATTGCCCATCCCTACCACAAGGCCTACTGGAGAGGAACTTATTTCAGTTTAGCCTCTCATTTCTACATGCAACTGAAAAGGCAACGGCTCCATTGCTTTGTCCAGTAACAAAGATTAATTTACACACATAAAAATGTTCCACTTTGATTTGGCTCTGCTGTCAATTATATTATGAAGTCTCACGAGATCCGATAGGGGTGACTTATTATTTTTAGCTTCCCTTTTTGTTCTTTCCTCCCCTCCCCCTTTCCCTGCCTTTGTACTTGCATAAAACATGTTGCATCTCTAACTTTATCCAGCTCTGACGAAGGGTCATCGACCTGAAACGTTAACTCTGTTTCTCTCCCCACAGATGCTGCCTGACCTGCTGAGTATTTCCAGCATTTTCTGTTTTTATTTCAGATTTCCAGCATCCGCGGTATTTTGCTTTTGTATTAATTTACACACCTTCACCACGGTGTCAATTTGGGCAGCGTCCAACACTAGTGTCAAAATGGTATGGTTAACATTGTTAAAGACTGAATTATTCAGAATTACCTTGAGGTTAACATCCCCACCAGATGTAGTTTCACTGTTGCTGTGCTCGTGATTTCACTTAGTCAGTGCCTTCTGCCATGGCACTTGACTCTCCTAGCCTGATGCCTGCTCCTCTTCCATTATCATGTAGAACAGGGGTATGCCCATTGCAGCTGCTTAGTCCTTCTGTACATGTGGGGAGGGGGATGCAGGGGGGGTCTGAGAAATTTCAGGTGCACAGAGATTGAACACGCTGTGGTTAAGTATAGTCAGTCTCGGTAAAGAAAAGCAAAAGCCATCAACTCCAGAAATCCCAGTTACGCCGATATCAGGTGACTTCAGGCCTAAATTTTTGGCCGTAAATCTATGCCACCACATTATTGGCGTAAATCCAGGAAAGTCACACGAGCTGGTCTTTCGCACCGGGGGGGGGGCTATGCATATGAGTGGGCGGGGTTTCAGCAGACGTATCTTGGTAACAGCGCAAACGACCAAGATCATTCATGCATGGTGATGTTTCAGTGTAGAATCGGCGTAAATCAATTATGCGTGAATTTCCTCAGGAAAAAAAAATGATGCAATGTCATTACGACGAGACTTTCATGGAAATTCTGGGACAAAAAGTACTCCCCCTTAATTTACCTTCCTTTTGAATCAGATTAATTCAATCGGCGTATTGTATTCAGTCAGGGATCTGTACCTATCAGAATGTTTCTCGTACTGGAAACAGTCAGGCACTCACAAATCTCCCTGCAGCAACCGCACTAAATTTTTTGTATTACAGATATACAGCTACGAAAATAACAATTGTCCCAATACCAAACACTAGGGTACCACTCTAACCGGGATGGGGCAGGATCCCATCCACATCTTCAGTCTAATGTGGAGTGCAACAGAGAACTCCCAGTCATCCATGGAAATGGGCAATTTACAATAAAACTACTGATGTCAAGCTCTCCTGTGCCCATCGTTACTGCCCCCATTCTGATAGGTGTGAGGTGGCATGACCGATTTGCTCTAACACAGTAAATGGATGTTCTCAGAAAATTCTAGGAATCATTTTTTTTTAAAGAAACACTGTACAGTTGAAACAATGCGACTGAATCGATTCTGAATACTGGAAACGATTATTGGAGCTCTTCAGCACTTAATCTGCAGCTGTGTGGGAGCCTGGAGAACAAGTTCCACTCTCTAAAACAGGGTTCATTTGTAGGCATGTTTTGGCTTACTTTGTTAAATCAAATATCCTGTTCGTTTTGCTGAGCTAGTTAGCAAACGCAGTGGTTGAACTCTCACAAACCAAGTTAACCAAACCTAAAACTGGCAATCACAGTATTTTTGTTTATTTTTAGCTCAGCCGTACAAACCAGAAAGATCCCAGGATCGATCCTTGATCTGCTGTTAGTTGATCAGAGCCAGGGCACCAGCAAGGGCACCAATAATTGGCTTCAACACCCTGGTTGAGGGATGGGGAAAACTGGCCAGGTTTCCCGTTTCTGATCACTATCCAGCGACAGTACAGGTTACTGTTTTAATTATACCAGTAAACAGGGTTAGGCAACAAAACACAGGCACCAGATGAGACAATAGCATTCTGTTGAAACATAGTAGCTCCACACCATGTACATCGTGGTTGTTGGAACACTTTTAATTCGCAATTCATGAACAAGGTGATAAACGAGTCGATGTCTAACATAGACTACCAAGCATAAATCTCTTTTATTGACAAACCTCTCAACTTTGATCCTTCAGGTACAGAGGTCCCCCTGCCCTATGGTGTATGCTGGCCTCAAGGATACAGAAATATTTCCTTTTATAACACCCCTCCTTCACTTGCCTCTCTCCCCCATCTCCTGAAGGCATGGACTCTTGCTGGAGTAGTTTTGCACCCTCTGGTACCTTTCCCAAGTGACAATTAATCATGCATAAACCTATAATCACCAAGCTATCTGACCACAATATCACAGCCGAGTCAGATTCTGTCTGCACCAACATCCACTTACACACACATTCTAGTGAGGATCACTGGACAGTGATCAAGTGACCCCTACTGGAAGCGCACGTGTTTGAAGACAAGGCGAGGCTCCAGAGCAACAATCACACATTCCCCCTCAAGAGAAATACATGGTGCCTCCCTGGCTCTGATCAACTAACAGATGATCAAGGATCAATCCTGGGATCCTTCTGGTTTGCATGGCTGAGCTATTCGCAAATCTGTTGAGCCATTTGAGGAGCCTCAATACATTGTTAAGTGTAGTTTAGAATATTGGTCTTGCAGCTGAGTTGCAGATTCATCTTCAGCTCCTTGCTCTGCTAAACAAACAAAAATACTGTGATTGCCACTTTTAGGTTTAGTTAACTTGGTTCGAGAGATTTAAGAACATAAGAACATAAGAAAAAGGAGTAGGAGTAAGCCATACGGCCCCTCGAGCCTGCTCCACCATTCAATAAGATCATGGCTGATAATCGACCTCAACTCCACTTTCCCGCCTGATCTCCATATCCCTTGATTCCCCTGGAGTCCAAAAATCTATCGATCTCAGCCTTGAATATACTCAATGACTCAGCATCCACAGCCCTCTGGGGCAGAGAATTCCAAAGATTCACAACCCTCTGAGTGAAGAAATTCCTCCTCATCTCAGTCTTAAATGACCTACCCCTTATCCTGAGACTATGCCCCCTAGTTCTAGACACACCAGCCAGGGGAAACAACCTCTCAGCATCTACCTCGTCAATCCCCCTCAGAATCTTGTATGTTTCAATGAGATCACCTCTCATTCTTCTAAACTCCAGAGAGTATAGGCCCATTCTACACAATCTCTCATCATAGGTCAGCCCTCTCATCCCAGGAATCAATCTAGTGAACCTTTGTTGCACTGCATCTCCAAGGCAAGGATATCCTTCCTTAGATAAGGAGACCAAAACTGTGCACAGTACTCCAGGTGTGGTCTCACCAAGGCCCTGTACAATTGTAGCAAGACTTCCTTACTCCGATACTCCAACCCCCTTGCAATAAAGGCCAACATGCCATTTGCCTTCCTTATTGCTTGCTGTACCTGCATGCTAGCTTTCTGTGTTTCTTGCACGAGGACACCCAAATATCTCTGAACACCAACATTTGAAAGTTTTTCACCATTTAAAAAACATTCTCTTTTTCTATTCTTCCTACCAAAGTGAATAACCTCACATTTCCCTACATTATACGCCATCTGCTACCTTACTGCCCACTCACTTAGTCTATCTAAATCCCTTTGCAGACTCTGTGTTCTCCTCACAGCTTACAGTCCCACCTAGTTTGTATCGTCAGCAAACTTGGATACACATTACACTCGGTCCCTTCATCTAGGTCATTAATATCAACTGTAAAAAGCTGCTGAGGCCCCAGCACTGATCCTTGCTGCACTCCACTAGTTACAGCCTGCCAACCTGAAAACAACCCGTTTATCCCTACTCTCTGTTTTCTGTGCATTAACCAATCCTCTATCCATGCTACTATATTACCCCAACCCCATAAGCCCTAATCTTGTGTAATAGCCTTTTGTGTGGCACCTTATCGAATGCCTTTTGGAAATCCAAATATACTACATTCACTGGTTCACCTTTATCTACCCTGCTAGTTACATCCTCAAAAGACTCTAGTAGATTTGTCAGACACGATTTCCCGTTCATAAAACCATGTTGACTCTGCCTAATCATGTTATGATTTTCTAAGTGCCCTGATACCACTTCCTTAACAATGGATTCCAGCATTTTCCAGACGACTGACGTCAGGCTAACTGGCCTGTAGTTCCCTGTTTTCTCTCTCCCTCCTTTCTTCAATAGCGGTGTTACATTTGCTACCTTCCAATCCACTGGGACCGTTATAGAATCTAGGGAATTTTGGAAGATCACAACCAATGCATCCACTATCTCTGCAGCCACCTCTTTTAGAACCCTAGGATGTAGGCCATCAGGTCCAGGGGATTTGTCAGCTTTTATTCCTATTAGTTTCTCTAGTACTTTTTCTCTACTTATATTAATTACGTTAATTTCCTCACCCTCATTAGACCCTTGGTTCCCCACCATTTTTGTTATGCATTTTGTGTCTTCTACTGTGAAGACAGATACAAAATATTTGTTTAACGTTTCTGCCATTTCCTTATTCCCCATAATAATTTCTCCTGTCTCAGCCTCTAAGGGACCAACGTTTACTTTTGCTACTCTCTTCCTTTTTACATACTTGTAGAAGCTCTTACAATCTGTTTTTTATATTTCTTGTTAGTTTTCTCTCATTCTTTTTTTTCCCCCCTTTTCATCAATTTTTCGGTCATCCTTTGCTGGTTTCTGAAACTCTTCCAATCCTCAGGCTTACTACTATTCTTCGCAGCATTATCAGCTTCTTCTTTCAATCTAATGCTATCCTTAACTTCCTTAGTTAGCCATGGATGGATCACTTTTCCCGTGGAGTTTTTGTTTCTCAATGGAATGTATTTTTGTTGAGAATTATGTAATATTTCTTTAAATGCTAGCCACTGCTTATCTACCGCCATACCTTTAAATCTATTTTTCCAATCTACCTTAGCCAACTCACCCCTATGTAATTGGCTTTATTTAAGTTTAAGACTCTAATTTCAGACTTAGGCAAGTCACTCTCAAATTTAATGTGAAATTCTATCATATTATGATCACTCTGCCCCAGAGGATCCTTTACTATGAGATTGCTAATTAACCCTGTCTCATTACACAATACAAGATCTAAAATAGCCTGTTCCCTGGTTGGTTCCATGACGTATTGTTCTAGGAAACTGTCCCGAATACATTCAATGAACTTGTCCTCCAGACTACCTTTGCCAATTTGATTTGTCCAGTCTATATGAAGATTAAAGTCCCCCACGCTTATTGCATTACCTTTGTTACAAGCTCCTACAATTTCTTGATTAATATTCTGGCAATGGTACAGCTACTGTTAGAAGGCCTATATACTACTCCCACCAGTGTTTTCTGCCCCTTGTTATTCCTCATCTCCACCCATGCTGATTCTACTTCCTGATCTTCCGAGCTGAGATCATTTCTCTCTACTGTCCTTATGTCATTCTTTATTATCAGGGCTACCCCACCCGCCTCCTTTTCCATTCTGCCTGTCTTTTCAAAAACATCAAGTGCCCTGGAACATTTAGTTCTCAATCTTGGCCACCTTGAAACCACATCTCTAATGGCTATTAGATCAAACCCATTTATCTCTATTTGTGCCACTAGTTCATCTATCTCGTTACGAATGCTTCATGCATTCGGATAAAGAGCCTTGAATTTAAATTTACCATTATTCCCTGCTTTGACCTTATTCTCTGCTGCACTGCTAACATTAAACTCTCTGTCCGTTCCTGTCACACTCTGCTTATTTTTACCCAAATCGCTACACTGCTCTATTGCTTTGTCCTTTCTCTTTAGATTTCTAAATTTCCTCTCACCTGACCCCTCCTCCCCCTTTTTTAGTTTAAAGCCCTATTTAGAGCCCCAGTTATTCGATTCGCCAGGACACTGGTCGCAGCCCGGATTAAGTGGAGTCCGTGCCGACGGAACAGCTCTCTCTTTCACACTGTTTTAGCTAACTAGCTCAGCAAAATGAACAGGATATTTGATTTAACAAAGTAGCCAATACAAGTACAATGAATCCTGTTAACTTGTTCTCCAGGCTCCCACACATTCTACAGACTAATGCAAAGAGCTAAAGAGCTCCAATAATCTTTTCTAGTTCCCAGAATTGATTCAGTTACATTGTACAGTGTTTCTAATTTTTAAATAAATGTTTCAAATTAGATTCATTGCATTTTCTGAGAAGTGTCATTTACTGCTTTGGAGCAAAAATCGGTCATGCCACCTATCAGAATGGAACCCTGACCAATTGCCCCTCCCGACAGCAATCCTAACACCACTACTGAGCAGAGGCCAAGGGCTGAACCCAGGATCCCCAGGGCTGTCTCACTCAGTTCCACACCAAGCAACTGAGCTAGCGGAGGAGCTCACTCACTGCTTTTTTTTTGTATGTGGTTCTCCCTCTGTGAATTGGAAACCTTTTACAACTTTAGATTATGGATAGGTGATCTCCTCACTTCGCCCTCTGATCTGCACTCTACTCTCTTTACTGAAATGAGATATTGTACAATTTAAGAGCACAATAAAGCCACACAGCTTTATTTTTCTAACTGCAGCTCCATTAATGACTGCATTGTACTAACATTTACAACAGGGATCGGTATCCGTGTCTAAATTCTCCTGACAGACGCACTGAGATTACTCTGATGGGGACAACCACATGGACTTACAACCAAGAATTCAAATCACACCATGGCAAGTTGTGGAACTGAATTCAATAAATCTGCTCATTTGTGAGCTGGTGCCAGAAAGATGACCATGGATTGTCATAAAAAGCCAAATAGGTCACTAACATCCTTCAAGGAAGGGAACATGTACTGTCTGGCCTACATGCAATCCCAGCCCCACACTACATGGTTGACTCGTAATGCCCTCTTAAGTGGCCTAGCAAGTCACTCAGTTGTACAAGTAATCACATAGGGATGAACAAAAAATTGTGGTCTTGCCAGTGTCGCACATATCCAGAGAACAATTTTTTTTTTTAAATAGCCAGAAAGTTAACAGCTGGAAATCTCTGAGTGGCATCAACCTCGTCTGTCCTGTTTTCAATTATGTACTGGAAGTGCCGGCCCATACCAGAATAAATTAATGAAAGAACTGGCAACTGTCTGGAGAGGAAATGGGCAGTGGATAAAACAATTAGCATTTAGTGCGTTGTGACCACCATTGATCCTCCTTGATGCTCACAACCATCAACAATCATTTCAAAATTGGCAATCCAATTGATCAGTCTTAGGCTAAAGCAACCAGACAGGATACATCCCAAGACCCTGGGTGAGGTAAAGGAGGAAATTGCCAAGGTCCTAGAAATTATGTTTCAGGGCTCTGGAGTGTGTATATGTGCTGGCGGACTGGAGAGTGGCCAATGTAGTACCCCTTGTTAAAGAGGGAGATCAAACTAATCTGGGCAATTACAGGCCAGTGGTAGGGAAATTTTTAACAATTTTTTACATAGAATATACAGCACAGAAACAGGCCATTTGGCCCAACTAGTTCATGCGCCACTCAAGCCAACTTTTAAGGATGAAAATTACCATGTACCTGAAGAAAAAGTAGTTAGAAGTAGTTAATTCAGAAGACCAAAGGAAGCTGCATGGGGATACTGATATGATCAGAGAATGAGTTGAAGAGTGGCAGATGGAATCCAAAGTGCGAGGGGATACATTTTGATAAAACAGCAGCAGTAATTATACTCTGAATGGAAGTATAATTGGTGCTGTGGAAGAGCATAGGGATTTGGAAGTACAGATTCACAGCATATTCAGGACAGCACCGTGGGTTGATAAGGCCATTAAGAAAAAGTTAATGGAATGCTAGTAGAGGTGTAGAATATAAAAGCCAAGAGGTAATGATGAGCCTATATAATATCTCAAGTTAGTGGATTGTGTGCAGTATTGGGCTCCGCACTATAGGAAGGATATTGAGGTTTTGGTGATGGTGCAACACATTCACTAGGATTCTGCCTGATATGAGAAAATACAACTACAATTAAATATTTGAAAAATTGGGGCTTTTTTCATTAGAACAATGCAGATTACATGACAATATGACAGAAGGGTTTAAAATTATGGAAGAACGGGACATCGGTCGATGGAAGCAAACTGCTTGCAGTAGCTCAAAGATCTAAAATGAGGGGCCACAGTCACATGATTAAAACGCAAGAGGTTTCGAACAGAGCGCAGAGAGTTGCGAGACTATGAATTCACTTCCAGGGTTAGTGGTTGATACAGAAACAATCAACATTCAAGATTAGATTGGTTAGGAGGAAGAAGGAAAAAGGGACGCAGCAGTACAGGAACAGGGTAGGCAAATGTGATCAGAACTATTTGCTCACATGAAGGGTAAATACAGATACGGACTGGTTGGGCCAAATGGCCTATTGCCGTGTTGTAACTTCTATGTATATCCACATCACTGATCTGTTTGTGCGATTGGCGTGCTGATGCAAAACAAGTGTACGACCTGGCAGTTTTTACTGACTTGGGCCTCATTTAATTATTAAATATGTTAAATAATCAAGGAAGCCAGTTTTCTGAATGAGCAGGTTTGATTCTCCAAATGAGTCACCAACCGCCTCTGCTAGTTCCCATTATTCAACACCAACTCGCCCAACAGAAAGATTACAGCGAGGTTCCTCATTACAAGCCCTCGCGATCGCCGCAAAACATTGAGCGAAGAACATTTTCCTGCACACTAGATCGATTATACTTCAGTTCACAGGCCACACGACTGCTGAGACCGTCTAATATAATGGTTGCCATAGGTTTCAGAAACAAGTCCTGGGAATGTGGAAGTTTGTCTGCTCTTATCACAGCCCACTCCCATCTTTTCCAGGTTCATTGTGCCTCTAATCGCTGGGACAGAATATCTTTGTAGAGAGCTCCTGTGGGAGGTTTGGGGCATGCTCACAGGTCACCAGCTTGTCAACTTCGATTAAAGGGGCATTGTCTTTGTGGAAAAGTATTTGGCAAAACTTTTTTAGGAGTGGGAGAGGGAAGACATGAGGATCAGATGGCATTTCGGTTATGATAACATGCATGCAAGTGACACGATATGATGAGTTGTGTTGTGTTGTGTTTTGACGCAAGTTACATCACTCCGTCCTGTGTTTCTTCCCCCACTTTCCAACAAGGAACACTGAATAGGGATTATGAATGGGAGCTGTGATTTATTTGCTCCCCTCCCTAACCCAGTGGCGCTGATGCCAATTGTAACAATCCTACCACTTACCCCATCTGAGGTCAGGGACGTTCTTCATCTGTGTGGGCAATGCTACACCAGGCAGTGCATTTAATCAGAGATATAGTGGTGCTCAATATTTTATTTTTGCAAGCAAAAGGAATGCACCAATCATAGTACTTGCTGTGTTAACCTTGTAGAGAACCTATTTAATCAGTAGGACTACGCTAAAACAGAACAGCTAATGTTAGAGATAGTGAGAAATTATTCTGGTTCGTGGCAAGAGGTCACTCAGCTCAGGCACAAGCTTTGCAACATCTGGATCTAAACCTAGAAGTTTATTTCTTCTCCCCAGGAAATGTAGTTAAAAGACATCATTCATTTTGAAGAATTTCTGCTCCATTGGAATCCAAACCAAGTATTCATAACCTAAACCATACACCCTTTCATCTGCAAGCAGGACAGCGATTGATTTCTAGAACACTTTTTAACTCTTCAGTCTGGAGATTAGGTTTATCCTACAAGAATTCCATGAAAGAGTTGAAAGAATTCCCTAGAAGTACTTTACTGGAAACCAAAAATTGTACTGATCCAAGGTTGAAGACCTCAAAACTTTTTTAAAAAGGGCAAACACATTACTAAGTATTTCTGACTGAGTGCAAGTGGATTCAGACTGAGGAGGAGGCGAAATCTAGAACTAGGGGGCATAGAAAAATAGGAGCAGGAGTAGGCCATTCGGCCCTTTGAGCCTGCTCCACCATTCAATATGATCATGGCTGATCCTCTATCTCAATACCATATTCCCGCTCTCTCCCCATACCCCTTGATGCCTTGTGTGTCTAGGGAGCATAGTTTCAGGATAAGGGGTCGCCCATTTAAGATGGAGAGGAGGAGGAATTTCTTCTCTCAGAGGGTCATGAATCTTTGGAATTCTTTACCCCAGAGAGCTGTGGAGGCTGAGTCAGTGAATATATTCAAGGTGGAGATAGACAGATATTTGAGCTACAGGGGAGTCAAGGGTTATGGGGAGCGGGCAGGAAAGTGGAGTTGAGGCCAAGATCAGATCAGCCATGATCTTATTGAATGACAGGGCAGGCTCGAGGGGACAAATGGCCTACACCTGCTCCTATTTCTTATGTTCTTATGATCAACATACTGCCCAAGATGAAGAAGTATCAAAGACACAGAACATAATTAAGGCTGGGGTGGGGGAGAAAGAGGGGAAAGGAAAAAAAACTTCATCTCATACCCATGTGTTGAGAGGAACATCAACAGATAGCGAAGCATAAATCTGATCTGGTAACAGGTTACAAGACAAAGAACACAATAAGATACTTTGGGTTATCTCCTGGAGAAGTAGAGATGAGGGGAGGCCCTTTGGCCATCTAGCTCGTCTTTCTGCATAAATCTGTGATTTCTCCCACCCTCTGCAGCATCGAAATGCTTTGAGATTTTACTTCCACTTGGAAGATATTCCTTATGTGAAGAAGTGCTTGCTGACATCAGTCCCAAACTCTACCAATTTGTACCCATGGCTGCTTGTCTTGCAGCCACGATTTAAGCACGAGATGCATTTTTAATCAAACGCTACAGTATTTTTATGAACTGGATTTCCCCTCCGAACTTCTGCATTTTAAAATTACATCACCTCTGATCAATGATACTAGTAGACACTATTACAGCAAGGCAATATGGGTTTTCCCTTCATTACCAGTGTTGATATTTCGGATTATCGACCTTTACTGGTAGTGTTACCAAAATGAGGGAAACGTAGGTAGGTGTGTGAAATTTTCATGCTAGGAACACTCTCCCTCCAGACTTGGGTTGTGCCTGGAAAGAACATTTTGAGCTGCGTAACACTAGGACTGAAGTACCAATGGTTGCAGGTCAGTCACTGATGATAGTACTGGTGGCAGTAATTTGAAGTGATGAATTAAGAGCATCACACAAGAAGTCTATTGGTACAACATGAAAGAATACTGATTCAAATGCCACTTTTTCCCCTTAACGCATTGGTGCAAATATACTAAAAACAAGTCGAGTAATATTCCTGCTTTCCTCTTCTCCCTTTAAACAAGCAATGGGGATTTAGATCACTGTACGAGATCACTGCTGGAGTTTAATCACATCATTAAGTCCCAGCTCCATTTTATACCACTGCTTTCCATTTGTTCTCCTGGCTTCTGCATTAGTTATGTTTATGGAGTGGGAAGTGCAGCTTCTAGACTGAAAACTGCTGCGCTTTACCAATATTTTGGCAGCATGCAACAAATTTGTGTTCAATAGTTCAATGCTGTGTAATAGATCAAACAATAGCAGTGCTGTAGGTTACTTTTCACCCAAGGATTGGGTCACAGACTTACTGGCCTTTCAGCTTAAACCACAAGTATCCTTAAGATCCAGCCAACCTAGTCCAGAAGTAACCTAGAACAAGGAATCTTACAATGAAACCAAGGCCATATTAGTGAGCAGCTTTGGCCTTCTACCTGGCAATTTTTCCTTCTCTCTGCTCCCCTATTTTACAGCATCAGTGGGTGACAACATGCAAATCTACAAACGTACAGGCCACTCTCCTATATATAAAGCACACATGAAGATGTGATATATGCACCAGAATTTACACTAATCTGTGCAATAAAAGTTGAACCCAGAATTTGTCCCAAACTTGAGGGGGAACAAGCAGCTCATTCAAGAGTCAAATGCATGCTCCCCTTAATGCATTTTTAAAAAAAATTGTTCCTGGGATGTGAGCGTCGCTGGCAAGGCCAGCATTTATTGCCCATTCCTAATTGCCCTGGAGAAGGTGGTGGTGAGCTGCCTTCTTGAACCACTGTAGTGAGTGTGGTGAAGGTACTCCCACAGTGTTGTTCGGGAGGAAGTCAAACAGTCACGTATCCTCTAAATGAAATACACACAGGCTGCAAATGTTTCTCTGGAAGTGAGTAATGATGAACAATGCATCAGAGAGTATAATTAGAGAAGATTAAATAGATGTAGAGATCATAACAAGGGTTATATTTCTGTGCAGACTTCAGAGAGTTAAGATACTCAAAGCATCCCACCCACTTCTGTAAACAAATAAAACCTCCTAAATGTCTCTGATGTTTAGGCGTCATCATTATGATGCATTGTGGGAGAGCAGCTCAGTCACATTAGTTTCACCGCCACTGGATGAGCTGCTCTCCAGAGTCACAGGTTGAGGATACCTCAAGATCGTCAGACCAACCAATCTTTGAAAGTACAAACAACAAGTGCACTAGGCCCTGCTCTTCGGAGGTTGAGAAGCAGGAGCATTTTGGGGGCGAAAGGGAGCTTTATTCTGCAAACCCTGTAAGGAAGGAAGGAAGGAAAGATAGACAGGAGATAGAGTCCTACCTGGGATGAAGGGGTTGTCTTATGAGGAAAGGTTGAGCAGGTTGGGCCTATACTCATTGGAGTTTAGAAGAATGAGAGGTGATCTTATTGAAACATATAAGATTCTGAGGGAGCTCGACAGGGTAGATGCAGAGAGGATGTTTTCCCTCGTGGAGGAATCTAGAACTAGGGGGCACAGTTTCAGAATAAGAGTCGCCCATTTAAGACGGAGATGAGGAGGAATTTCTTCTCTCAGAGGGTCGTGAATCTTTGGAATTCTCTATCCCAGAGAGCTGTGGAGGCTGAGGCATTGAATAAATTCAAGGCGGAGATAGACAGATTTTTGAACTACAGGGGAGTCGAGAGTTATGGGGAACAGGCAGAAAAGTGGAGTTGAGACCAAGATCAGATCAGCCATGACTTTATTGAATGGCGGAGCAGGTTCGAGGGGCCAAATGGCCTACTCCTGCTCCTTATGTTCTTATGTTCTACCATGTCCTCAGGAAGTTCCAACATGCAGCAGCCAATTTATGCACAAGGTTCCACAAACAACAAATGACCAACGACCAGGTTATCTATTTTTGATAGCTTTAGTTGATGGATGACTTTGGCCAGGAATACTCCCCTGCTCTTCTTCAAAGCGCCATGGGATCTTTTACATCCACCTGAACAGCAAACAGGGCCTCGGTGAAATGTCTCATCCGATAAACAGCACCGGGGCTGAGAGAGTGCTCCCTCAGTACTCCACTGAAGCGTCAATCTAGATTGTATGTTCAAGTCCATAATGGGCTTGAACCAGCAGCCTTCTGACTCACAGGCAAGAGTGCCACCAATTTGGGCAGGTTGACACTCAAATCCCATTTTAAAACCATTGGGGAAATTTAAAATATAACAATCACGTTAGTTTCACATCCTCTCAATGGACAGTTTCCCAGGTTGCCACAGTGTTGGAGGTGCCATCTTTCAGATGAGATGTTAAACAAGATTCCATCCATCTGTCTACTTGGGTGTATGTAAAAGATGTTATGGCACATTTCAAAGAACAGCAAAGATTTCTCCTGGCCCAGGAGTTACAAATATCACAGTATTACTTACGAAACACCATAATTTAAAATGAACACCTGCATGTAGACTTTCCCTCGATCCCTTCCTGTACACCTTTCCAAAAGGAGACGGCTCTGACGATATCAATTCCCTCATGGAATTATTGGCAAGTTTTATGAAAAGATGTTGTTTTTGAAGTTAAACACAAGTTGCATCATCCCACTCTCCAAACCAAAAAGTATAGGGTGTAGATTGCAGTGGCACGGGGGGCTGGGAGCTAAGATGAGGAGGAGGAGGGGGGAAAGGTGTCAAAAAATAATATTCCCCAAAAATAAAAGGGTTTGAAATGTATCCAGCTGATACATCTGGGCTCAATCAGTGCATGCAGGTTCCAGTTACTCATCTTCAAACAAAAACATCTCAGATGACAGGAAGTAACTTAAAGTTGTGGTTAAAAAGATGATATAATGTTAGAACCTGCTTAGTCAACCAACAACTAAGAGAAATTAAAAGATTTTAACCGAGTTGACTGGGGAGGCTGAACAAATAAAACAAAGTTATTTTAAGTCCCATAGTACCGGCAGTGTCCACTCTCAGATCAAGTTCATTCAACTGTAAAAAAAAGTCAAGTGTTAGTAGATTATTTGACTATGGTGATGGGGGGAGGGGAGGGGGTAGAAAACAACACCAAGCCCAATCTGGTCCTCGCCAGATAGGAATGAAAGAAGATGCGATGAGGTGGACTAGCAATATAGTTTCTTGTGCTAGGCATTCCTTTTCATGAAACGGTTCCTTAAAAATTTCAAGCTTCCATAATTACTGTAACAATAATTTAAATAAAGGAAACTACGATGGTATGAGGCGCGAGTTGGCTAGGATGGATTGGGGAGCGTTACTTAAAGGGTTGACAGTGGATAGGCAGTGGAAAACATTTAAAGATCGCATGGATGAACTACAGAATTTGTTCATCCCTGTTTGGCATAAAAATAAAACAAAAAAGGTGACTCAACCGTGGCTAACAAGGGAAATTAGGGATAGCATAAGATCCAAGGAGAGGACATATAAATTGGCCAGAAAAAGCAGCAAACCTGAGGATTGGGAGCAGTTTAGGATTCAGCAAAGGAGGACAAAGGGATTAATTAAGAGGGGGGAAATAGAATATGAGAGTAAGCTTGCAGGGAACATAAAAACTGACTGTAAAAGCTTCTATAGATATGTGAAGAGAAAAAGATTGGTGAAGTCAAGCGTAGGTCCCTTGCAGTCAGAATCAGGAGAATTTATAATGGGTAACAAAGAAATGGCAGACCAATTACATACATACTTTGGCTCTGTCTTCACAAAGGAGGACACAAATGAACTCCCAGAGATGTCAGGGAACATAGGATCTGATGAGAGGGAGGAATTGAATGAAATCAGTATCTGTAGGGAAATGGTGTTAGGGAAATTGACGGGATTGAAGGCCGATAAATCCCCAGGGCCTGATAATCTACATCCTTGGGTACTTAAGGAAGTGGCCCTAGAAATAGTAGATGCATTGCTGGTCATCTTTCAAAATTCTATAGACTCTGGAACAGTTCCCATGGATTGGAGGGTAGCTAATGTTACCCCACTATTTAAAAAAGGTGGTAGAGAAAAAACGGGGAATTATAGACCGGTAAGCCTGACATCGGTAGTGGGCAAAATGCTAGAGTCCATTACAAAAGATGTAATAGCAGAGCACTTGGAAAAGAGTGACAGAATCGGACAAATTCAACATGGATTTACAAAAGGTAAATCATGCCTGACTAATCTACTGGAATTTTTTGAGGATGTAACTGGTAGAATAGATAAGGGAGAACCAGTGGATGTGGTGTATTTGGACTTTCAGAAGGCTTTCGATAAGGTCCCGCATAAGAGATTTGCGTGCAAAGTTAAAGCACATTGGATTGGGGGTAGGTACTGATTTGGATAGAGAACTGGTTGGCAGACAGGAAGCGAAGAGTTGGAATAAACGGGTCTTTTTCCGAGTGGCAGGCAGTGACTAGTGGGGTACCGCAGGGATTGGTGCTCGGACCCCAGCTATTCACAATATATATTAATGATCTAGACGAGGGAACTAGATGTAATATCTCCAAGTTTGCAGACGACACAAAGCTGGGTGGGCGTGTGTGCTGTGAGGAGGATGCAGAGAAACTCCAGTATGATTTGGACAGGTTGGGTGATTGGGCAGATGCATGGCAGATGCAGTATAATGTGGATAAATGCAAGGTTATCCACTTTGGTGGCAAAAACAGGAAGACAGATTATTATCTGAACGGCAATAGATTGGGAAAAGGGGAAGTGCAACGAGATCTGGGAGTCCTTGTGCACCAGTCGCTGAAGGTAAGCATTCAGGTGCAGCAGGCGGTTAAGAAGGCAAATGGTATGTTGGCCTTCATAGCGAGAGGATTCGAGTACAGGAGCAAGGATGTCTTGCTGCAGTTGTACAAGGCCTTGGTGAGACCACACCTTGAGTAGTGTGTGCAGTTTTGGTCGCCTTATCTGAGGAAGGATGTTCTTGCCATGGAGGGAGTGCAGCGAAGATTTACCAGACTGATACCTGGGATGGCAGGAATGACATATGAAGAGAGATTGGGTCGATTAGGCTTATGTTCGCTGGAGTTTAGAAGAATGAGAGGGGATCTCATTGAAACTTATAAAATTCTAACAGGACTAGACAGACTAGATGCAGGAAGGATGTTCCCGATGGCGGGGGAGTCCAGAACCAGGGGTCACAGTCTAAGGATAAGGGGTAAGCCATTTAGGACTGAGACGAGGAGGAATTTCTTCACCCAGAGAGTGGTGAACCTGTGGAATTCTCTACCACACAAGGCAGTTGAGGCCAATTCATTAAATATATTCAAGAAGGAGATAGATATATTTCTTAAGGCTAAAGGGATCAAGGGATATGGGGAGAAAGCAGGGACAGGGTACTGAATTTGGATGATCAGCCATGATCTCATTAAATGGCGGAGCAGGCTCGAGGGGCCGAATGGCCTACTCCTGCTCCTAGCTTCTATGCTAACAATGGATTTGAACCCTCACAGGGCAGGCCCCACAAACTCCTCCCAAACAGCTTGGCAACACTACTTACCATAAAACTTGTGACTACATTACCACATCCTGTCGACCACAGAATGGCAAGTAACATATGGTAACCCCACCAGTTGGAGATATGAGCCCAAGATATATGAGCAGATGAGAGAGGTGAGCAGAAGAACAGGTGCCAGAGACACAGACATTCAAGCAGGAGATGAAATACCAGAGACAGAACTTAACTTCTGCAGGAAGTGTAATTGAAATTTGAATCAGCTACGACTGTTATTTGCTGCTGCTTAAAGTTGTTTTTTTTTTAAAAAGGGACGTGGGCTGCTGTGTAACAAGTATCTACAGTAACATTGTGTTGTATCTCCATCCATACCATTTAAAATACCTTCTATACATTATCAATAAATCTGTAACACAAAGTTTGCTCTGTGTCGCGACATTGTGAAGGCTTCATCTGGTCAATCTTTCTGGTAATGGGATTTTGGAAATTATTTATGATTTCACGAGGAATACTGACCAAAGAAATAGTCCATGAACACACTTACAATATCACTACACACAGCAATTCACCCCCAAGTGATTTCTTATTGAATTCCTTTGTTTTAAAAAAAGGGACTAGGAATCTCATAAAACAGAAGTGAAGAATTGAAATGCTGATTCGTCCAATTAATTCACACAATTTGACAATCAGCAATATTGTATCACATGATTTTGATTTTAGGATTCTCATCCTAGTGTTCAAATCCTTCTATGGCCTCACTCACCCCCATCTCTGTAACCTCCGTCAGCTCTACAACCCTCCAAGAACTCTGCATTACTCCAACTCTGTCCTCTCTTGCACCCCTACCCCCTTCGCCCCCACCACTGGCAGCAGAGCCTTCAGCTGCCTAGGCCCTAAGCTCGGAAATTCCCTCCCTAAACCCAAGATGTTTTACTATGTCAAAGGCTCTAGATAAATGTAAGTTGTTTATATAAATGTAAGTTGTTGTTGACAAACAATAAATCAAGATTTTACCAACTGATTTAGTGGAGAAATTGGTCACAAATTGTTCACTGACAAACAAATTGCAACCCACAGGCCAGCTTGCACGGTGATGCTGCTGGCAGCCTGGTCAGCCTATTGGTTTAGTGAACAGCTCGCACTAACAGGAACCTTCAGTTCTAACACATCAAGGTCGCTGCTCCATCCCATCTGTCTATCTACCCACTCCTCTGTGGGCACCGATAGATTTGGCTTGTCGCAACAGGAAGACCATCTTTCACTGCACCCAGAATCCATGTAAAGGGCTGGTGCCACCATGGGAAGCCGTCTCGCACAACAACCCTACCCTCGCCCACAAAACACGGCACAAACCGTACAATTAAAACGCGAGTTTGGATAGAGCATACACAGCAGCGGATGTTACATCTCCCTGCAGCATGGAGGCTGCCGTGGCTACAGTTCTACCCGAACAGGCTTGTCCGGTGTTGAACCTGGACCAAATTCTCAAATACGGCAACACTGCTCCTTTTAAAATAGTTACAAGCAAGAAAACCCATTTCACCCATATATATATTTTTGCTTGGTGTTCGATAAGGATCGGTGCTGTTTCCCTCCCACCCTCTCGGGGGAGAGAGAGAGAGGGAAAAAAATCAGTTCCTATGTTCTCCCTCCCTGTGGTTCAGGATGTATATCGCAAATACTCACTTTTGATTGCATTAATGAGCGAAGTCCCGTCTTTGATCACTTCCTTGATGAATTTGTTCGTCCTCTCCAGCTCTTGCTCGTAAGATTTCAGCCGCTCCCTGAAATCCGGGCTGTCCAGAGAGCAGTCGCTGAATTCCAACGGAGGGTGGCCCATGATGGATTCGCAATCTTAACCCACTCTTTCTCTCCTCTGATCCTCGGCGTTTGCAGCCGCCCCGTCTTGTCCTGCCCACGGGTCTGACGCTCCGTCTTGCCTATTGCTGGAGTGATCAATTGCAGCTCTATCGCCTTGCTTCTGTCACCGAGTGTCCCGGGGATCAGCTGCAGCGGCGGATGCAACAATGGTTGTGGGCTTTATTTTTTTTTGTTGCCAAATGTATCTTTATTTTTAGGTTCCCCTCTTCCTCTGGACGCCAGGGCTACTGGTGCAGCAGGATGTTACTATTCTGCCGAGCTTTCCGACCACCACCACCACCTCTTTCGCTATCTCAAGCTGCAAGAGCTGATCAGTTTTACTGACTCTCTCGTATATTACGGACCGATCCGCACCGCCTCTCCCTTTCCAGCTCCCGCCCTCACGGGGAACCCTGGGGATTGCAGTTCTCAGCAGAGCCAAGCCACCGTCATGACAAGAAGGGAGGGGCAAAGAGAGAGAAAGAGAAACTGAGGCTCGTCAACGCTCACTCAGCTACAACCGCTGTCAGTGGTTTCAAATTGTAACCTCATTTAATGCAACTCGCTCTTGGGTGAGGGGGAAAAAGTGTGCAGTCCGCCTCACACCCTTTGTGATCAGATGAATAGGCCATCTCATTTTCGGCTTTAGTCCTGAATTTTTTTTGGGGGGGGTCAAAAAAAATTGGGTGAACCCAATATGTGAGTCAGAAAAATGTGAGGTGGAGATCTCTTTATGTAAATAAGAATACTGCTCAGTGTGGTACAGAGCCATACAGTCTAGGAAGGTCCCAGGTTCAATGCCTGGTCTGTAAAAGAAAAAAAATGAGTCATTCTTTAATTGGAGGCTCAGAGCCAGTTAACAATCACCTAGGATGATGAACTGAATCAATGAGTGCTTTAAAGGGGAGGTCCCAGCCTGAGTGAGCTATGTCCTGCGTTCATAGCAAGGGAAGTGCAGAGTCTTTATCGTACCATTTTGCTTAGTTTAAAGATGTTGGTGTTTTACGGTTTTGTCAGAGTGTCTCTTTGGGGAAAAGTGATCAGGTTTCATTGTTTTCAAGCTTAAAATCATAAGGCATGTCATCATAAATATGATAGCAAAATACTGCGGATGCTGGAAATCCGAAATAACAACAGAAAACGCTGGAAAAACTCAGCAGGCCAGGCAGCATCCGTGGAGAGAGAAACAGAGTTAACGTTTCAGGTCGAAGACCTTTCGTCAGAACTGGAAAAAAGCAGAAAATGAAATAGATTTAAAGCAAGTATAATGCTGGGAAAAGGGGGAGGGGATGAAAGAACAAAAGGCAAGGTCAGTTAATCATAAATATCACTGTTAACACACTCTCCCTATCCAGTGCCCTATTTTCACCCCCAGCTGGCTTCAGCTAACTTAGCATAAAGAAAGAAAGACTTGCATTTCTACAGCGCCTTTCACGACCAACGGACGTCTCAAAGCGCTTGGTAACCAATGAAGTACTTTTTGAAGTGCAGTCACTGTTGTAATGTGGGAATAGAACAGCAATTGGACCAGAGAACTTCCTGGATGATGAACATAGTCCACAGTGTACTTAATGTCACCAGCTTTCAACTGTGAAGCTGAATTACCGATAAGCTATCATAACATGCAAAAATGAACAAACCACAATGCTTTTGAACATGTCCTTAAGAGTAAACACTCCACTGGTACTTGGGAGCCTCGGCCTTGTACTTGTAAAATTCATTTCAAACTTGGAAATGTACACACAGTGCTCTGTTGTGGATTCACTGTACAAAGCAATTCTTCTTCACCACCTTCTTCTTCTTAGGCAGTCCCTCGGAACCGAGGATGACTTGCTTCCACATTAAAAATGAGTTCTCAGGTGACTGAAGAGTTCAATGCAGGACCTACAGTCTCTGTCATAGGTGGGGCAGACGGTGGGTGGGGTGCTTGGGTTGACGTGCACTCCTTGCGCTGCCTGCGCTTGGCTTCCGCTTGCTCCCGGCGAAGAGACTCGAGGTGTTCGGCGCCTTCCCGGATGCTTTTCCTCCACTTTGTGCGGTCTTGGGCCAAGTGTCAGTGGGGATGTTACACTTTTTCAAGGAGGCTTTGAGGGTGTCCTTGAAGCGTTTCCTCTGCCCACCTGGGGCTCTCTTGCCGTGCCAGAGCTCAGAGTAGAGCGCTTGTTTTGGGAGTCTCGTATCGGGCATGCGGACAATGTGACCCGTCCATCGGAGCTGATCGAGCGTGGTCAAAGCTTCGATGCTGGGGATGTTGGCCTGAGCAAGAACACTGATGTTGGTACACCTATCCTGCCAATGGATTTGCAGGATCTTGCGGAGGCAGCGTTGGTGGTACCTCTCCAGTGCTTTGAGGTGCCTGCTGTACATGGTCCATGTTTCTGAGGCATACAGCAAGGCGGGTATCACTGCTGCTCTGTAGACCATGAGCTTAGTGCCGGGTTTGAGGTTCTGGTCTTCAAACACTCTCTTCCTCAGGCGACTGAAGGCTGCACTGGCACACTGAAGGCGGTGTTGGACTTCGTCGTCGACGTCTGCCCTTGTTGACAGTAGGCTCCCGAGGTATGGAAAGTGGTCCACGTTGTCCAAGGCCTTGTCGTGGATTTTGATAATCGGGGGGGCAGTACTGTGTGGCGGGGGCAGGTTGGTAGAGGACCTTTGTCTTACGGATGTTTAGTGTAAGGCCCATGCTCTCGTACGCTTCGGTGAAGGTGTTGACGATGGTTTGGAGTTCGACCTCCGAGTGAGCGCAGGCGCAAGCGTCGTCTGCATACTGTAATTCAACAACAGAGGATGGGACGACCTTGGATCTGGACTGGAGGCGACGGAGGTTGAACAGTTTCCCGTTTGTTCTGTAAATTAGCTCCACTCCAGTGGGGAGCTTACTGAGGGTGAGATGGAGCATTGCAGCAAGGAAGATCGAGAAGAGCGTTGGTGCGATGACACAGTCTTGCTTGACCCCAGTTCGTACATGAATTGGGTCTGTGGTGGAACCGTTGGTCAGGATCACGGCTTGCATGTCGTCGTGAAGCAGGCGGAGGATGGTGACAAACTTTTGAGGGCAGCCGAATTTGAGGAGGACACTCCATAATCCCTCACGGTTGACAGTGTCGAAGGCCTTTGTGAGATCAAAGAAGGCCATGTACAGTGGTTGGTGCTGTTCCCTGCATTTCTCTTGTAATTGACGTGCGGTGAAGATCATGTCCATTGTGCCCCTTAGTGGGCGGAATCCGCATTGCGACTCTGGGAGGAGCTCTTCGGCCACTGGGAGAAGGCGATTGAGGAGGATTCTTGCGATGACTTTCCCTGTGGCAGACAGCAGGGAAACTCCTCTGTAATTACCACAATCGGACTTGTCACCTTTCTTGTAGATGGTCATAATTACGGCATCTCTGAGATCCCTTGGCATGCGCTCCTCCTTCCAGATAAGAGAAATGAGTTCATTAATTCGCGCCAGTTGTGCTTCTCCGCCATGCTTTAGTGCCTCGGCGGGGATTCCATCTGCTCCTGAGGCCTTGTTGTTCTTCAGTTGTCGGATGGCCTTTTCAACCTCATGCCGGGCTGGGGTTGTGCTGAGATGGTGGCGGGTAGCATGCTGCGGGATGGAGTTGAGGACACTCGCGTCAAAGACAGAGTCATGGTTAAGGAGATCTTTAGGTCGCGAGTTTTTTGTTGGACCTCGGCCTTCAGGCGTCTGTAGAGCTGCTTTCTTGCTCTCGAGTTCTGTTGCTGTTTCCAGATCAGGAATGCCTTGCGCTTGCGGCTTATTAGCTCCTGGATCTCCTGGATGTTCTCGTCGAACCAGTCTTGGTGTTTCCTGGTCGAGTGACCGAGCGTCTCTTCACAGGTGCTGATTATGGAGGCCTTGAGTGCAGACCAGGCGCTGTGGGCACTCTGTGTCTCTGCATCACTGGGAGTCGTCAGGTTGTTTGTGAGGCGCAGACTGAATAGGGCTTTCTTAGCCGGGTCTTTGAGTGCTCCAGCGTTAATTTTCCTGCGGCATTGTTTCTGTTGCTGCCGCTGTTTTGGGGCTACATTGATGGAGATGACAGAGCGGATTAGGCGGTGGTCTGTCCAGCAGTCGTCAGCTCCTGTCATGGCGCAGGTGATGCGGACGTCCTTGCGGTCCCTCGCTCGGACGATGACGTAGTCCAGCAGATGCCAGTGCTTGGAGCGAGGGTGCTGCCATGAAGCCTTGTACGTGTCTCTCTGACGGAACAAGGTGTTGGTTATGACAAGGCCATATTCTAAGCATTTCGACAGGAGGTGGGTACCGTTGGAGTTGGCTTTCTCTAAACCCTCTCTGCCGATCACACCTCCTCAGAGGTCTGTGTCCTTTCCAACTCTGGCGTTAAAGTCGCCAAGGAGGATCAGCTTGTCGCCCGTTGGGACTCGGGACAGGGATTGTTCGAGGCTGGAGTAGAATTCCTCTTTGGTCTCATCTGTGGCTTCCAGTGTTGGGGCGTACGCACTGATGACCAGGCTAGGGTGAGCTGAAGAGTCATGAGACGCTCGTTTATACCGCTAGGAGAGTCTCTGAGACGCCCAACTAGTTCATTTTTTATGGCGAAGCCTACCCCATGGAGGTGGCGTTCTTCAGGTTTGCCTTTACAGAAGAAGGTGTAGCCACAGCCTTGCTCCTTGAGCTGGCCTTCCCCTGCCCGCCGGGTCTCACTTAGGGCGGCGATGTTAATGTCGAAACGTCAGAGCTCCCGGGCAACGATAGCAGTACGGCGTTCCGGTCTGTCACTGTTGGGGTTGTCCATGAGGGTCCTGACGTTCCAATGGACACTGCCTGGCTGCACAGAATAAACATGACTAATTATAGAATTGTGAAAACTTCACCACAAAAGGAAACAACTTGTCCATCATACATCTGCTATCCAGATCAGAGCTATCCCATTTCCCCGCCCTCCTCCATAATTTTATCTCTCTTTGAGTGTTTGTCTAATTCCCTCTTAAACGCGATGATTGACATTTCAATAGCCACATGTGGTAATGCAATCCATATTCTAATAACCGTGTGCATGAAAAAAATATTTTGAGCCTCCCCTGTTAAGCTTCTAGTACTAATGCTCCAACAAGTGCAAGGCGCTCATGGACTTCTTTGTCATTAAGATTGAGACCATCCTTTCATCTGCCTCTGCTGCTTCGCTTCTTCCCCAAGCCCACCAAGTCAAACCTCCCCCAGGCTCTCAACTGCCCTAACCCTGAACCCACATCTTCCTCTAGTTTCTCTCCCTCGTTCTCTCTCTGAGACCCACCTCCTGCTCTCTCAATCCCATTCCCACTAAAATGCTGATCACCCAACTTCTCTTACTAGCTGGCATGGTAAATGGTTCCCTCTTCTCAGGTACTGACACCCATCATTTCAAAATTGTCGTCATCACTACCCACCTCAAAAAAAAACATTCTCGACTCCTCTATCCTTGCAAACTACCACCCAACTTCAGCTTCAATTTCCTTTCCAAAGTCCTTGATTATTGTTACCTCCCAAATCCATGCCCACCTTTTCCGCACCTCCCTGTTTGAACCTCTCCAATCAGGTTTCTGACCCTGCCACAGCACTGAACCGGCCCTAACGCAAGGAACAAATTATATCTTCTGTGACTGTGACATGATGCATTATCCCTCCTCATCGTCTCTGCAGCCGTCGCACAGTCGACTACACCATCTTTCTGTAACATATTTCCTCCTTTGTCCAGCTCAGTTGGACTTCTCTCGCTTGATTCCATTCTATCCATTCCATCATCTCTGGGTGATTCAATTGGAGTCAGAACTTCTCTGGCGTCTCTTACCTGCACCCACACCATTACCTCTGGAGTTACCCAAGGATCTATGCTTTGCGCCCTCCTCTTCCTCATCTGCCTGCTGCCCCCGGCGACAGCACGCACAGACATGGGGTCAGCTTCCACGTGTATGCTAACAACATTCAGCTCTACCTCTCTCCACTCTGCCACTACTTCTGTGTTGTCAGACTGCTTGTGCGATATCCACTCTGAGATGATCCATAACTTCCTCTGGTGAAACATTGGGAATCATCTTCGGCCCCCACCACACTTCCTATCCTTACCACCGGCTCCATTCCGGCCCCCCAACTCCCACCACTGTGGAGGCTCAGCCAGACTGTTTGCAATCTTAGTGCCCTGTTTGAGCCCAGGCTGAGTGCCCAACCCTGTTTCTCCTGCATCACAGAGACTGTCTACTTCTATAACATCACCTGTCTGTGCCCCTAACTCAACCCTTCTTCCACTGAAACCCTCATCCATGCCTTTGTCACCTCCAGATTTGACTATTCCAATGCTCTCCTGGTCGGCCTCTCATCCTTCACCCTCCATAAACTATAGCTCATCCAAACTCTCCTGCTCATATCCTATGTTGCATCAAGCCCTGCTCACCTATCACCCTGTCCCATTTCCAATCTTCGAGAAAGTCCTTGAACAGATTTAAGAAAGAAAGAAAGACTTGCATTTATATAGCGCCTTTCACGACCACCGGACATCTCAAAGCACTTTACAGCCAATGAAGTACTTTTGAAGTGTAGTCACTGGTGTAATGTGGGAAACACAGCAGCCAGTTTGTGCACAGCAAACTCCCACAAGCAGCAATGTGATAATGACCAGATAATCTGTTTTTGTTATGTTGATTGAGGGATAATTATTGGCCAGGACACCGGGGATAACTCCCCTGCTCTTCGAAATAGTGCCATGGAATCTTTTACGTCCACCTGAGAGAGCAGACGGGGCCTCGGTTTAACGTCTCATCCGAAAGACGGTACCTCCGACAGTGCAGCACTCCCTCAGCACTGCACTGGAGTGTCAGCCTAGCTTTATGTGCTCAAGTCCCTGGAGTGGGACTTGAACCCACAACCTTCTGACTCAGAGGCGAGTCTGCTACCCACTGAGCCACAGCAAAAGCACCAAAGGCAACATGAGGGAAAAAATTTTTACTCAGTGAGTGGTTTGGATCTCGAATGCACTGCCTGAAAAGGTGGTGGAGGCAGATTCAATTGTGGCTTTCAAAAGGGAGTTGGATAAGTACCTGAAGGAAATTTTTTTCCAGGGCTATGAGGAAAGGGCGGGAGTGTGGGACTAGCTGAAGTGCTCTTGCAGAGAGCCGGCACGGGCTCGACGGGCCGAATGGCCTACTTCTGTGCTGTAGCCATTCTATGATTCTATTCTATGAACGTGTTGTCATCTCCCAAATGCGTGCCCACTTTTCCCGCAACTCCATGTTTGAATCTCTCCAATCAGGTTTACAACCCTGCCACAGCACTGAGACAGCCCGAATCAAAGTCACAAAAGACATCCTTTGTGACTGTTTGCAAGCTTTCTGGTTTTTACCTCTTCTCTAACTGTCCTCTTACTGTTGTGGTACAGAAAGATTTTTTTTTACTGTTATCCTTAGCTTCAGATGCTGGGGTTTCTTCCAGAGCTCTCCTTCCCTCCCTGATCCTTTTTCAATGTGTTTCTGCAAGTTTTTGTATTCATCCTAATGGGCGCGTTCTGCTTTCTCCTGGCTGAATTTGTACAGGCCATTTTTCCTCTTTATCACTTTTTTTTTCATGGTTCAAATATTTTTATTCAAAAACAATAATACCTGTACAACTCATCAATTACATAGTAAATCCATTACATAGTAAATCCATTACATTACATATGATCTTGTGGCCATTACAGAAACATGGCTGCAGGGTGACAACGTCTGGGAATTAAATATGCCAGGATATTTAACAATCAGGAAGGACAGGCAGGAAGGAAGGGGAGGGGGGGGTGGCTATGTTAATAAAGAAAGGAATCACTGTAATACAGAGAAATGATATTGGGTCAAAAGATCAGGGTAATGAAACAGTTTGGGTAGAGATTAGGAATAATAAGGGGAAAAAAACACTGGTGGGCGTAGTATATAGGCCTCCTAATAGTTGCAACTCTGTTGGAAGAAGTATTAATCAGGAAATAGTTGGGGCATGTAATAAGGGAACAGCTATAATTATGGGGGATTTTAACTATCATATTAACTGGACAAATCAAATTGGGCAGGGCAGCCTTGAGGAAGAGTTTATTGAGTGTCTTAGGGATGGATTTCTTGAGCAGTATGTAACTGATCCTACAAGGGGGCAAGCAACCTTGGACCTGGTACTGTGTAATGAGTCTGGATTAATTAATAATGTCCTAGTTAAGGATCCCCTTGGAATGAGTGACCATAACATGGTTGAATTCCATATCCAATTAGAGGGTGAGAAGGTTGGTTCTCAAACAAGCATACTGAGCTTGAATAAAGGAGACTATGATGGCATGAGAGCAGAATTGATTAAAGTGGACTGGGAAAATAGATTAAAGGGTAAGACGGTACATGAGCAGTGGTGTTCATTCAAGGAGTTATTTTACAACTTTCAAAATAAATATATTCCACTGAGGAAAAAAGGGTGTAAAAGAAATGACAGCCATCCATGGCTAAGTAAAGAAATTAAAGAAAGTATCCAACTAAAAACAAGGACATATAAGGTAGCCAAAGTTAGTGGGAGGATAGAAGATTGGGAAGTCTTCAAAAGACAACAAAAAGTAACTAAAGGATTGATTAAGAAAGGGAAAATAGACTATGAAAATAAATTAGCAAAAAATATAAAAACAGATAGCAAAAGTTTCTATAGTTATATAAAAAGAAAAAGGGTGGTTAAGGCAAACGTAGGTCCCTTAGAGGATGAGACCGGGAAATTAATGGTGGGAAACATGGAGATGGCAAAAATGCTGAACAAATATTTTGTTTCAGTCCTTACGGTAGAGGACACTAAGAATATCCCAACACTGAAAAAACAGGGGGCTCTAGTGGGGGAGGAGCTAAATACGATTAAAATTACTAAGGAATTGGTACTCAGTAAAATAATGGGACTCAAGGCGGATAAATCCCCTGGACCTGATGGCTTACATCCTAGGGTCTTGAGAGAAGTGGCAGTAGGAATTGTGGATGCTTTGGTAATAATTTTCCAAAACTCCCTGAACTCAGCAAAGGTCCCGGCAGATTGGAAAACTGCTAATGTAACACCCTTATTTAAAAAGGGTTGTAGGCAGAAGGCTGGAAATTATAGACCAGTTAGCCTAACATCTGTGGTGGGTAAAATTTTGGAGTCTATTATTAAGGAGACAGTAACGGAACATTTAGATAAACATAATTTAATAGGACAAAGTCAGCATGGCTTTATGAAGGGGAAGTCATGTCTGACAAATTTGCTCGAGTTCTTTGAGGACATAACGTACAGGGTGGATTAAAGGGAACCAGTGGATGTAGTGTATTTAGACTTCCAGAAGGCATTCGACAAGGTGCCACATAAAAGATTATTACTCAAGATAAAAAATCACTGGATTGGGGGTAATATTCTGGCATGGGTGGAGGATTGGTTATCTAACAGGAAGCAGAGAGTTGGGATAAATGGTTCATTCTCAGACTGGCAACCAGTAGCCAGTGGTATTCCGCAGGGGTCGGTGCTGGGTCCCCAACTCTTTACAATCTATATTAACGATTTGGAGGAGGGGACCGAGTGTAACATATCAAAGTTTGCAGATGATACAAAGATGGGAGGGAAAGTAGAGAGTGAGGAGGACATAAAAAACCTACAAGGGGATATAGACAGGCTGGGTGAGTGGGCAGAGATCTGGCAGCTGCAATACAATATTGGAAAATGTGAGGTTATGCACTTTGGCAGGAAAAATCAGAGAGCAAGTTATTATCTTAATGGCGAGAAACTGGAAAGTATTGCAGTTCAAAGGGATCTGGGGGTCTTGGTGCAAGAAATCAAAAAGTTAGTATGCAGGTGCAGCAGGTGATCAAGAAAGCCAATGGAATGTTGGCTTTTATTGCTAGGGGGATAGAATATAAAAACAGGGAGGTATTGCTGCAGTTGTATAGGGTATTGGTGAGACCGCACCTGGAGTACTGCATACAGTTTTGGTGTCCATACTTAAGAAAAGACATACTTGCTCTCGAGGCAGTACAAAGAAGGTTCACTCGGTTAATTCCGGGGATGAGGGGGTGGACATACGAGGAGAGGTTGAGTAGATTGGGACTCTACTCATTGGAGTTCAGAAGAATGAGAGGCGATCTTATTGAAACATATAAGATTGTGAAGGGGCTTGATCGGGTGGATGCGGTGAGGATGTTCCCAATGATGGGTGAAACTAGAACTAGGGGACATAATCTTAGAATAAGGGTCCCCTCTTTCAAAACTGAGATGAGGAGAAACTTTTTCACTCAGAGGGTCTGTGGAATTTGCTACCCCAGGAAGCTGTGGAAGCTACTTCATTAAATAAATTTAAAACAGAAATAGACCGTTTCCTAGAAGTAAAGGGAATCAGGGGTTACGGGGAGCGGGCTGGAAATTGGACATGAGTTTGAGTTCGGATCGGTCAAGGCCCTGTGGGTGGCGGAGCGGGCCCAGGGGCCGAGTGGCCTGGTCCTGCTCCTGCTTCTTGTGTTCTTTAGAGTTGAGGTTGGATCAGATCAGCCATGATCTCATTGAATGGCGGAGCAGGCTCGAGGGGCCGATTGGTCTACTCCTGCTCCTATTTCTTATGTTCTTATGTTCTTATGTTCTTATTCATCCATCACAGTAAAAAATAAAGCCTTAAAAACAGCCTTATAGTTAATATAAATGCAATGATTAATTTTACAAATAATCAATAATGTTTACAGTACAAATACCCTTAAACAATACCACACAACTTTTTAGATTTAAAATAATAAATCTCACAGTTAACTCCACATAAAACAAAAACCATTTCAACACCAGTGTACAAACACATAGCACCATCATAATCCAATTAAATGCTACAAATAACATTTATTCCAATAAACCAAGAAAAAACCCGTTTTACGCCAGTCCTACTGGCATTGTTCGTTCGATCATTCGATCATTCATTCAATTGTTCATTCGTTCATTCAAGCGTTCGTTCGTTCGTTCGATCGAGCGTAAGTTCCAATATGTATGTATGAATGCGTGCGTGCGTATCATTTGTCTAAGTGCGCGCCTGCGTGCGTTCGCTCGATTATCGTTCGTTTGATCGTTTCTTTATCACTTTTAACCTGTTTGTTGTTCAATTTAGGATCAATTTTGTTAAGTCTAAGCTTATTGGTTTTGGGAATGTATTTATTCTGTGTGCTCAGTCTTATACATTTAAAGGTGTTCCATATGATTTGTACTGAAAATATGTTGAACAACCTGTCTCAATCTTTGATGATGCATCTGTGAAATACATTGGGACATTCTTCCATGTTAAAGGTGCTACATAAATAAACGTTGGTGTTGTAAATTTATACCTCCATCGTTAGCAGTTCACAGACCAGTGGAAATAGTCTTTCACTATTTGCCCTTTCATGCCCAATCAACATTTTGAACACTTTAATTATATTCCCCCTTAAATTATTCTGCTCCAGTCAATACTATCCTCGTTTTATCAAGTCTCTGATCATAACTATATTCTTTCATCCCTAGTATTATCCTACTGGATCCCTATTGCATGGCTCGAGCAGGCTTTCGATAAAGGTGAACAAGGTGTCCAAAACTACACAGTACTTCCACTGTGGCCTAACTAATGTCTTGTACAGTTTCATCATGACTACCTTTTGTATTCAGTGCTCCTAAATATCAGGCCCAGATTCCAATTGACCTTTTTTATGGCTTTTTTCACACAGTTCTGCTTTTAAAGATCTGCGCCCCTGTGTCTCTCTCTGTTCCTCCATTCCATTTACTACTTAGGACTTATTTCCAACTTCTTCATTTCCCGGTGGAATGCTGACCATATATTTACTGATTAGAGTAATGAAAACCCAGGAATAAACCAGCCAAAATTTAGTTTGTGACTTGACATTAAAAAAAATATGAATAAAAATCTTTGATCATCAATCAAACTGGATGTTAAAGTAATTTAAATTGAAAACTTGTCACGGTTAGGCTATTGCTGGGATTTAAGGAGGGCTGGCTACAAACCCTGAAATGGATTCAGCAGTGTTGACCTTATAATTAAAGCTGTGTTTATTTTCATTGTTTTTGGGTGACGTTTTGTGCTTACTGAGTTTAAGTGTGTTAGTGCCGGGGCAATGAACACATTTTCACTTTGGGTACCGAGGGTCAGATTTAAGCTCTGCCTGCCAGAAGCACAGTTGGACGTTGAGTTGTACACCATTTAATCAGTACTAGTTCATTGCCTAAACCTTTGCATAAATGAGCGGCCTAACGCCTGCTTCAGGTCCCCCTGCCGAAATTGGTTGGCGACGGGCGAAGCAGGAGCCGGGCCTGCTCCGCCCGGGGCTTCTTCAGCAGCCACTGCAGCCAGCAACAAAAGGTAAGTTTATGTTGTTTAAAAGAATTCAGAAATTGTTGCTATGGAACCAGTAGGAGCAGGAGAGGTCAAGAGAGGTGGTGCAGGGGTCGAGAGAGGTGGTGCAGGGGTCGAGAGAGGTGGTAGAGGGGTCGGGAGAGGTGGTGCAGGGGTCGAGAGAGGTGGTAGAGGGGTCGGGAGAGGTGGTGCAGGGGTCGAGAGAGGTGGTGCAGGGGTCGAGAGAGGTGGTGCAGGGGTGGAGAGAGGTGGTGCAGGGGTGGAGAGAGGTGGTGCAGGGGTCGAGAGAGGTGGTGCAGGGGTCGAGAGAGGTGGTGGAGGGGTCGGGAGAGGTGGTGGAGGGGTCGAGAGAGGTGGTGCAGGGGTCAAGAGAGGTGGAGGGGTCGAGAGAGGTGGTAGAGGGGTCGAGAGAGGTGGTGCAGGGGTCGAGAGAGGTGGTGCAGGGGTCGAGAGAGGTGGTGCAGGGGTCAAGAGAGGTGGAGGGGTCGAGAGAGGTGGTGGAGGGGTCGAGAGAGGTGGTGCAGGGGTCGGGAGAGGTGGTGCAGGGGTCGAGAGAGGTGGTGGAGGGGTCGGGAGAGGTGGTGGAGGGGTCGAGAGAGGTGGTGCAGGGGTCGAGAGAGGTGGTGGAGGGGTCGGGAGAGGTGGTGGAGGGGTCGAGAGAGGTGGTGCAGGGGTCGGGAGAGGTGGTGGAGGGGTCGAGAGAGGTGGTGCAGGGGTCAAGAGAGGTGGTGCAGGGGTCGAGAGAGGTGGTGCAGGGGTCGGGAGAGGTGGTGGAGGGGTCGGGAGAGGTGGTGCAAGGGTCAAGAGAGGTGGTGCAGGGGTCGGGAGAGGTGGTAGAGGGGTCGGGAGAGGTGGTGGAGGGGTCGGGAGAGGTGGTGCAGGGGTCGAGAGAGGTGGTGGAAGGGTCGAGAGAGGTGGTGCAGGGGTCGAGAGAGGTGGTGCAGGGGTCGAGAGAGGTGGAGGGGTGGAGAGAGGTGGTGGAGGGGTCGAGAGAGGTGGTGCAGGGGTCGGGAGAGGTGGTGCAGGGGTCGGGAGAGGTGGTGCAGGGGTCGAGAGAGGTGGTGGAGGGGTCGAGAGAGGTGGTGCAGGGGTCGAGAGAGGTGGTGCAGGGGTCGGGAGAGGTGGTGGTGAGGTAAAGCTGGGTGTCATCAGCGTATATGTGGAACCTGATGTCATGTCTTCGGATGATGTTGCTGAGGGGGCAGCATGTAGATGAGAGATAGGAGAGATCCTTGGGGACTCCAAAGGTAATGGTGCAGGAGATTCTCTGGCTATGAGAATCTTAGTCCACAGTCTTCCTTCTCTCCATCGGCAATCTATCACAAATGTTATGTTTTCTGCATGGAATAGAACAGTCAGTTGATGCTGTTAAGTGTGACTATTGTGTCAAAGATCCCTCTCCTGATTGCTATCCCTTGACTCATGCTAGAAAATGATTATATATTGATTTTGAGAGAGGACAAGATTAGGTTTTGGATGTCATGCTGTTCACTATCAAAAGCCTATTGGCATTCATTACCCAAACTTAACAATAAAAAGGTCACTTTTTTTAATTCATTCATGGGATGTGGACGTCGTTGGCAAGGCTAGCATTTATTGCCCATCCCTAATTGCCCTTGAGAAGGTGGTGGTGAGCCGCCTTCTTGAACCGCTCCAGTCCGTGTGGTGAAGGTACTCCCACAGTGCTGTTAGTGAGGGAGTTCCAGGATGTTGACCCAGCGATGATGAAGGAACGGTGATATATTTCTAATTGAGGATGGTGTGTGACTTGGAGGGGATCTTGAAAGTGGTGGTGTTTCCATGCGCCTGCTGCCCTTGTCCTTCTAGGTGGTAGAAGTCATGCGTTTGGGAGGTGCTGCCGAAGAAGCCTTGGCGAGTTGCTGCAGTGCATCTTGTAGATGGTACACACTGCAGCCACGGTACGCAGGTGGTGGAGGGAGTGAATGTTTAAGGTGGTGGATGGGGTGCCAATCAAGCGGGCTGCTTTGTCCTGGATGGTGTCGAGCTTCTTGAGTATTGTTGGAGCTGCACTCATCTAGGCAAGTGGAGAGTATTCCATCACACTCCTTACTTGTGCCTTTGTGAAGGAATAAGCCATATAACCTATTCAGGAAAATACACCATTCTATGAAAGAATTCTGGCCTTATTAGAAACATTACAAACTGGGATAAGATAGTTGTTGACACTGAATCAATAACCTTATTGAAACAGAAGGTTAAAGGCTCCTGGCAGTCTGAACCTTTGGGAACAAGACAATAGTTCACCCTGTATAAGGTGTTCTAATTTACACTTCGTAAAGAAGCACAAATATGTGCCTTCGTAAAAATGACATCAAGTAAAAAACGCACCTGCTGTTACACCGTTTTTTATGGTAAACTTAGAACACCTAGAGATGAGACACGATTCTGTATTGCTACCAGCTGAGGTGACAAAGAATTGCAGGGGTCAGCAGAAAAATGACTAGAGATAATTAGCTTACATCAGCAGAAATTGTCAGTAATCCCTTCCCGCCTCGGGGAGTCGGGTCTCAGACCAGGTCGGGTACCCGCTGCCAGAGAAACTGGCATGGAGGTGGGTTGGAGTCGGGATGGGGTCGGGACCCCCGAATCTGCAACTTTAACTGCCCCCCCTGGCCTCCAAACCCGACTCCATGGGTCATTGAAAATCCAGCCCTACAACTCTTTGTACCTCGGGGATCAAAGGTACTGTATTTGATTTTGGTGGATATCCTGAATAAGACTAAGAACTGTAAAACTGTAGCGAAGTTAAGATTTGAGAGTAAGGATCTCTGATAATAAGATTGTAAATCTTTCTCTTTTTGTAACTGTTAATGTTGCGATTGACTCACCAACTGTAAATTACATGTCGGTTCTTTAATAAATCTATATATTTTTAGAATTGTCTCACATAAGACTTCTGTATCAAACTCGCGAACCCAATCTCTGTACACTCTTTGGTGAGGAGTTGCAGAATTCTGGGGGAGTTTTCCGGACCCTCATAATATCCGGAACGTTACAGTCTAGCTAAACTTATTAAAAGTGCTATCTGGAGGACGGTAACATTTTCAGGTTGTTCCTTTCCTTTAGGGAGAGATAGTCCAGACCTTTAGACCCAATTAAGCGTCTTTAGGATTCGGCTACCTCAAACTTTAGTCGAAAGTGAACAGTCTGAGGAATACGCCTGATCTGGGGTAGCCCTAAAGGGGCTAGGACTAGTAATTATCCCTTCACCTTGTCGATGGTGGAAAGGCTTTGGGGAGTCAGGAGGTGAGACACTCGCCGCAGAATACCTAGCCTCTGACCTGCTCTTGTAGCCACTGTATTTATGTGGCTGGTCCAGTTAAGTTTTTGGTCAATGGTGACCCCCAGGATATTGATGGTGGGGGATTCGATGATGGTAATGCCGTTGAATGTCATGGGGAGGTGGTTAGACTCTCTCTTATTGGAGATGGCCATTGCCTGGCACTCATGTTGCATGAATGCTACTGGAATAAAGTTGCGGGCAACAGTGGAACTGTACCCCGGCATATTGCTGCCTTCAGAAGAGGAAGGGATAGAAGCAGACTAAATTGAAAAAAATATATACAAAACCAAACTTTAAGAGCTTTTCAAATAGATCAGTATGGTAGTTCTGAAATAACAACAGAAAACGCTGGAAACACTCAGCAGGCCAGGCAGAGTTAACGTTTCAGGTCTGGGACCCTTCATCAGAACTGGAAAAAGCTGGAGATGTAACAGATATTAAGCATCTCCAGCTTTTTCCAGTTCTGACGAAGGGTCCCAAACCTGAAACGTTAACTCTGTTTCTCTCTCCACGGATGCTGCCTGGCTTGCTGAGTATTTCCAGCATTTTCTGTTGTTATTTCAGATTTCCAGCATCCGCAGTATTTTGCTATTGTATTAGAGTATGGTAGTTCTGTTGTGTTGAGTAGCTTGCTACTTTCATGAGGCTGTTATCTTCCTGTGCATGAATCCAAATTGCATGCTATCAGCAGCCCATGGGAAAACAGGATGTGGAAGAGCTCGGAGAGTTGTTAATAGGATAAAATAAAGCATTTTTAAAAACTTTCCCTTTTGTTCTCAAATATCTTTCCCCCAGGGAAGGGTTGTATCTGTTTATTTTGAGGTGTAAACCTGTCTTTCAAAGTTATCTTCCTCTTCCTTTTACTCTGGTCTCTCTGCATTTTTCCCCAGGTCCTACCAATGCTGCTTTGGACTGGCCACTAGGGGATACACAGCAGCAATCTGGGAAGATGATTCTCATTTTCCCTCATTCCCTGTAAGGAAGCACTTGCCTCCCTGCTGCTACAAAGCTGCACAGGTGTGAACCTACATCTTATCATACCTTGATGGGAGGCTGGAGCACCAGCAATTAAAACATATGATCCGAGGTTTTCCACCACCACCCTGCTGATGCCTTGAAGAGGGCGCAACGATGTCCACTGGTACGCTTTGAAACGGGTGGGCACCGCAGGGGATGGATAGACACTGGTAATAACATTATGATTTTGTTTTTTTTGTTGGAATGGGACATTGTTGCTTTATTTTAAGCATCTCTCAGTTTGATTGGACCACATGTTAGTTTATTGTATTAGTGGTGCCCTTCAGGGTCACTTGTGTTTCTGACTTCTGTCAGGTGACACTGGGGCAACTCAGTGCTACCCCTATTGGACCAATTAAAATAGCACCGCCCCCCCACCCCGCTTCAGCTGAATTGAGGCAGCTGTAGGTGGAAAACAACTTGTATACAGGGTCCCTATCTCCCCATTGATTTCTTGTGGCTGGTACCATCAGGGGAAGCTGTGCCTGCCCATATGTGGGTGGCATATGGCAAACTGACGCAAATGAGGGGAACGCAGGCTGTACCACGTTTGGGACCATTTGCACTCTTGGACGCCAACGTCGACGTCCAGATTCAGAGATTGGCGGAGGGGACTCCGGCACAATAAATGTAGAGGATTCTGTGCAGAGACCCCATTAGTGACATGAAAACCTTCTCAGCAAAATAAATTGTAAACAGCCATATGATGTGAAGAGCATTGATGGACTTCTCTCACTCTGGATATACAAACATAAATATCCACATTCAATTTATTTTTTAAACTTAGGTCTTGTTTCTCCCCAATCTGATTTTTTTTCTAATGAGAATAGATTCTGCACTGACATTCAGCTGGCAGAGAAAGAAAGAAAGACTTGTATTTCTATAGCGCCTTTCACGACCACCACCGGAAGCCTCAAAGCGCTTTACAGTCAATGAAGTACTTTTGAAGTGGAGTCACTGTTATAATGTAGGAAATGCGCCAATTTGCCCACAAACAGCAATGTGATAATGACCAGATAATCTGTTTTTTGTTATGTTGGTTGAGGGATAAATATTGGCCAGGACACCGGGGATAACTCCCCTGCTCTTCTTTGAAATAGTGCCATAGGATCTTTTACATCCCACCTGAGAGAGCAGACGGGGCCTCGGTTTAACGTCTCATCTGAAAGACGGCACCTCCGACAGTGCAGCACTTCCTCAGCACTGCACTGGAATGTCAACCTAGCTTTATGTGCTTAGGTCCTTAGAGTGGGACTTGAACCCACAACCTTCTGACTCAGAGGCGAGTGTGCTACCAACTGAGCCAAGCTGACACAGAAAGGCAGAGTATTATTTAAATGGTGATAGATTGGGAAATGTTGATGTACAAAGGGACCTGGGTGTCCTTGTACACCAGTCACTGAAAGCAAACATGCAGGTGCAGCAAGCAGTTAGGAAGAGTACTCCAAAGCCACTAAAATAGGCCTAAGACCCAAGGCCTTCTAAGAGGCTGACGATGAAAATTATACAAAAGCTCTCCAAAGGGAGTCTTAAAGTTAGACATTTAAGATAATTGACCCTTAAAGAGTTAGTCCAGGCCAGTGAAATTTCCGCAGTGATGAGAAATACAAGAAAATAATCACTATATATTTAAAATGTTAATTAAAAAGAAAAGTAAATTACCATAGCGATGGCAAACATTTAGGCCTGGAGTTTCCATTAGGTTGCATTGTTTTTCTCAGTGCAATTCAGCTGAAATTGATGTACCCAGCATATGATTTGGATGAGGGAACCAAATGTAATATTTCCAAGTTTGCTGATGACACGAAACTAGGTGGGATTGTGAGTTGTGAGGAGGATGCAAAGAGGCTTCAAGGCGATTTAGACAAGTTGAGTGAGTGGGCAAATACATGGCAGATGCAGTATAACGTGGATAAATGTGAAGTTATCCACTTCGGTAGGAAAAACAGAAAGGCAGAGTATTATTTAAATGGTGATAGATTGGGAAATGTTGATGTACAAAGGGACCTGGGTGTCTTTGTACACCAGTCACTGAAAGCAAACATGCAGGTGCAGCAAGCAGTTAGGAAGGCAAATGGTATGTTAGAGTCATAGGGGTAGAAATTAGGTCGCGCCCCATTTGGGGCGCAAATATCGTCTGGACGCAAATATTAGCGCCTGGCGCTAATTATCGGCACTGACAGGAAACTTCACTTTTACCGCCCCGGGAGGTGAGTGGAGCGCTAAAGCAGGCGCTGCACACCTGTCTTAAGGCGCAAAGGCCAAGGAGTGAGGTGCTAACTCAGCGCGCGAGCGCAGCGCAGCTGCTGCCAGTTAGCGAGGGAACACAGACACACTGGCGCCGGACACTTCTTAAAGCGGGGGGGGCCACTTGCTCCCCAGCCACACCCTGCTCATTGCAGCCTTGAATCTCAGCCTGGAGAGACCTGTGAATCCATTTTGCTGCCAAGCATGGAGAGGGTGAGAGAACGCGCTCATCGCTTCACCGAGCGGGCCTTGGATGCTCTGGTTGGCGCAGTGGAGCGCAGACGATGTATGCTGTTCCCTGAGAGTGGCAGGAGGCCTTTGCCACGCGAGTTCAGAAGAGTGTGGAGGGAGGTGGCTCAGAGCGTCTCCTCCAGGAGCATGGTGCCCAGGACCCATACTCAATGCCGCAAAAAGTTCAACGACCTCACTCGGGTCGTCAGGGTGAGTGGCTTTTTCTCAATACCTCTCCATCCCTCCATCTCAACCTCACTCTATGGCCAGAGGGTCTTAAAACCCCAATGCACAACACTCATCCAACACCTATGGCCCTTTCATCAAACACACACACACATTCCACACTTTGCATACAGTAAGGGCTATTCACCTATGGGAGGCACATCAGGCAAGACCATGGCTGTATATTGTAAGGGCTATTCACCTATGGGAGGCACATCAGGCAAGACCATGGCTGTATATTGTAAGGGCTATTCACCTATGGGAGGCACATCAGGCAAGACCATGGCTGTATATTGTAAGGGCTATTCACCTATGGGAGGCACATCAGGCAAGACCATGGCTGTATATTTACTCAGATGCTGTCCTTTTTCTTGCAGGCTAAGCTGGCTCATAATAGGAGACAGCAGCAACGGACAGGTGGAGGGCGGCCTCAGCTGCAACCCCTCAGCGATCTGGAGGAGCGCGTCCACAGGATTGTGGCAAGCCGGGTGATCGGTCCCGTCGCCACTGGAGACGCCGACCCCGACCCCGTTCTGGACAGCAATGGTAAGGTCATCACCTTTTTGTCCTCTGTCCTTCCACTTGTCCCTCACAACACCAGCCTTTGACACTTTCAATCCAACTTGCTAACTCGCTGCACTTATTCCTCCCTTACTGCCACCCTGTCCTCACGCTAAAGCCACTCTTGTACCTCCCTGCTTTCAGATGGTGATTCACCAGCTGAGGAGACGGGCCCTGAAGCTGCCACTGGGAGTGATGCTGCAGCTGAGGAGGAAGAGGAAGCCAGAGCATCAGTGCCACCCTCTCCCGAGGAAGCCCATGCCCACACTGGGAACACGCCTTCCCCGGAGGGGAGCAGGGGGGAAGGGGCTGATGAGGGTGAAGCTCCAGGATCCAGCGGGCTGCAGCAACGCCATGGGGGGGGTAGGGAAGAACGGGGGCCTTCTCCCCAGAGGGAGAGTATGCCAGACACTCCTACTGCAATGGACGCAGAGGAGGAGCGGCTGATTGCAGAAATGAACACCCAGGCGGTGGGCATGCACACTGAGCTCATGGGTGCAGTGGGAAGGGTGCCCGAATGCATTGAGTCACTGGCAAGGAGTGTGGAGCACTTCGCTGTAGCACAGGCGGATGCCACACTAACGCTTAGTGCTGCAATTCAGTCACTGGCTGCCGTGATCCCATCTCTGACTGCTCTCATACAGACTCAGATTGAGGCCGCGCGAGCACAGACTGCTGCCAACCTCGATGGTTCGTGCACATGTCCCCGGGGCTGTCACCGCGCCGCAGCAGGCCAGCAATCTGTTCTCCGGCAGATTGCTCCGGATGCTGAAGTGCTACCCCGTGGGAGTGCCAGTGTGTCGGGCGAGCAGGGAGTTGCTGTCCTCTCTCACGATGACAGCATTCCTGCTGCCAACACTGTCACTTCTCCACTGCACTTGCCACCGCCTGTAGGACAGACTGCTGCCGCCCATGCAGAGTTGGTGCAGTCTGCAGCCGGGCCCTCCAGGCCCAGAAGTGGTCGAGGCCGTCCTTCAGGGGCATCTGCAGTGTCAGGGTCTGACGAGCAGCAGCCTTCCACCAGCCTTGCTGCAGCCACTGAGGTCCCATTACGGAGGAGCAGTAGGGTTAGAAGGGGGGAAGTGCGCAAAGGAAGGAGATCACCCTCAAAAAGTAGGAGGTGTGACAAAATGCTGGTCATTTTTTTATTAAAGGCCGAGGTTCATGGTCCAACTTTTGTTTAGTGTTTTGGACATTATCTCCAGGTTGTGAGAACCAGTTATGTTATTGACTGTTTTTTTGTGTTTATTTCTATGAGTTTGTCATGAGGAATTGACACACACAGAGTTTGTAAAATAAATAAGTTTCTGTATTCAAAATATACATGGCTGGTGGTTGGAATTATTGGTGCCTTGGCCGGCTTAGGGGTTGCGTGCTGGGTTGATTAATGTTGGTAGCAATGGCAGGGGCCCTAGAAGCGGCTTGCTATTAGCCGTTGACGGACGGCCCTTGCAGTTTGACCATTGTGGGCCGCCCTCCCGCCTTGGTGCTGCTGCTGATCATCGTCCTCGTCCTCTTCCTCCTCTTCCTCCTCCTCCTCTGGTGGTGCTACAAGGCCTGGTGGCATTGGCTGGGTCCTGAGGATTGCCATGTTGTGCAACATGCAGCACACGACTACGAAGTTCGATACTTGCTCAGGCGAGTACTGCAGGGCTCCTCCGGAATGGTCCAGACAGCGGAACCGTTGTTTCAGCACGCCGATTGTGCGCTCAATAATGTTCCTGGTTGCTTGATGGCTTTCATTGTACCGCAGCTCAGCAGGGGTGTTTGGCGTACGGAGCGGTGTCATCAGCCAGGTGCTCAATGCGTACCCCTTGTCCCCGAGAAGCCAACCAACTGGCTGATGCGGTGCCTCGAAAACTTCTGCCACAGTAGTCTGGCGCAGGATAAAAACATCGTGGCAGCTGCCAGGATAGTGGGCATTGACAGCGAGTATCACCTGTCTGTGGTCACAGACCAACTGGACATTCAAGGAATGGAACCCCTTTCTGTTCCTGAATTCCTCTGCATTCTCACGCGGAGCACGCAAATGCCACATGCGTGCAGTCAATGGCGCCCTGCACCATGGGGAAGCCCGCTACCCTCGCAAAGCCCAGAGCGCGGTCACGCTGCTTGTCTGGGGTCATAGGGAAAGAGATGAACTCTCGTCTCCTTCTGAAGAGGGCATTGGTGACCTGCCGGATGCAGCGATGCACCGCGAACTGGGAGATATTGGCAAGGTCCCCAACAGCAGCTTGGAATGAGCCAGTGGCGTAGAAGTTCAAAGCCACTGTGACCTTCACTGCCACCGACAGAGACGTCCTGGACCTCAGCTGAGGCTGCAGATCTGGCTGCAGCAGGTGGCAGAGCTCAGTGACCACCTCCTTGCTGAATCGCAGCCTTCGCAAACACAGCTCCTCGGACATATGGATGTAGGAGAGCTGTTCACGATATACCCTGGGAGGGTAAGCTCTCCTGTACATGCGCCTGATGGCCCTCCTCCGTCTGGCCATCATTGCCACTCTCTGTCTGCGTCTCTGTATCCTCCGATTCAGCTGGAGCAGGACGACGCCCCCAATCAGTGCAGCCCCCATATTCTCTTTGCAAGCAAAGTAATGAGGGACAGCAACTAAAGTAGCAACAAAGTTAGGATGAATAGGCAAAACTACCTCACAAAGCGTTGAGTCAATGTAGAAGTCTCTCTCTCTCTCTCTCCGAATCTCTCTCTCTCTCTCAGAACGAGTGGTGCATAAATGTCGACCACAGAAAAAGACAGGAAGAGGCCCCCTTTAAATAGCGCCCCCCCCAGCCCCACAGCGATTGATAGCGTTCCAGTCTTCCGGTCGTTGGAAGCGCCAGGCGGTAAGGCAGGGGGCGCCACTCAATTTCCGCTCCGGGGCGCCCCAAGGGCGTTGCACCATGGAATGACGTCATAATCTGCGCGCGCAGGTGGTCGCAGCGGTAAGTTTTAGCGCCGCCGCACAATCTCAAGTTAAGTTCTCGAGCGGCGCAAACATCGCTGCGCCCGGGCGTTAGCGGCTTTGCGCCCCATTAGCGCCCTCTTAAGGCGCTAACGGGAGGTGCAACCAAGTGAATTTTTACCCCATAGAGTCATAGAGTTATACAGCACGGATAGAGGCCCTTCAGCCCATCGTGTCCGAGCCGGCCATCAAGCCCTGTCTAATCTAATCCCATATTCCAGCATTTGGTCCGTAGCCTTGTATGCTATGGCATTTCAAGTGCTCATCCAAATGCTTCTTGAATGTTGTGAGGGTTTCTGCCTCCACAACCCTTTCAGGCAGTGAGTTCCAGACTCCAACCACCCTCTGGGTGAAAAAGTTCTTTCTCAAATCCCTTCTAAACCTCCCACCCTTTACCTTGAATCTATGCCCCCTTGTTATTGACCCCTCTACTAAGGGAAAAAGCTCCTTAGTATCCATCCTATCTATGCCCCTCATAATTTTGTACACCTCAATCATGTCCCCCCTCAGTCTCCTCTGCTCCAAGGAAAACAAACCCAATCTGCCCAGTCTCTCTTCATAGCTGAAGCACTCCAGCCCGGGTAACATTCTGGTGAATCTCCTCTGCACCCTCTCCAAAGCGATCACATCCTTCCTGTAGTGTGGCGACCAGAACTGCACACAGTATTCCAGATGTGGCCTAACCAGTGTTTTATACAGCTCCATCATAACCTCCTTGCTCTTATATTCTATGCCTCGGCTAATGAATGCAAGTATCCCATATGCCTTTTTTTACCACCTTATCCACCTGTTCCGCCGCCTTCAGGGATCTGTGTACTTGCACACCAAGATCCCTCTGACCCTCCGTCTTGCCTAGGGTCTTACCATTCATTGTGTATTCCCTTGCCTTGTTAGTCCCTCCAAAGTGCATCACCTCGCACTTTTCCGGATTAAATTCCATTTAGAAACATAGAAACATAGAATCTAGGAGCCACTGTTCCGCCCATCTGACCAACCCATCTATATCGTCCTGCAGACTGAGGCTACCCTCCTCACTATTTACCACCCTACCAATTTTTGTATCATCTGCGAACTTACTGATCATACCTTTTACATTCATATCCAAGTCGTTAATGTCGACCACAAACAGCAAGGGACCCAGCACCGATCCCTGTGCTACCCCACTGGCCACAGGCTTCCAGTCACAAAAACAACTTTCGACCATCACCCTCTGCCTTCTGCCACTGAGCCAGTTTTGTATCCAATGTGCCAAGGCACCCTGGATTCCATGGGCTCTTACCTTCTTGACCAGTCTCCTGTGCGGGACTTTATCGAAGGCCTTACTGAAATCCATGTATACCACATCCACTGTGTTACCCTCATCCACACACCTAGTCACCCCCTCAAAAAATTCAATCAAATTAGTCAGACATGATCTTCCCTTGACAAAGCCAAGTTGGCTAATCCTGATTAATCCTTGCCTCTCCAAGTGGAGACTAATTTTGTCCCTCAGAATTTTTTCCAATAATTTTCCTACCACTGATGTTAGGCTCACTGGCCTGTAGTTCCCCGGATTTTCCCTACTCCCTTTCTTGAATAATGGTACTACATTAGCGGTTCTCCAGTCCTCTGGCACATCCCCTGTGGCCAGAGAGGTTCTGAATATATGTGTTAGAGCCCCCGCAATCTCCTCCTTTGCCTCACACAGCAGCCTGGGATACATTTCGTCTGGACCTGGGGATTTATCCATTTTTAGATCTGCTAAAACCGCCAATACCTCCTCCCTCTCGATGTTAAAATGTTCGAGTATATCACAGTCCCCCTGCCCTAATTTTATGTCTGAATCGTCCTTCTCCATAGTGAAAACAGATGCAAAAAATTCATTTAGAACCCCACCTACATCTTCCGGCTCCACACACAGATTGCCACTTTTGTCCCTAATGGGCCCTATTTTTTCCCTAGTTATCCTCTTACCCTTAATATACTTATAAAACATCTTAGAATTTTCCTTTATTTTGCTCGCCAGTGTTATTTCATGGCCCCTCCTTGATCTCCTAATTTCTTTTTTAAGTATCCCCCTGCACTTTTTGTACTCCTCTAGGGCTTCCTCTGTCTTTAGCATTTTGTATCTGCCAAAAGCCCTCCTTTTTTTCCTGATCCATTCTCGTATATCCCCCGACATCCAAGGTTCCCTGGGGTTTTTGGAACCACCCTTGACCTTTACGGGAACATGCTGCCATTGTATGATCTCAATCTCCCTTCTGAAAGAATCCCATTGCTCTGATGCGGATTTTCCTACAAGCAGCTGATCCCAGTCAATTTTGGCCAGATCCTGCCTTATCCTATTAAAATCGGCCTTCCCCCAATTTAAAACCTTTATTTCCGGCCTATCCCTGTCCTTTTCCATGACCACCTTAAATCTCACCGTATTATGGTCACTGTCACCAAAGTGCTCACCTACTAGCACTTCTTCCACTTGGCCGGCCACATTCCCTAGAATTAGGTCCAGTACCGCCCCCTCTCTTGTAGGACTTTCTACATGCTGGCTCAAAAAGCTCTCCTGGATGCACTTTAAGAATTTTGAACCCTCTAAGCCTTTCACACTCTGACTATCCCAGTTAATATTGGGGAAGTTGAAATCCCCCATTATTATTACCCTATTATTTGCACATTTCTCTGAGATTTGCCTACATATCTGTTCCTCTATCTCCCCCTGACTGTTTGGGGGCCTATAGTACGCTCCCAGCAAAGTGCTTGCCCCCTTTTTGTTTTTAAGCTCCACCCATATAGCCTCATTGGAGGAACCTGCTAATATATCATCCCTCCTTATGGCAGTAATTGATTCCTTAATTAATATTGCGACACCCCCTCCTCTTATACCTCCCCCTCTGTCTCGCCTGAAGATTCTGTACCCCGGAATATTGAGCTGCCAGTCTTGCCCCTCCCTCAACCATGTCTCCGTGTTGGCCTTCATTGCAAGAGGATTTGAGGACAGGAGCAAGGATGTCTTACTACAGTTGTACAGGGCCTTGGTGAGACCACACCTGGAGTACTGTGTGCAGTTTTGGTCTCCTTACCTAAGAAAGGATATACTTACCATAGAGGGAGTGCAGCGAAGGTTCACCAGACTGATTCCTGGGATGGCAGGACTGTCGTATGAGGAGAGATTGGGTCGACTAGGCCTGTATTCACTAGAGTTTAGAAGAATGAGAGGGGATCTCATTGAAACATATAAAATTCTGACAGGGCTAGACAGACTGGATGCAGGGAGGATGTTTCCCCTGGCTGGGGGGTGTCTAGAATGAGGGGTCACAGTCTCAGGATACGGGGTAGGACATTTAGGACTGAGATGAGGAGAAATTTCTTCACTCAGAGGGTGGTGAACCTGTGGAATTTTCTACCACAGAAGGCTGTGGATGCCAAGTCACTGAATATATTTAAGAAGGAGATAGATAGATTTCTAGACACAAAAGGCATCAAGGGGTATGGGGAGAGAGTGGGAATATGGTATTGAGATAGAGGATCAGCCATGATCATATTGAATGGTGGAGCAGGCTCGAAGGGCCGAAAAGCCTACTCCTGCTCCTATTTTTCTATGTTTCTATGTTTCTAAAAGATCGAGGAATTTCAAGCGCAAATGATGTCCAGCCCAAATCGAGTTTCCGCGATCTTTTGCGCTAATTTAAAGAACATCGCGCTAGAAGCCGGCCTCGCCCACCAAACTGGCCATGACCTCAAATCAAATTAATCACCAATGCGAGTTTCTGCTAATTGTTCTCGTTTGCGGGCCTTCGAGGAGGCTCTTAAAATTAAGCTGCTTCTTTTGGGCGCAAAGTCACTAATAGGCATGTTTTAAAAGCTTTTCAATATATATATTTTTTAATTTACTATGAAACCGACTACTCTACACCAATATAACTAGTAAATGGGTATCTGTATTGTTTTTTTAAAGTCATTTTCAGTTATTTAAAATTGGATTACACACAGGTGGTGGACTAGACACTCTGATTAAAATGCTTATTTTTTGTGATAAACCCATCTTCAGCTGTATTAATAAAACTGCACCAGGTTACCAATCTTAAATATATTAGGGAATATTTTTTAAAACAAACATGTTTTTTAAAAAAATTACGGTCTAAAACGCTGCCCGATTGCACTGGTTCATGGCAGATTTTACGTTTGGCGATATGCAAATGAACCTGGGGGGAGAAAAATACTCCTCAAACTAACGCAATTTGTCGATTGCACCCAAAGCAGAGACTCTACTGCTTGTTATTTGTCCTTTGAGGAGCCAGTAGGTATAATTTCTACTGTAAATGTATATATATTATATTTCTGTTCTTTATTTGCTTGTTCATCTATTGTTAAATAAGTTTGTTTAATAGTTAAAGTCTGAAAGAAGATATGTTGTGATGATGTGCTGCTCTTTTTGGAAGCAAGAAAGTTGCTATGGAGGATTATTCCAGTAGCTAAAGTAATTAGCAGGAAGGTTTTTACTCTTTGTTATCCTGGGCATGTAACCCAAAGCTTCTCTCGGTATCAGGATCATGAAGATACACTTGAGGCGATAGGGAGTTGGGACTTACTTAGAGTAATGTGCCTCTGCGTCAGAAGATTAGCGGTTCAGGCTGCATTCTCGGACTTTGATCACATTATCTTAGCTGACGCTTCAGTGCAGAACTGAAGCAGTGCTGTATTGTCAGAGATGTCATCCATCGAATGAGACATTAAACCGGGGCCTTTTCCAGTTGTTCAGATAGATGTGGAAAATTCCATGGAACTTTTCTGGGGAAATATAGGGAGTCCTCCCATGTCCTGATAAACATTCATCTCTCAACATCACCAAAAACAGATCAATTGGTAATTTATCTCACTGCTGTTTGTGGGACCTTGCTGCGTATACATTTTCTGCCACATTTACCTACAAAACAACAGTGACTACACTTCAAAACAAATTCATTGGCTGTGAAGCACTACGGAACATAAGAACATAAGAACATAACATAAGAAATAGGAGCAGGAGTAGGCCAATTGGCCCCTCGAGCCTGCTCTGCCATTCAATAAGATCATATAAATAAAATTTCTCGTTCTTTCTTTAATAGCCTCCCACATGACCCTGTATGATTGTCTGTATGGAAACCACGCCCACAATCTCCAGGGTCATTTCTTCCAGCTTGGTTAGGGGCTTCAGATAGGGGATCGCACCTCCTGTTACAGCTCCCTTCTGCTGTGCACTGCCTTTTCCTGTAACATAAGCAAGTTGTTGTTGATGTAAAACTGTAATACGCCTACATTTTTTGATGAGTGAGCCACATTGTTGGAAGGTTTTCTTGGCAGCTGGAAGGTATGTCATACATCGTTATGGGCTGCCTCGTGATAATGTGGAAAAAAACAGCAGGAATCACAAATGATAAACTATCCATCAAAATCAGAGTGTTTGCTGCAGGCAAGCCATACCATTATATTTAATGAAACAACAGGGCAGGGTATACTTACGTTGGCAGATTTCTCGACTGTAGAAAATCTGTTTTGAATCTATGCAGATGTTCACCTCACAAGGGATACTGCAATGAGCTGTTCCACTACCTCCTCTCATGCACACCTTTTGAGGAGCACTCCCCCGCCACCCCGAGCAAAAAATGGCAACCTTCCATTGTTATATCTCCCACAGCCACATCTCTGTCAGTGAAGGGAACAGTCCCCTCTCTGCCCTGGCCATTGCTACTTCCTTCAAACCAATCGTATCTTTGCAGTGAAAGGTTATGGCACCAAAATCTTCAACCAGTTAAAAACTGGTCAGTTTCCCTTTAAGGAACAGCAGTCGCTCTCTAAATTCGGCTGCAGCTTAGCTATCTCACCCGTGTGGAAGACATGTTACCTGCTCAGTGCCCAGTTCCATGCAGGGAACACATCACTAATATTATGCACTCATGAATGGACCTTGCAAGATACCGTGAGCTCTACGCCTTGTGCTGACTAAGCAAGCATTGCAAGATTTCCACAGTCACACAGACAGTGCGACTTGACCACAGAATAGGACCGAGAATCTCACCGAAATTAAGTGCTGCACTTTGGAATCTCTGCAGTGCTTCCACATTGGACCGACACCAGATCTCAATTAAAAAAAAAAGTTGTAGTGGAACAAAACCAGTGATTATCTGTTTAAAAATCAATAAACGTTGTCCTTGGTACTTTACTTCACTTATTTTATTTGACTGCATTTTCCACAATAAATTAAAGCATTTTATGTAAAATGTACCCGAGTTTGGAAATAATTTTTTTTTTTTGCATCCAGTCCCATTTCAGATTTTTGAGACATGAGCCTGCTGTCTTGGAATTGGCCTAAAAACTAAGGGAGAGTGAGCCCCAGTGATTTGACAGTTTTATAAAAGAAAAAAGAAAGAGGGAAAAATTGAGTCGCACTCCCTTTGGGGCGCTAACTTCGCTAACTACTTTTAGCGCCCCGAAAAAATTAGCGCCCCCGCGGCCGATTTTCCCAGGTAGCGCCCCGAGAGGGAGGGGCACTACTGGAAGCGCCCCGCTTCCCTCTTGGGGCGCTGCGAGGGAATATCGCGGCGCTACATGCTGCGGTACTGCAGGCCTTCCTCCCCTTATTAAAGGGGAGGGACCTGGCGCAGCGCGTCCCGGCGCCCAGCTGGGCCACCAGGGATCGGGAGTGCAGGTAGGCCCCCCTGACCCCGTCAGACATAGCGTCCGGCGGTAAGTCAGGGGGTGCTATGCACGGCGATGACGTCATCGCCGGCGGCGCAGCGCCATGGGGCACTAACGGTTACTGCCGCCGTTAACCTCCCGCTGAATTTCGCGGGAGGCGTTGGCAGCGCCGCGCCCAGGCGCTAGTTGCTTTGCGCCCCGTTAGCGCCCGCAAAACAACCAAATTTTTCCACCAAAGTCTTTTATATGGTGCCTTTCACACCCTCAGGACCTCCCAAAGTGCTTTACAGCCATGAAGTATTTTTGAAGTGTATCACTGTTGGAATGTAGGAAATGTGGCAGCCAATTTGCGCACAGCAAGGTCCCACAAACAGTTTTTTTTTAGTGATGTTGATTGTGGGATAAATATTGGCCAGGACACCGTGGATAACTTCCCTGCTCTTCTTCAAAATAGTGCCATGGGATTTTTTACATCCACCTGAAAGAACAGACAAGACCTTGGTTTAATGTCTCATCCAAAAGACGGCACCTCTGACAGTGCAGCACTCCCTCAGTACTGCACTGGTGCGTCAGCCTAGATTTTTGTGTTCAAGCTTCTGGAGTGGGATTGTGAACCCACAACCTTCTCACTCAGAGCCAAGAGTGCTACCAACTCAGACACGGCTGACACTGGTTTTATGGCTTTGCTTCTTTTGTCTAACATCATTCCAGATACGGCAGCATTTTAATTCTGTTGATGTGCATCATCGGTGTGAGATGGCTCATCCAGGCATACACACACTCATACACCCGCACACAAAACTCAAAATAGGTTTCGATGAAAAAAAAACCTTTAGCCCATTTGATTTTATACCATCCTACTATCTTCCCATTACAGCTGGCTCTGAACTTAGATCAAAGTCCTGGCCACAACCAATGTTTTCTGGCACCCTGTTCCAGCCGTTAATCAACTTCTTTGCAAAGAAATACTTCCTAGCCTCTGCCTTCAACATGACCTTCATAATCCTGAACTTGTGCCTGCTTATCCTGCTACCCTTGTGCATCTTAAAATATTATTCCAAGTTTATTTTTCTGTGAACTTAAGTATTTTAAATATCTCTAACAGTCCCTTTGAGGCCTTCCTTTACAATGCTGAAAAGCTCTAGCTAATTTAGACTGACACTTCAGTGCAATACCGAGGGAGTGCTGCATTAGTGAAGTAGCTATCTTTCGGATGAGGCGCCAAACTAAAGTCCTGTCTGCCTGTAACGGGCACATCGAAGATCCGATGACACTAGTCGAAGAAGAGCAGGGGAATACTCCCAATGTCTTGAGTAACATTTACCCCTCAATCAAACTGGACATCTATCTCATTTGCTGTTTGAGACTTTGCTGTGCACAAATTGGCTGCCACATTTGCCAACATAATAACTGCGGCTAAAGAAAGAACTTGCATTTGTGTAGTGCTTTTGATGACCTCAAGATGACCCCAAGTGCTTTACACCCGATGAAGTACTTTTGAAGTGTAATGTAGAGAAACGTAGCAGCTAATTTGTGTGCGGCAAGTTATCACAACTAGCAATGAGATAAATGACCAGATAAAATGTTTTTTAGTGGTATTGGTTGAGGGATAAATGTTGGCTCCCCTGCTCTTCTTCAAATAATACCATGGGTTTTTTATTTCCACCTAAGAGAGCAGATAAGGCCTTAGTTGAACTTCCTATCCTAAAGATGGAATCTCCAACCGTGCAGCACTCCCTCAATACTAAATTGAATTGTCAGCCTGGATTATGTGTTCAAGTGTCTGGAATGGGGCTTGAACTCATGACCTTATGACTCAGAGGCAAGAGTACCACCGCTGAGCTAAGGCCGACACCTGCCATTAAGCCAAGGCTGACTATACTTCAAAAGTAAGTCATTTAGCTGTGTAGCACTTTGGCATGACCTGAGGATGTGAAAGGCACTATATAAATGCAAGTTCTTTCATTTGTTATCTATTTATGTTTCTCATAGCTCATTCCTCTAACAGTTGTTGCTCTCCTAAGGCCTAAATGACCCCTTATGTATTCCTGGTGCAGCCTAACCACAGCACTGAACTTAATTGATCTGGCATCCTATTTACTTTGTTTATTGCCACCTCACATAAATTAAGTAGATTCGTTTTCAGAAGTATAATTCCACTTGGACTTTATGACACTTTCTTGGCACGAAGACAGTCTGCTGGGAGTAAACATTTAGTGTGTAGAGTTTAGAAAGTTTACAGTCCACTCCAGATAATTTTTTTTGGATCCAGCTGTTAAATTCTATTGCACCAGACCAAACCACACTCACTCCCCTCGTAAAGAATTACAATTGAACAAAACCCTTCCCTTAAGTGTCAACCTTGGCTGAACGGCAAAACTCTCACCTCTGAGTAAGAAGGTTGTGGATTCAAAGTCAGGAAGGTTGAGCACATACCCTAGGCTGACACCTCAGTGATGGATGCCCTGATGGAGATGCCATCTTTTCAAATGAGACGTTAAACTGAGGTCCTGTCTGTCCTCTCAGCTGGATGTAAAACATCCCATGGCACTATTCAAAGAAGAGCAGGAGAGTTCTCCCCGGTGTCCTGGCCAATATATATCCTTCAACCAACATCACCAAAACAAATGATCTGGTCATTAATCTCATTGCTGTTTATGGGACCATACCATGTGCAAATTGGCTGCTGTATTACCTACATTACAACAGTGACTACACTTCAAAAGAAAGCACTTCATTCGCTGTGAAGCACTTCTGAAGTTGTGAAAGGCACTATATAAATGCAAGTTTTTTCTTTCACTGCCATTGTAGCGATTTCCAAACGCCCAACCCAGATATAATTCAAAAGCAAAATACTGCGGATGCTGGAGATCTGAAATAAAAAAACAGAAAATGCTGGAAATACTCAGCAGGTCAGGCAGCATCTGTGGAGAGAGAAACAGAATTAGCGTTTCTCACTTCACAGATGCTGCCTGACCTGCTGAGTATTTCCAGATATAATCCACTTCCATTCTTTCAGGATCCCCATGAACCAAATCATTTTCTACCCACTGCCATTATATAGAATTCCAATGAACCAAACCCCTTCCAATTCAATCATTTGCAATGACATAATCACTTTATTAATTTAGACTCTTGAAAACAATTTTAAAATCTATATGAAGCCTACCCTGTTTTGCAGCAAACATTGCATCCAGTGCAGCTTCAACTCTCCAGCTAGCCCTGGTGGCTCTCAAACGGTCTTGAAGGAAGCCTCTTAAACTCCCCGAAAAGTGCAAAGCTGTCCCTTTAAAGGGAAGCTATACTCAGCTGAATTGTTGCATAATGGGTACTCATGATATCTCTTAACCCTCAAATGTTCCTCTCTTTTACACTTTAAAATTGGTGGTTTGGTGCAGGTTGGCAACAGACACTTTGAGCAAAGCTTTTCCTGCAGTAAACATCTGTGTCAATGATATAATGAATAATACCTGTTATTGTCTCTTCGTTCACAGTATTGCTATTTACTTCTTAGTAAGAAGAATTGAATATTTTTGGAACAGAGTACTGATATAGTGAGGTAAATCAGACTAGATTGCGGCAGGATCAATTTTTGATATTTGAGTTCTTTCCATTTCTTTGAGCATCTCTTCCAGTTCTGCTTCTTTCCAATTTTTCCAAATGGTTACACATAGCTTTACAGTCTATTCATAAAAATGCAGCCTGTTTAGCGCAAAATAATTGGAATGATCTAATAATTTGAATTAAGGCAACATAAATATCACAGCAAAGTGGGAATTTAGTGATAACAAACTGAATGATCAGATTATTTGAATTAAGGCAACAAAGCCTCAAAAGAGAGCTGGACTAGTTCCTGGCTGGGGAGGAGATCGCATTTTACACAAGGACGCTAAAATACCAAGTAATACAAGCATGGTCAGTGTGGTCTCCTGGACTAGTTTTGATTGCCTAAAGGGGTCGGGGAGGAATTTTCCAGATTTTGACTCCCCGCTAACTAGCCTTGGGTTTTTATCTGTTTCTTTGCCTCTCCCAGAGGGTGATATGGCTACTGGTGTCTAATCACAATGCTTCAGGCATTACATCTGTGTGGGGCAGGCTTGATGGACTGGATAGCATTTTCTTGCCTGTCAGTTTTGTATGTTCGTAAGTCGCCATTAAATTAAGATGGAGAGGCTGTATACAATCTCTGATCACACCTTTGGCTGTTTTCCACAATACATCTGGGAGGCATCCAGCAGGAACTGGTCAGAAGAAAGTCCTTTATTATTTCATTCACAAGTGGGAAAGTGTCCTCCTTCATTAGATACAGTTTAAATTTGGAATTGGCTGTCACAGTGAGTTGAAACATTGGGCTAGATTTTTTTTCAAGCTATTGACTCCGAATGGGTTCAAAATCAAGGTGGGCTTTTCACTTCTGAGATCCGAGTTTGAATCTGAAAGTCTCCTTTTTCAGATGAAGTTAGGGATTATAAGGGAATGGGTCAGTCCCAGTCCACAGAATCACAGAATCCCCACAGTGCAGATAGAGGCCATTTCGGCCCATCGAGCCTGCACCGACACATATCCCACCCTATCCCCGTAACCCCACGTATTTAATCCCCCCTAACACTAAGGGTCAATTTATCATAGCCAAATCAACCTAACCCGCACATCTTTGGACTGTGGGAGGAAACCGGAGCACCCGGAGGAAACCCACGCAGACACAGGGAGAATGTGCAAACTCCACACAGACAGTCAACCGAGGCCGGATTCGAACCCGGGTCCCTGGCGCTGTGAGGCAACAGTGCTAACCACTATGCCACCGTGTTGCCCTAACAGTTCCTGTTAAGTACAAATCCACGAAACAAAACTGGCCATGATTAAATACTATTTGGCGTAAGTTGTCGGTCTTACTTAGACGGACCATAAGAAAGTGGAGAAACACCTGACCTCCACTTAGGGCTTCCTGACAACACTGCAGCTGTGATTGGAAACTCAGTATCTTGGGGAATGTGGGTACAAACATGCTTGCCACCATTCCATGGTGGCGTGCCTTAGCATCAACTTCATCCAATCATTTCACAGCTATCCTATATTGAAGAAATCCTAATACATAGCCTAAAAGTTTTCCAATTTACCCCAATAGTTTCAGTGCAGTTGCTCTCTGATGTTGCAGGCAATAGATCCCCACAAAGCCTATCAGATAAAGAGGGAAGAAGGTTGCAGGGTTTTAATAGCTAATCTAAATCTAAAGGTTTACAATATGGTTCAGCTAAGAGTTTTAGAAGTAAAACAATAGATGCTAACCTGCTTTAAAAAACAAATCTAAGAATCTAGAACTTTCAGCTGGTACAAAATGGCTTATCAGAACACTGGGACGAGCGATCCAAAGTCTTGCCTAACCTAATTAAAGTGATCACTTAGGGCTATTGGGCAAACAAAGTTAGTGATTGTAACCAGTAAATGCTATTATTGAGCCAAATCATCTTTGCACTTTTGCGATTGCTCATGTTAGCTGAACTACATCTCCCGGCTTGCATGCAGGATTTCTGCAGTCAACAAGACTGTACTTTGGCAAGATGGATACATTAATGACCTGGACTTGGGTATACAGGGTATAATTTCAAAGCTTGCACATGACATGAAACTTGAAAATGTAGTAAACAGTGAGGAGGAGAGTAACAGGAGGACATAGACATACAGGTGAAACATGGTGCAGGAACAGAGAGACCTGGGGGTATACGTACACATGTCTTTGAAGGTGGCAGGACAAGTTGAGAAGGCAGTTAAAAAGGCATAGAAGGAGGCCATTCGGCCCATCGAGCCTGTGCCGGCTCTTTGAAAGAGCTATCCAATTAGTTCCACTCCCCTGCTCTTTCCCCATAGCCCTGCAAATTTTTCCTGTTCAAGTATTTATCTAGTTCCCTTTTGAAAGTTATTATTGAATCTGCTTACACCACCTTATGAGGCAGCACATTCCAGAACATAACAACTCGCTGCGTAAAAATGTTTTCCCTCATGTCGCCTCTGGTTCTTTTGCCAATGACCGTAAATCTGTGTCCTCTGGTTACCGACCCTTCTCCCACTGGAAACAGTTTCTCTTTATTTACTCTATCAAAACCCTTCAAGATTTTGAACACCGCTATCAAATCTCCCCTTACCCTTCTCTGCTCTAAGGAGAACAACCCCAGTTTCTCTAGTCTCTCTACGTAACTGAAGTCTTTCGTCCCTGGTACCATTCTAGTAAATCTCCGCTGCACCCTTGACATCCTTCCTAAAGTGTGGTGCCCAGAATTGGCCACAATACTCCAGCTGGAGCTTAACGAGTGTTTTATAAAGGTTTAGCATAACTTCCTTGCTTTTGTACTCTATGACTCTGTTTATAAAGCCAAGGATCCCGTAGCCTTTTTAACTGCCTTCTCAACTTGTCCTGCCACCTTCAAAGACATGTGTACGTATACCCCCAGGTGTCTCTGTTCCTGCACCATGTTTCACCTGTATGCCTATGTCCTCCTGTTACTCTCCTCCTCACTGTTTACTACATTTTCAAGTTTCATGTCATGTGCAAGCTTTGAAATGATACCCTGTATACCCAAGTCCAGGTCATTAACGTATACCAGAAAGAGCATTGGGTTGAACACCGACTCCTGGGGGACACCACTGCACACTTCCCTCCAGTCTGAAAAACAACCGTTCACCACTACTCTCTGCTTTCTGTCCCTTAGCCAATTTCGTATCCACGCAGCCGCTGCCTCTTTAATCCCATGGGCTTTAATTTTGCTAACAAGTCTATTATGTAGTACTTTAACAAACACCTTTTGAAAGTCCATATACACAACATCAACTGCACTACCCTCATCCACCCTCTCTGTTAATTCATCAAATAACTCAATCAAGTTAGCCAAACATAGAATCATAGAAATTTGCGCCACAGAAGGAGGCCATTCGGCCCATCGTGTCTGTCCCGGCCGAAAAAGAGCTATCCAGCCTAATCCCACTTTCCAGCTCTTGGTCCATAGCCTTGTAGGTTACGGCACTTCAGGTGCATATCCAAGTGCTTTTTAAATATGATGAGCGTTTCTACCTCTACCGCCCTTTCAGGCAGTGAGTTCCAGACCCCCACCACCCTCTGGCTGAAAAAAGTTCTCCTCAACTCCCCTCTAATCCTTCTACCAATTACTTTAAATCTATGCCCCCTGGTTATTGACCTCTCTGCTAAGGGAAATAGGTCCTTCCTATCCATTCTATCTAGGCCCCTCATAATTTTATACACCTCAATTAAGTCTCCCCTCAGCCTCCTCTATTCCAAAGAAAACAACCCCAGCCTATCCAATCTTTCCTCATAGCTAAAGTTCTCCAGTCCTCGTAAATCTCCTCTGTACCCTCTCTAGTGCAATCACATCTTTCCTGTAATGTGGTGACCAGAACTTCACGCAGTACTCTAGTTGTGGCCTAACTAGTGTTTTATACAGTTCAAGCATAACCTCCCTGCTCTTATATTCTATGCCTCAGCTAATAAAGGAAAGTATCCAGTATGCCTTCTTGACCACCTTATCTACCTGTCCTGCTACCTTCAGGGATCTGTGGACATGCACTCCAAGGTCTCTCTGTTCCTCTACACTTCTCAGTATCCTACCATTTATTGTGTATTCCCTTGCCTTGTTAGCCCTGCTCAAATGCATTACTTCACACTTCTCCCAAATTAATTCCATTTGCCACTTTTCTGCCCACCTGGCCAGTCCATTGATATCTTCCCACATTACAACAGTGACTCCACTTTAAAAGTACTTCATTGGCTGTAAAGCGCTTTGAGACGTCCGGCGATCGTGAAAGGCGCTATATAAATGCAAGTCTTTCTTTCTTGATCCTGCAGTCTACAGCTTTCTTCCTCACTATCAACCACACGGCCAATTTTTGTATCATCTGCAAACTTCTTAATCATACCCCCAAACATGATTTGCCTTTAACAAATCCATGCTGGCTTTCATTTATTAGCCCATATTTTTCAAAGTGCCAATTAATTTTGTCCCGGATTAATGTCTCTGAAACATTTCCCACCACTGACATTAGGCTGATTGGCCTGTAATTGCTAGGTTTATCCCTGTCCCCACCAGGGGTGTAACTTTTGCAATCCGCAAGTCCTTTGGCACCACTCCCATATCTAAGGAGGCTTGTAATATTGTGACCAGAGCCTCTGCAATTTCCACCCTTACTTCCCTCAGCAACCTCGGATGCATCCCATCTGGACCGAGTGACTTTTCGACTTTGAGTGCTGCCAACCTTTTAACTACCTCCTCTTTATCTATTTTTATCCTATCCAATTTCTCTACTACCTCTTCCTTTACTGTGATATTGGCAGCATCCTCTTCTTTAGTGAAGACAGATGCAAAGTACTCATTTAATACCTCAACCATGCCCTTTGCCTCCATAAGAAGATTTTTTGGTCCTTAATCGGCCTGACTCTTCCTTTGACTAACCTTTTACTATTTATATGTTTATAAATTTTGGATGCCCTTCCTTTCCCCCGTGTGGGAATGTGTCTAGTCTGTACCTGAACGATCTCCTCTTTGAAGGCCTCCCTTTGCTCATTACTGTTTTACATGCCAATCTTTGATTCCAATCAACTTGGGCCATATCCCTTTTCAACTCACTGAAACTAGCCCTCCTCCAGTTGATTATTTTCATATTTGATTTTTCCATACACCTAATGATATTTTGATCACTGTTTCCAAAATGCTGTCCCACTGAAACATGCTCCACTTGCCCCACATCATTCTCCAGAGCTAGATCCATCACTGGTTCCCTCCTCGTTGGGCTGGCAACATACTGATCAAGAAAATTCTCTTGTACACATTTTGAGAATCCCTCCCCCTCTTTGCTCTTTACACCGTTATTTTCCCAGTCTATATTAGGATAATTGAAGTCCCCCATTATCACTACTCTAAAGTTGCTGCATATTTCTGCAATTTGCTTGCACATTTGCTCCTCCATCGCCTTCCCACTATTTAGTGGCCTGTAGTATACACCCAGCAGTGTTATAGCTCCTCTGTTGTTCCTTAATTCTAACCAATTCTGTCTTTGAACCCTCAAGTACATCATCCCTTTCTAGTGCTGTAACAGTACGTTTGATCAATATTGCCACAACCACTGCCCCCCCATCCTTTTTTCCTTCCCTATCTTTCCTGACTACATTGTAGTCAGGAATATTAAGTGCCCATTCGTCCCCTTGTTTGAGCTAGGTCTCCGTTATTGCTACTGTATCATAATCCCATGTGGCTACTTATGCCTGCAGCTCACCAACCTTATTTACCAGGCTCTGGGCATTTCCGCACATGCACTCTAAACCTATCTTAGTCTACCTTGCATTTCCCACCTGTCTGGTCCCTCCTATTTCTGAACTACTCTTTATTCTAATGCTGTTTGCCTCTCCCAGTCCTCTGTGCACCTTCTATCTCCTCTCTAATGCTTCATCCTGGTGCCCCTCCCCCAGCCAAATTAGTTTAAACCCACCCCCAAAGCTCTAGTTAACCTCCCTGCGAGGACATTGTTCCCAGCCCTGTTGATGTGCAACCCGTCTATCTTGTACAGGGCCCTTCTGCCCCAGAACTGTTCCCAGTGCCCCCGGAATCCAAAGCCTTCCCTCCTGCTTCATCTCTTCAGCCATGCGTTGACCTGTCTTATCTTATTGCTCCTATACTCACTAGCACATGGCACTGAGAGTAATCCAGAGATTACTACCTTTGAGGTCCTGCACTTTAACTTCCTCCCTAGCTCCTGAAACTCTGTCTGTAGGACCTCAACCTTTTTCCAACCTATGTCATTGGTTCCAATATGGACAACGACTTCTGGCCGTTTCCCTTTCCCCACAAAATGTTCTGCACCCGTTCAGTGATGTCCTTTACCCTGGCACCAGGGAGGCAACACACCATGCAGGACTCACGTAGGTGGTTGCAAAAACGCCTGTCTATCCCCGTTGACTATTGAATCCCCTACGACCACTGCATCTGTACACTTTGCTGTGCAGTCATTTGTCCCACGGTGCCGTGGATGTGCTCTGGACAGCACTCCCCCAAGGAGTTGTCACTGGTTTGAGAGCGCCACATTCCTGGAGGATTCCTGCCTGCCTGCCTCTCCCTACCCTGCCGGATGGCCACTCACTTACTATCCTCCTGGACTCTTGGTAGCTGTGGGCTGACCACCTCCTGGACCATGCTCAGAAACCCTGACCTTGAGTTTGAGCAACTGGAGGCACTTCCTGCACACGTGGTTATCTAGGACGCATCCATGAAGCATCCTGGAGTTCTGATATGGCACAGAAGTTGCGGGCACTGGGTTTCGGCTGTCCCATCATTTTGCTTAGAAGTCTATCTAATTATGTTTTATATATATATATATATATATATGTTTTTAGTTTAGTATCCCCTTACTCCGATATGTTATTTAATTATTTACATATACCAGATGTTATTTAATGCAATTCGGTTCCCTTTAATATTGTTGTTCTCTACTTATTTAATTTAAATTTTATCCCCTTAGAGCTAATGAATTAATCTGATTATTTATATACTTACTGTTGCCCCTTTGGTTTAAATTACTTGGCACCTCCCCTGTTCCCCCTCCCACCCCCGCACTGAATTCTGTTGAGCAGACTCACACAAATCTGTCTTCACCAAGCTCTGTGCTCACAGCTCTCTTATCAAATGGTATCCTTCTCTGTCATATGGAAAGCACTGACCCTGAGATTTCAGCACAGCAACTTCCTGTCAGATAACTAGGAATGTGGAAATTGTTCCTTGTCAGTATTAACCCTTTTAATGCTGAACAAAATAGAAAGAAAAGAAAGACTTGCATTTATATAGCGCCTTTCACGACCACCGGACATCCCAAATCGCTTTACAGCCAATGAAGTACTTTTGGAAGTGTAGTCACTGTTGTAATGTAAGAAATGCGGCAACCTATTTGCACACAGCAAGATCCCACAAACAGCAATGTGATAATGACCAGATAATCTGTTTTAGTGATGTCGATTGAGGGATGAATATTGGCCGGGACACTGGGGATAACTCCCTGCTCTTCTTCGAAATAGTGCCATGGGATCTTTTACGTCCACCTGTGAGGGCAGACGGGGCCTCGGTTTAACGTTTCATCCAAAAGACGGCACATTTTCTCTTATTTGATGTCTCTAAAGTGAAACCATAATGCTAGTCTTTGTTTTGTTCAACCAACATCACTAAAATAGAAGACCTGGTCATTATCTCATTACTGTTTGTTGGAGCTTGCTATGCACAAATTGGCTGTCGCGACTCCCTACATTACAACAGTGCCTACACTTCAAAAGTATGTAATTGGCTGCAAAGCGCTTTGGGATGTCCTGAGGTCATCAAAGGCACTATATAAATGAAAGTTCTTCTTTCGTTAACCATCTCTTCCTCTCTGAGGTCCTTGAATTGTCATCAACTTTATGCTCACCCCTCCCTGTTTACATCTCTTCAGTTTCCATTCTACCCACACATTTTAAAATCCCTTTTTCGCCTCGCGCCACACTATGGGGGCGATTTTGTCAATGGGGACGCATTGGAGGCGGGACTGCTGCTTGTCGGGTTTTAGTCCCGCCTCCATCGACTTCTGGCCAACCCATACTATTTTCCCTTGATTGACCTTGTTAAGCCCGCCCAGCGGGCTTAGCAGGCCAATTAAGGGGAAGCTGGTTACAGAGAACGTCAGCGTATGACATTTCATCTGTCAAAAATTTTTGACAGATGAATTGTCATCGTTTGACAGCTCTGTGAAGCTGTCAAACACTGACATTCTATGTTGTTTGATGAGTCCTTGATTTCAAGACTCATCAAACCTCTTTCTTTAGCAGAAATTAGATGGATGTTGCATCGGAGAATGCAGCAGCCATCTGTCATCTCTGCCGGTGAGATGCGAGACTCTCCGCATCCCCAACTGTTGAAGCCTGCAGGAAGAAACAAAGGTAAGTAAACTTTTTCTATCACTTTCCACTCACATACTCACCTCTCCACACTTGCACCCATCACTTACCTTCCCAGCGCACTTTTGCACCCCTCCGACCCCCGCAGACCCACTGCTCGCCTCGCTGACCCTGGCGGGGTTTCCCGACGTCGGGAAGCCCGCACTTGTGTGGGTAAAATGGGGATAATCCTCTTAACTGCCTGTTAACTACCTGTTAACAGGCAGTTAATTGGCTGTAATCCCCCTTCCCGGGACTCCTGGGAAGATGGCACGGAGGCGGGTTGGGGGCGGGATGGGCACCCGCCCCCAGATTCTGCCATTTTCCCGGCAGTCCCACCTCCAAACCCGCCTCCCCAGGGCTGGCAAGATCTATGTCTGCAATCATATCCAGTCCTATGTCGCAGCACGAGTGCTCTACTCTTTTGACTCTGACCTATTGTATGCCCACCTCTCCCTCCGTTCCACTATTGGTGGGGGGCGGGGGGGGGGGGAACGGGGCTTTCAGTCAGCACACCCAGTTATTGTTTTAATTTACTGCATTTGTGCTGCAAATTTTCTTATTAACAACAGTTTGACTCGATGAAGTCTTGAATGATTACATTGCCACCCTGTGGCCCAAGTTTAAGTTATCGCTTTGTAGCATTGCTCATGACATTCAAAATATATTGACATGCACCACCTAGTGGCGGGATGCAGATTTCCTATCCCACGAGACTCTGATGTCGCGACCTGCGTCTCATTCAGGTGGCAAGTTGCTTCCTCATAGGGAACAGTGGAAAAATCAGAGCGACAGTGTCCTAATGACTGGCCGAGTGCAAGATTGACTAGGGACCTAGTAGCTCATTCATCCTCTTGGCTGCAATCAGTGCAGGGCCTGAAGGAAAATAGAATGTACTCAAGTATAAATAAGCAAGTGATTTGTTGCTGCAAGTGATTTATTATATCTCAGATGTGCTCAGAAAGTAGCACTTTCACTGACTCCAGGACTTTTGATGCTACCTGGGCAGCGAATCCCTCTACATGTGGTAAGTGTAAAAATTCATGGGATTCGCTGCAGGATATTGCACTATGGCAAATTACTTCCTAACTACAAAATAAATACATAAAAATACACAGCTGTGTTACAAACCAGCTGGTGCTGTTCACGAAGCAGTCTAAAACACTCCGAAGCACCTGTGTAGTAACAAAGCACCTCAATTCTCAAAAGCATTCATAATGTTGGGGAAAATATTATTGTATAATTAGTAAGTAATCAAAAAAGTGAAAGCATTATTTTCACCAGAGTGTGACTTACACCGTGGACTCACTTGGCCTGGAGGCTGTTGCCCGGAGCAGTAACGTGCAATAAGGTTTTAAGTAGGTTCTGCGGCCTGGAGGAGTCCGTGTTCCATGTTTATACAGAGTGTGAGAGGTTGCAGCCCCTATTCCATTATTTGAAGGGGCTGCTCCTCGATTTTTGGCTGCACTTCAGTCCCACGCTCCTGATCTTTGGTCACCCGGTGTGGAGGGGAGCGGGCAGGTCGGGGGACCTCCTCGTGGGACTGCTCCTGGGGCCTGGCCAAAGTGGCCATCAACTGGTCCAGGCAGTGGGCGGTCGAGGGGGTCATTCGGCCCGACTGCCTGCCTCTCTTCCGCGGCCACGTTCGCGCCCGGGTGGCCCTGGAGACGGAGCACGCGGTGTCCGCCAGCACGCTTGAGGCCTTCCGCGACCGGTGGGCATCACAGGGACTGGAGTGCATCATCACCCCGGGGAATAGAATTTTAATTTAAGTTGTTACATTTCATTTCATGGTTTTTTAAGTTACAGTTTATTTGTTTATGGTCCATACAAAAGAGTACACCGTGGACTCTGTGGGGCAGAGTCTCCTTGTTGGGGCAGAGTTCCAGCAAGAAGGACTTCTGCCTGCCCGTCTGTACCTGCCCCAACCTTGAAACATTTTCCTGACTCATTGTATATGCACGGTGGGCTCAGGGGGTGGGAGCCCACCAGTGCGAGCAAGGAAACTCTAGCAGTGCTCTAGTAGGGGTGCCAGTAGAAGCGGCGAGGGTCCTTTAAAGAGGCAGAAGCGGCCTGAAGATCAGAAGGAAGGCTCCCACTGAAGGCCTCAGCTGAGACAGCAGATAATTGTTTGGGGCCCACTGGCAGGTGAAGAGCCTGCTACAAGGGCCCTCTCCCTTACGTTGGGGGAACCCGAGGTCCTTACCGCCACTTTCCACATGGGACCCCCATGGGAAGCAGCAGTAACTAGGACAGAAAGGAGGGAATTCTGATGGGGCTCTGCCCATCCACCCCTGCTACCATTTGTATTAGGCGGGCAGCGAAGGAGCGGCCAGCAGGGCTAGTGGATGGAAATCCTGGTCAGTGCAGTGAGCTGGCAGTAGGCCTCACCTCCTGAATTTTCAGGCATTCTCTGCTACAATCGGGCCTGATTTCAAGTGGGATCCCGGAGGAGAATTCCACCCTGTTACTCAAGCGCCTACACAACTCAGTACAGCAGCTTTAGTGCCTAATGTATGACCTGAAAAAATATTATTTATATAATATTGTAAGCTAAGTGTTTAGATTGGAAAATGCACCTAAAGAATGTAGATTAAAGTGTTCAATAAATACACCCAAAGATACAAATTTAAGTAAATTCAGAGCAGAAATATTGACAATAAATGGAAATCAGAAAAAATGCATTGACTAAGATCACTACTTTTCACGGTCTGCAATTTCCTGATCAGCACTCCCTGTGAGTGACACTCCTCACTGGGAGGAATCAGCCAAGTATCTCATCTTTCACTTGGGCAGCCAGCACCCCACTGACATGGACACAGAATTTAGCAACTTAAGACCTTAGCATTCTCTCCCATTTCCTGAGCGGCCAGAGTGCTGGGGATCCATGGCAGGGCTGTCAGCAGCTGGGGAGACGAGGAGGTGGTTTGATAGTATTGGTGTAGCAGGGAGTCTGCACACAGGCATTGATCCGTCTTTTCTCCTTTTGAGCTCTGACCGATCTACCGTGTTGTCCAGCATTTCTGCTTTTAGTTCAGTTTTCATGCATTTGCAATTTTAAAAAAATATTTATTTGCCCAATCTTTTTGTTGCTTTTGTACTGTTATTGGAGGGGTGTTGAAACCATTGGCTAACACGGCGTAGGTCTTGCACAGCCAGCAGCAGCCCTAGAGTGGCCTTGCGGGGTTTGTCGGGGCTGGCCACTTGGAGGATCTGCTTTTAATGTGTCTTTCTGGTAGCTCACCTTGATATTCTGGTAAGTTTGCTCTGGGGTTGTGACTCTGGCAAGGCTATATTTATTGCCCAACCCTAGTTGCGCTCAGAAGGTCATGGTGGGCCTTCTTCTTGAACAGTGATGATCTTGCTCCCACAATGGTGCTTCATAACAACTGTTTACAACTGAATGGTTTGCTAGGGCACTTCAGAGGGCATTAAGAGTCAACCACATTGTTTGGAAATGGAGTCACTTGTAGGGGTGGGTGACAGGTTGGATTTTTATAACAAGCTGGCAACTTTCATGGTTATTCTTTTCTGATTGTAGCCTGAAAATTGCCAGATTTATTGAATTCAATTTCACAACTTGTCATGGTGAAATTTGAACTCACCACCTCTGAGTTGCTAGTCCAGTACCATAAATATCCATTGCACTTTGCCCGTGTCTTACCCTAAGTTTTCATGCTTTTTATGACTTTTCATTGCCCCACTAAGATAATATTCATATATCATCACAGTTTTCACATTATTCCAGCTTTTCAAAGAACCTGTTTATTGGACTGTCAACCCATCATCTCTTCTCTGTGCTTGATTCAAAACTCTGACCTATTGTTTTCCCTTCCTTCCTCTTTGTTTTATTCAATTCTAATTAGGGGCTCACAGTTTCTAGTTCCGTTGGAGGGTTGACACCTAAAACGTGGCTTAAAATCCTGAACATGTGTCATGGTGCTGCTGCCAGGAAAATACAGCAGTCCCATGTGTTCAGAAATTGTTGTGTCTTGCATAAATAATTCTGCTGTTCAGTGCCACAGCAGGTGCCTCCTCTATACATGCAAGTCTTTCTCTATAACCACAAAAAGAGACTAAAGGAATACATTATGTATCAAAACATTTTTCCTCATTTTTTTGTGCCATTGAAATTTTCTCCCAATTTTTATCCCGCTATCGGTCGTATTAATTTTCCTCTTGCTACTCATAGAATCCTACAGCACAGAAGAAAGTCATTCAGCCCATTGTGTCTGTGCCAGCTCTTTGAAAGAGCTATCCAATTAGGCCCACAACCTCCTCCCCCAACCCACCACCCCACTATTTACCTATAGCCCTGCAAATGTTTCCTTTTCAGGTATATATCCAATTCCCTTTTGAAAGTTTCTATTGAAACTGCTTCCACCGCCATTTCAGGTAATAGATTCAAGGTCATAACACCTCGCTGCGTAAAAAAAATCCCCATCGATTCTTTTGCCACTAATGCTTGCCAGTTATTGCCATCCAAATGCTGATTAAATATTAATGTGAGTGAAGATTTGACAGGATAATTGGTTCCTTGCTAACATCTAATGGTTAAAATTAACGTCACGGATCACCTGGAAACTATTAAAAATTCACTTCCTATTGGTGGTAGCTATACTTCCTCCGACAATCTATAACAACAACAACTTGCATTTTTTTTTATTCGTTTATGGGATGTGGGCGTCGCTGGCAAGGCCAGCATTTATTGCCCATCCCTAATTGCCCTCGAGAAGGTGGTGGTGAGCCGCCTTCTTGAACCGCTGCAGTCCGTGTGGTGAAGGTACTCCCACAGTGCTGTTAGGTAGGGAGTTCCAGGATTTTGACCCAGCGACGATGAAGGATCAGCGATATACTTCTAAGTCAGGATGCTGTGTGACTTGGAGGGGAACTTGGAGGTGGTGGTGTTCCCATGCGCCTGCTGCCCTTGTCTTTCTAGGTGGAAGAGGTCACAGGTTTGGGAGGTGCTGCCGAAGAAGCCTTGGCAAGTTGCTGCAGTGCATCTTGTAGATGGTACACACTGCAGCCACAGTACATTGGTGGTGGAGGGAGTGAATGTTTAAGGTGGTGGATGGGGTGCCAATCAAACGGGCTGCTTTGTCCTGGATGGTGTCGAGCTTCTTGAGTGTTGTTGCAGCTGCACTCATCCAGGCAAGTGGAGAGTATTCCATCACACTCCTTACTTGTGCCTTGGAGATGGTGGAAAGGCTTTGGGGAGTCAGGAGGTGAGACACTCGCCACAAAATACCTAGCCTCTGACCTGCACTTGTTGCCACAGTATTGATGTGGCTGGTCCAGTTAAGTTTCTGGTCAATAGTGATCCCCAGGATGTTGATGGTGGGGGATTCGGCGATGGTAATGTCGTTGAATGTCAAGGGGAGGTGGTTATACTCTCGCTTGTTGGAGATAGTCATTGCCTGGCACTTCCGTGGCGCAAATGTTACCTGCCACTTATCAGTCCAAGCCTGAACGTCATCCAGGTCTTGTTGCATGCGGGCATGGACTGCTTCATTATCTGAGGAGTTGTGAATGGCGCTGAACACTGTGCAGTCATCAGCGAACATCCCCATTTCTGACCTTATGTTGGCGGGAAGGTCATTGATGAAACAGTTGAAGATGGTTCGGCCTAGGACACTGCCCTGAGGAACTCCTGCAGCGATGTCCTGGGGCTGTGATGATTGACCTTCAATCACCACAACCTTTGTGCTAGGTATGACTCCAGCCAGTGGAGAGTTTTCCCCCTGATTCCCATTGACTTCAGTTTTACTAGGACTCTTTGATGCCACACTCAGTCAAATGCTGCCTTGATGTCAAGGGCAGTCACTCTCACCTCAACTCTCAATTCAGCTCCTTTGTCCATGTTTGGACCAAGGCTGTAATGAGGTCAGGAGCCGAGTGGTCTTGGCGGAACCCAAACTGGGCATCAGTGAGCAGGTTATTGGTGAGTAAGTGCTGCTTCATAGCACTGTCGATGACACCTTCCATCACTTTGCTGATGATTGAGAGCAGACTGATGGGGCGGTAATTGGCCGGGTTGGATTTGTCCTGCTTTTTGTGGACAGGAGATACCAAGGCAGTTTTCCACATTGTCGGATAGATGCCGGTGTTGTAGCTGTACTGGAATAGCTTGGCTAGAGGCGCGGCTAGTTCTGGAGCACAAGTCTTCAGCACGATAGCCGGGTTGTTGTCGGGGCCCATAGCCTTTGCTGTATCCAGTGCGCTCAGCCATTTCTTGATATCACGTGGAGTGAATCGAATTGGCTGAAGACTGGTACGATAGCAAAATACTGCAGATGCTGGAAATCCGAAATAACAACAGAAACGCTGGAAAAACTCAGCAGGCGAGGCAGCATCCGTGGAGAGAGAAACAGAGTTAACGTTTCAGGTCGAAGACCTTTCGTCAGAACTGGAAATAGCAGGAAATGAAATAGATTTAAGGCAAGGATAAAGCTGGGAAAAGGGGGAGGGGATGAAAGAACAAAAGGAGAGATTAAGAGATGTTAAGCTCCTTTGTCCATGTTTGGACCAAGGCTGTAATGAGGTCGGGAGCCGAGTGGTCTTGGCGGAACCCAAACTGGGCATCAGTGAGCAGGTTATTGGTGAGTAAGTGCTGCTTCTGTGATGGTGGGGACCTCAGCAGGAGGCCGATATGGATCATCCACTCGGCAGTTCTGGCTGAAGATGGTTGCAAACGCTTCAGCCTTGACTTTTGCACTCATATAGTGCCTTTAACATAAAAAAAATCTCAAGGAGGCCAGAATTGGAGTAACACAGAGATCTTGGAGGGTTGTAGGGCTGGAGGAAGTTACAAAAATGGGGAGGGACGAGGCTATGGGGGGATTTAAAGACAGAAATTGCTTTTTTTTTTAATTGAGCCGTTGCTGGACCACGAGCCAATCTAGGTCAGCGAGCACAGGGATGATGGGTGAATGGGTCTTGATGCGAGTTAGGATATGGGCAGCAGATTTTTTGGATGAGCTTTAGTTTATCGAGGGTGGAAGATGGGAGACCAGCCAGGAGAGCGTTGGAATAGTCAAATCTGGAGATAACAAAAGCATGGATGAGGGTTTCAGCAGCAGATGGGCTGAGGCAGGGGCAGAGACAGGCAATGTTACAATAGGGACAGTAGGCGTTATAGAGCGGTTATGGGGTCAGAAGCTCAGTTCAGGGTCAAATAGGATGCCGAGGTCAATCACAGTCTGGTTCAGTCTGAGACAGTGGGCAGGGAGGGGAATGGAATTGATGGCTAGGGAATGGAGTTTGTGCCGGAGGCCAAAGACAATGGCTTTGGTCTTCCCAATATTTAATTGGAGGAAGTGTCAGCTCATCCAGGACTGGATGCCAGAGAAGCAGTCTGACAACACAGAGGCAATGGAGGAGTCGAGATAGATGGTTGTGAAGTAGAACTGGGTGTCGTCAGCGTACACGTGGAACCTGATGTTGTGTTTTCAGATGATATTGCCGAGGGGCAGTATGTCGATGTAAATAGGAGGGGGGCAATGATAAAATCGAAGCCTGGCATCTCTAAACCACTGCTTGTATATAGCCATATACAAAATATAGATTGTACCTATACAGTAAAATATAAATGCATCTTAGAACTTCATACTAACGAAAAATTAAAGTATAAAATATAGCTGTGGTATTTCTTAGCGTCCTGCCCTTTGAGTTTGTGCCATGGTGAACGGTTATAGCCGCATACCGAGACCATGCTTCTCTTCCGCGGTTACGTTCGCGCCCGGGTGTCCCTGGAGATGGAGTACGCGGTGTATACGCTTATGGCATTCCGTGACCGCTGGGCACCGGAGGGACTGGAGTGCTTCATCACCCGCCCGGAATCATATTTTAATTTGATTTATTAGGTTTCCTTTCGAGTTTTTTTTATGTTAAGCTACAGGTAATTGGTTGTTTTCTTTTGGTAAAACATATATCGACTGTAAATTAATAAAACTCTAAATAAAACTTAATCAGATCAAATTAAAACTTCATCGGCCCGTGAGATGATGCACTCCAGTCCCCGCGGTGCCCACCTGTCCTGGAAGGCCTCGAGCGTGCCGGCGGACACCGCGTGCTCCATCTCCAGCGCCACCCGGGCGCGAACAAAGCCGCGGAAGGGAGGCAGGCAATCGGGCCGAACGAAGGTAATTGGTTGTGCCGCTTTAAGAAGTGGTAGCAAAATACTGCAGATGCTGGGAATCCGAAATAACAACAGAAAACGCTGGAAAAACTCAGCAGGCCAGGCAGCATCCGTGGCGAGAGAAACAGAGTTAACGTTTCAGGTCGAAGACCTTTCGTCAGAACTGGAAATAGCAGGAAATGAAATAGATTTAAGGCAAGGACTCTATTCCATTCTCCCAGTTTCTCCGTCTCCGCCGCATCTGCTCCGACGATGCCACCTTCCATACCAGTGCTTCCGACATGTCTTCCTTTTTCATCAACCGAGGATTCCCCTCTACCGTGGTCGACACGGCCCTCGACCGTGTCCGTTCTATCTCCCGCACTTCTGCCCTCACCCCTGCCCCTCCCTCCCGGAACCACGATAGAGTTCCCCTTGTCCTCACCTTTCACCCCACCAGCCTCCACATTCAACGGATCATCCTCCGCCATTTTCCGCCACCTCCAGCGTGATCCCACCACCAAATGCATCTTCCCCTCACCTCCCCTTTCAGCATTCCACAGGGACCGCTCCCTCCGCGACACCCTAGTCCACTCCTCTACCACCCCCAGCACCCCTTCCCCTTTGCCCGGCACCTTCCCGTGCAAGCGCAGGAGATGCAACACATGCCCTTATACCTCCCCTCTTCCCACTGTCCAGGGCCCCAAACATCCCTTCCAGGTGAAACAGCGATTTACTTGTACTTCCTGCAATTTAGTATACTGTATTCGCTGCTCACGATGTGGTCTCCTCTACATTGGGGAGACCAAACGCAGATTGGGTGACCGCTTTGCGGAACACCTCCGTTCAGTCCGTAAGGGGGACCCCGAGCTCCCGGTCGCCTGTCACTTTAATTCTCCGCTCCACTCCCACTCTGACCTCACCGTCCTCAGCCTATTACACTGTTCCATGGAAGCGCAGCGTAAGCTCGAGGAACAGCACCTCATCTTTCGTTTAGGCATGCTACAGCCCTCTGGACTCAATATCGAGTTCAACAATTTTAGATCATAACCTTAGCCCCTATCACATTTATATTTTATTTTTTCATCCACCCTTTTGTTTACACCCCCCCCCCTTTTTTTCCCTGCTAGAAGCTGGCAGCTGTCCTTCATTCTGCCAGTGCATTTCACACTTCTTTTAGCCTCAACCTGTCACATTAACACCACCTCTTGCCTTGATCATCTCTTAATGTCTTTGAATCTCTCCTTTTGTTCTTTCATCCCTTCCCCCTTTTCCCAGCTTTATCCTTCTCTTAAATGTATTTCATTTCCTGCTATTTCCAGTTCTGACAAAAGGTCTTTGACCTGAAACGTTAACTCTGTTTCTCTCTCCATGGATGCTGCCTGGCCTGCTGAGTTTTTCCAGCGTTTTCTGTTGTTATTTAAGAAGCGGTGGCTGGCTGCCTTTTTAATTGGCAATGGCAATAGCTGTCAGTCATCCTTAGTTAACCAATAGGAGTACAGAGACCATCCCAGAATTTGAACATGAACAAACTCGGCCATCTCGACTGCAATTGGACAACATCATGGTTATGCTTGTTTAAAAGCTGGGCCCGGAACAGTGGACCCTGTGTGGGCGTGCTCCTGTGAAAGGACAGTTCATGTATTGCTGGGAAGCCAGAAGAACCACGGATGCTGAAAAACTGCCTCTGGCCATTTTATAAGGCTGGGCGGACGTTCCGAAAAGCAGACTTTGTCGCCGCTTAGCAGCAACTTGCTGGAAACGCACAAGAGCAGCTCCAGTGTGAATAAAAGGTGAGTTGGGGGTTTTATATATAAAACAAACCAGTGGAGATGGTTAAACTCAGCCATTGAGTTGGGGGCTGGGTCTTTCGCGAATAAGCCGCGGGCAGTGAGTTTGGGGGTTTTGAGGTACCGGCTAACAGATGATTGTTGTGGCCGCAGGCGAGGGTCAGAGTGCTGGAGGGGGGAATTCAATCAGACCTGGCCGCCGTAATCGGGCCGCGAGTTAAAACTAGTCTAAAGCCGGCAACTGGGAATTTCAGGAAGTGCAGGCAAATCTGACTGCCGATTGGATTTAGAAACAACCAATCAAAATGCACCATTCCTCCAGCTGCGGAGGGTGGAGCACTGAGGTCGGCAAAATAGGGGCGGGGCAGAAGAGGGACTGACCAATGGGGAGTAAGCAGCGTTTAAATGTTCGAAGTGGCAGCTAAGTCCACGAAAGTACACTTAAGTCAAGTTAACTTTATCTGATTTGTTTAATTCAATTGAGTACAAAAACAACTGATCTATCAGTAGCGTGTACAGGTATTGTGTTGCAATATTTTGTTTGTCTTGCGGGAGTAGGAGTACAAGATAGTGGGGGGGAGAGAGAGGGGATGTGTAATAGGAGTCAGGAGGAAAAACCATACAGTACATCTTGAGGAGTGAGGAAAAATCTCTGTGGCAACTAATCAAAGCTATGTGCTGATCTTAGACCAAAGTCACTTGATTACACACTGCAGAAGTCTGGCAGCCATGCAAAAAGCTGTCTTTAATAAACTTAACACAATTTCCACTTTTTTTATCATTACTTGTAATGTTCAGTATCTAATCTGCTAGGTTGTCTGCATTCTGCAGGGGTCTAAAAACATAATCTGAGCTCGGCACCTTAAATCAGTTGGGTTTTGAACTGGGTAGGTATATTGCAGTGCCCCAAACTGACTACCTTCTGTTTCAGAATATGAAATGGCACCTCGAATTTTGCCATTTTAAGCATTTTTGGGACCCAACAATGATCCAATGGGTGAAAATGGTTGAGGACTTGGGACAAAGCTGTTTTTGTGTAGAAGGAGCCTGGTTGTGATCTGAGGGCAGTGCTGAACGATCTTCAGTTGAGATTAGTTTATGATATCTCGGAATGATTACATTAAATCGTGGTAACTTAATTACACAGTGCCTGCATCACTTTTAATCATCCTTCCCAACGGAGTCTCCTGTTACAACAAACCATCTCTGAATAGAGCTTCTAAATGTCTCTAGAATGATTATGTTGACAGATCAGATTGTCTTTGAAATCAGAAAATACTTTTTTAGTGTAGCTCATGTGGCCTTGCGCACACTGTAGGAGAATACAGTTTCTCTCCTACTTGTCTCAATTATCTGTTACTGGTTTTGTTGTCTGTTACACTTATTTCTGCCCCAACATTTTTTTGTTTCAGTCCTTTTTGTCTTTTTCATAGAATCATAGAATGGTTACAGCATAGAAGGAGGCCATTCAGCCTGTCGAGCCCATGCCGGCTCTCTGCAAGAGCACTTAAGCTAGTCCCACTCCCCTGCTCTTTTCCCTGTAGCCCTGCAATTTTGTTTCCTTCACGTACTTATCCAATTCCCTCTTGAAAGCCACAATTGAATCTGCCTCCTTTCAGATTGTGGGTGACACCAACTCTGCTTTTGGGGTGGGGTTTATGTGGAGAAAATATCCATTTTGCTTCTTTTGGCATTTTTTTTCTATCTCTTCACATTTTTCACCTCAAACTCTTCACCTTTTTGCTAACCCTGCCCTTCCTACTACCCTACCTTTTTTCTTTTGTGCTCTCCCTCTCTCTCTCTTTTTTTTTTTTTTCTTCCACCCCCCCTTGCAGGAGAGGTTGCTTGTGACTAGAGGCCCACCTCAACAACAACTTGTATTTATATAATGCCTTTAATGTAGTAAAATGTCCCAAGGTGCTTCACAGGAGTATTATAAGACAAAAATTTGACACAAGCCACATAAGGAGATATTAGGGTAGATGGTCAAAGAGGTAGGTTTTAAGGAGGAAAGAGAGGTTTAGGGAGGGAATTCCAGAGCTTAGGGCCTAGGCAACAGAAGGCATAGTCACCAATAGTTGAGCGATTTCTAATCCGGAATGCTCAAGAGGGCAGAATTAGAGGAGCGCAGATATCTTTGGGTTTGTGGGGCTGAAGGAGATTAGCAATAGGAAGGGGCGCGGCTATGGAGGGATTTGAAAACAAGGATGAGAATTTTGAAATCGAGGCGCTGCTTAACTGGGAGCCAATGTAGGTCAGCAAGCACCGGGGTGATTGGTTAACGGGACTTGGTGCGAGTTAGGACACGGGCAGCTGAGTTTTGGATGACAAGTTTATGTAGGGTAGAACTTGGGAGGCCAGCCAGGCGTGTATTGGCATAGTCAAGTCTAGCAGTAACAAAGGCATAGATGAGGGTTTCAGCAACAGATGAACGGAGACAGGCGATATTACCGAGGTGGAAATAGGTGATCTTAGTTATGCAGTGGATATGTGGTGAGAAGCTCATTTCAGGGTCAAAATGACACCAAGGTTGCAAACAGTGTGGTTCAGTCTCAGACAGATGTTAGGGAGAGAGATGGAGTCAGTGGCTAGGAAATGGTGTTTGTGGCGGGGACCCAAAACAATGGCTTCGGTCTTCCCAATATTTAATTGGAGAAAATTTCTGCTCATCCAGTAGTTAATGTCGGACAAGCAGTCTGACAATTTAGAGACTGTGGAGGGGTCGAGAGAAGTGGTGAGGAGATAGAGCTGGATGTCGTCAGCGTATATGTGGAAACTGACGCTCCTTTTCGGATGATGTCGCCAAGTGGCAGCATCTAGATGAGAAATAGGAGGGGGCCAAGGATAGATCCTTGGGGGGACATGAGGTAACGATGCAGGAGTGGGAAGAGAAACCATTGCAGGTGATTCTCTGGCTATGATCAGCTAGATAAGAATGGAACCAGGCGAGTGCAGTCCCACTCCGCTGGACGATGGAGTGGTCAACCCGTGTCAAAGGTTGCAGACAAGTCAAGGAGGATGGGGAGGGATGGTTTACCTTTGTCACTGTCACAGAAAGGATGTCATTTGTGACCTCGTCTCCTACCTGTTTCCCATCTTCCCTCCTTTCCTAACTATGTCCCTCAATTTTGTTTGCTTTCATAATTCAACTTTTTTTAAAAAAAGGAACCAAATTAGAATGAGGAAAAATGCTCGTTCTTCTGGTTTGTCCTGTCTTGCAGCTGTCAGAAATGATCTTAGAGGTGTAAGCAATTAAAACATTTACTCTTGATCAACAAACACAAATCAGATAACTAGTTGGCTTAATTAATTTTTTGTAAACCAATATGCACAACAATGGCATATTTTTCAGCAATACACTATTATTTCCTCAAATGTATTAAATGCTTGAGTAATACTTGTGTAGTCTCAAAAGCCTGAATATACAGTTTAAAAAAAAAAAAATGAAATTGTTGCTGATCAGCTCATGTGTTTTTTCTTTCTTTCTCTTCCCTTCCCACCACCACTGCTGCAAAATGTCACCATTACCCAGATTGAGTTCAATGAAGTCTTCACTGCCTGCACCAAAGCATCGTGCTGCCACATCTGCTAAGAACAGCAAAGAGGCATCACAATGTCTACTTCCACTGCCGAATAGAAAAAATGTACTTCCAGGTTGCTCAAAAAAACCACTAACTGAATTGGAGAAACAGACTGGTACCAAAAACTTGAAATCTTTTGAGAAACAAGTGCCAAGAGCACCAAATGTTTCAACTGTCAAAAATAGACGATTCAGCACAGGCTCGTTCAGTCTGAGCTCTACCCGAAAGATGGATACCAAATTCAAAGAGGCTGCATGCCCAAAAGAAAATCCACTAAATGCAACCTATTCCCTTCCACATTCTGATGGCAAACGTACAAGGCAGATTCCTCTAAAAACAAAGGGTTTAAATGTGGTAATGGTACAACGGTGCTTGCCCAACATCAGTGTTGCCAACAGTATACCTGAGCGTGAGTTAACACAATCTGCCCACTCCCTACTTCCGCTTATGGAACCCAGTGACTTGACACCTCTCTTCGCCAGTTTTGTTGCAGAAGAATGTTTCTGTATCGCTGCTGAGTTAAGTAATAAAAGCGATACCTGTCCTCTCAGTACAGTTGGTGCAATCAATCCAGTTCCCGTGACCAGTGTTTCCCTAATAAATGACGAATCTATACCATGTGACTGTTCACTATACTCCTTCTGTTCTGAGACCCCTCCAGCAAAATCTGGCTGTACTTCAAAATTGCAAGAAAATGGCTTAAAGAATACCAGTGGTCAACTAATCCCCACAGAAGCCAAAATAAAAACTGAAGACTCATCTGTTAGTCCCAAGATGAATAGTAATGATATTGAGACTGGAACTTTGCCCTGTTCCCCTTTAGGAAATTTGCTCCTGCTAAATGAGACCATGCTGCTGAGTGACCCGAATGAGCACCAAGATGGTGCACCAAAGCATGAAGCCTATTCTAGAAATGTCCTGAGCAAGTCACCCACTGTATCCAATTGCAAGTCGTCTCTATGTACAGTAGACTTAATCCAGTTGGATGGAACCATAGTGCTGAGTGGTGCATCAAATACACCACCTTTATGCACAAAGAATGATGCCTCTCCTGAAAGTGCCATGCCAGCAAAGACTTTGTCTAATTGCAAGTCACCTCTATTTAAGAGAGACTTGCTCTTGTGTGAAGGAGCCATGCTAAGCGATAACAAAACTGTTGTGCCAAAGCACAGAGACCATTTTGGAAATGAGCTCCACAAGGCAACTGCTTTGTTCGATTGTACGCCATTTACAGGAGACTTGATCCAGTTGAATGAAACCATGACACTGACATCTCAATCTACAAGAGACTTAACCCAGTTAAAGGAACCAATGCCTGTGAGAGATGATACAACATTTGATGCATCAAAGCGTGAAAGCAGTTTTGGAAATGACCTCCAGGCATTCACCTTGTCCAACTGTAAGTTGTCTCTCTCTACAGGAGACATAGTGCAGTTAAATGGTACCATGACTTTGGATGACCATAAAAATGCAACCTTTGATACATCAAAGCATGAAGGCAGTCTTGGAAATGATACCAGCAAAGTGACTGCCTTGACCAACTGCAAGTTGTCTTTATCTACAGGAGACATAGTGCAGTTAAATAGTACCATGACTTTGGATGACCATAAAAATGCAACCTTTGATACATCAAAGCATGAAGGCAGTCTTGGAAATGATACCAGCAAAGTGACTGCCTTGACCAACTGCAAGTTGTCTTTATCTACAGGAGACATAGTGCAGTTAAATAGTACCATGACTTTGGATGACCATAAAAATGCAACCTTTGATACATCAAAGCATGAAGGCAGTCTTGGAAATGATACCAGCAAAGTGACTGCCTTGACCAACTGCAAGTTGTCTTTATCTACAGGAGACATAGTGCAGTTAAATGGGACTGGGATTGGGACTGACTGTAAAGATGCAACATTTGATGCATCAAAGCATGAAGACAGTTTGGAAAATGACCTCCACAAAACAACTGACTTGCCCGATTGCAAGCTATCTCTATCTTCAGCAGGCTCGCATGAAGTCATGCCACTGAGTTCCAAAAATCTTAAACTTGTGAGAAAATGTGAAGGCCATCAAGGAAGTGCCTTGGATTCTGTACCAAAGTTGCAGCAAGGAGAGTGCCATGATGAAAGTAGTGACTCAAAAGATTCAAATTTGACTCTGAATTTAGGAAAGGGGATTGAGGCTACATGTACTGAAAAGAGGCTAATTGAAGCAAAGCAAGGTGGTGATGGTGACGTCTGCTGTTCTGCAGAACTGCATAAAGGAGCTCCAGCTCTGGTGAAAAATCTGCATTTGAGAGACCCTTCACAAAACAAGGAACTAAATATTTGTGAGGGTGCCGATTTGGCTCATGATGATATATTGACTTCAGAATGGGCTCCGTTCTGCATGTCTACTCCATCTGTTGCATTGAAACTGTGTTTTCTGGAATATATGCCATTTGACCATTCCTTCCAGACCTCTTCCTCCACCCTTGAGGATGACACTCGTGTTGTGGCTGAGTGCCCACATAAACAAGTTGCGACCAAAGATGACTCCAGAAGCTCTGCAACTGATGTGACTGAAACTAAAACCTGTAGTAGAAAAATGGTAAATGCGCCAAGACTTGGAGAGCGATTGCAGCAAACCAAAGTAGTAACTAAAAGTTCCTTAAAACCTATCTTGCATCTTGCTGGAGCCAGAAGGAAAAATGTTAATGTAACATCTGAGTCTGCAGAGCATAAATGTGAAGCTGAAAAGAACTCTGTACCTCTTCCTGCTAGAATCTCTCTGGGAAGAGGAGGAAGACCTCCAGCACAACCACCTAGTATTTCAAAGATGTGCCTTCCAAAGCCTCGTCTGGTCTTGGGAAGGCCGAGTAGTCTAATAGGAACTAGGCAAAATGCAGCAAATAATAAGGAGCTTCCATTGCGCCAGACTGGAGTCAATGCCAAAGTAAGTGAATTTTCATAACTGCCTTTACACACAATTCTGTATTTCATTGAGGTGGATTACTTGTATGTAGTGGCTGGTATTAGGTACACTCCAGGGACTTGAGCACAAAGCTAGGCTGACACTCCAGTGCAGTGCTGAGGGAGTGCTGAACTGTCGGAGGTGCCGTCTTTCGGATGAGATGTTAAACAGAGGCCCCGTCTGCTCGCTCAGGTGGATGTAAAAGATCCCATGGCACTATTGAAGAGCAGGGGAGTTATCCCTGGTGTCCTGGCCAATATTTATCCCTCAACCAACATAACAAACAGATTATCTGGTCATTATCACATTGTTTGTGGGAGCTTGCTGTGCGCAAATTGGCTGCTGCATTTCCCACATTCCAACAGTGACTACACTTCAAAAATGCTTCATTGGCTGTAAAGCGCTTTGAGACATCCGGTGGTCGTGAAAGGTGCTATATAAATGCAAGTCTTCCTTTCTTTCTTAGTACAACATTTTACTTAATGCAAGGTTCGTTGGTAACCTGTGAGCTAGGACTATGTTGGTTTTGCTTTATTTTTCCCTGTTGAAAATCTTGCAAAGATTATTTTGTTTCTTTTTTCCTTCTGGAAGTGCTGGTGATTCAGTTGTAGCTGAAAGTTACTGAGCCTTGGGGCAAAAAATTAGCAGTAGTCTTGATTATTTACTATCTTGTTAAGGCTTAATAACTGGCAGGAGGAAATTTACTATCTTGTTAAGGCTTAATAACTGGCAGGAGGAAATTTATCAATGATTAATTCTCCAGGCAAACTCTCCTCTTGTGACTAATGGTCCTCACTTGCTGGCTCGCTTTTCTCTTTCTTCCCCCTCTCCTCCCCCCCCCCCCCCCCCCCCCCCTCTGCCTCCTTAACAGACAATGCTGCGAAACACTTAACAGGTCAGCAGCATCTGTGGGGTTAACAGTTCTGGTCAATGACCTTTTCAGCAGAACCTGAAACATTAACACTGTCTCTCTCCTGATGTTTTCCAGCATTTCCTGTGGTTTTTTTTATTTCAGATTTCCAGAATCTGCAGTATTTTGTTTGTCCTCACAAAGGAACGTTTGGTGTTTTTCCCTAGTTGCTTAGTAATGTTAATCTTAATCTCATTGGGTCAGTTATGGCATGACAAGCAAGGTCTTTGGCAATTGAGGATCACTTTTTTATTTGTATGTCTGCACTATTGTCTAATGGATGGTTTTTAACTCTAGTTTTGTGTTGCATTTTTTAAGGAAGAATAAGGCATTTAGCCCATATCCTGGTATAATGTACTGACCGGACCTCTGGACAGTATCCTTGCTCACTAGAGCAATACTTCCAATTGAGCAATCTTCTTGTTATAAATACTGTTCTCTTTCAGATGCCTCCTAAAGCAGAACCTAATCAACTTTCGACTAAAGCGATGACAAAGATACCTGGAATAAAGATCAGGTCTCCACTGGCATCGTCACAACCTCCTGCACAGGGAACAAAAAAGGCAGAGTCCAATCTGGTTGAACTCTTTAATTTAGGTAAATACAGTATGTTGTAAATATTGTAGAGTGCATTCATGCATCTTTGCCTGATAACTTAGGGAAGGATGCCCCCAAAAAACTGCTGAGCTGCTATAACACTTCATACTGTGACTGTTCACTCTTTGGTACTCATTGCACCTAGAGTGTGCAGCAACCTGGATTTTAAGCAACCCCCCCCCCCCCCCCCCCCCCTATTAATGCAGGACTAGATGTCTGTCTGTAAATGATCTTTTGTTTTGGGATGGTGTAATAAGAGATACTTGTAGTCCTGTACAGGAATGATGTGCTTTATTTTAAAAATTGAATTTTAACTTCATTTCAATCCAACTGTAACCAAATAAAAGTTAAACTAAGCATGCAAAGTAATGTTCCTTGATCAAGACTAGTGCATAATAGCAGTGTGTGCCAATGGTACATTAGACTTTTAAATTTGGTATTGAGATCACATCACTGATAATTAGAATAATTAATTATAAGCCATTAGCACATCCATCCAGAAAGATTCTAAAGTACCCCCCCCCTGACTGTTCAAATCCAGTTGTTTCAAATGATTCCAAGACATTGGCCCAGAAATTGATCTCGCTCTGTTCCCGCGGGGGTAAGGCTTCCCCGCGATCTCTCTCTCCGCTTGTGCTTTTTCAGATCCAGCTCGCACGAACTTGATGTTCCAGACATCAGCTGGGCAGTGCTTGCGTATCCCACCGGCGTAGTGAATTCGTGCGAGCTGTGGGATCACGTGACTCAGTTAGAGCCAATGGCAGCACACCATCTTCCATTCATAAGTTTCACATACGTGCTGTGAAATCTATGAATCTTACACCCCCCCCCCCCAAAATAACAGCTAAACCTCAATTAAATTAAAAAAAAAAACCATCACATTAATAAAATAAGTATAGTTAAATAAATTAACCATTTTAAATAGAAAATTAAATTTTTGAAAAAATTTAATCTTTTAAAAAGTTATAAAAATAAACTTACCTGTCTTTAAAGTCTCTAAAAAAAAAGATATACCTGTTAAAAAAAATTCAAAAAAATCTTAATTCACTACTTACCTTGTTAAAAGTGGGTCTTACTCCTCCTTTTTCCATTTCTAAAATCTTCCGTACTTACCTGCACGTCCAAAGCATGAAGTGCACAGCGTGCGCGCAGCCTGTAGCACGCACGCGATGCACCGAGGAACCGCCCCCTTTTCAAAAGAGCAAGTGCCGGTTTTCAGCGCATGCGCAGGGCATGCAGAAAACCGGCAATTGGAGAGAGAATACGCGAGAGTACGCAGTGCGTACTCTCGCGTCGCGGGATGAATTTTTGGCCCATTGTCTCCACTATTCTATCTGAGTCCATCCCATCTATTATCACTGTCCAAAGAAGAACCCCCTGATATTGGTCCTAAATTTACCTTTTACTAGTTTAAATCTCTTATCCTATGCTTGCAATTTAATGCAAAGTAATTTCAGATGTTCCATTTCTATATAATTACTATCTTGAATATTTCTTAAGATTGCCTCTCGCATGCCTCCTGTTCGGGTTGTAAAGCTTCAGTTTCTCCAGTTTTTTCCTCCCATCGAGTCTGATCTGTGGCTTTAGGGACAGCCTCGTGCCTCTCTGCAATGTCTTCCTCGTGTCTGGAGTAGGACTGGGAACGGGTGTGGTCGACACAGTTTGATCATGATTTCCTCTGGCTTGTCCTACTATTTGTAGCTTTGTCTAAATTAGTTGGAGTCCACTAAGATAATGAGATCTTTTTCAACTTCCTCTGCTAATTGCTTGAATCCAAAATAAAGCAGTGCTGTTCCAATACTTATCCCACTGAATTTCTATTTTCCCTTTCTTAACAGATTCTATAGAATTTTATAATGCACAGTAAAATTCTGACTGGATAGGGGCCTATATTCTCTGATCATACACTCAAAGTTGAGGTCTGCTGTGCAATTGTGGGGGGGGGGGGGGGGGAGAAAATCATTGGACAAAGTCCCTTTGAGTTTGTTCTTGCCAGAGCCCCACAAATGGTGGTCATTTGCTTTGCTATACAAAAACAATGGGCTGGAATTTGCAGTGAGTGATAATGGCAAACTAACAGCATTTGTCGTTTTTACCCCTTTGAAACTGACTGCAACTTTAGGATGCAGCGCATGCACATCCTAATGTGGAAATTCTGAAGTTGTGCTCAGTCATTCACTGCACCGACACTGGCTGCACTGTGACCACACATTATTTATCTCCCAGCTAAAGGAGATACTTTGCTGAGGCAAATCCAACTTTACTGAGTGTCAAATTTCCAGGTCCGACTAGAATAGTTAACCTGCATTAAAGCCTGCTGTTCTGACTCCTCCACTTGTCTAAATTACTATGTCTCCAGTGTACTAGTTAATTGACTTTGCTATCAGACTTTTAATACAACAAAAAATCCTCACCATTCATGAATTATGGCAACAGCAGTGGCTTGCAACTGACCCATCTGGGACCCCACTGGTTATTGCTTCCTCTTCCTCTTCCTCCATCCCACACCTACTACAGACTTTTCTCCAACTTCCCAACTATATAACAGTGACTGCAGTTAACAGCCAGTTGTGAAAGGTACCATATAATGGAAGGTTTTTTTCTTGTTTCTTTCCTTGATCCTTAATTTAAAGGTGCAGATGAAACTTTTCATGCTTTCTGAAAATCCAAGCAATTTTACCCTTCTGGATTTGTCATCCAGTAAATTTATAATGCCCCAAATTCATGAAGTGTAGCTTCTAAATACAGACTAGTTAATCCATGCATCCTCATCCATGCATCCTCTCTGCTTTTCAGAGAAATTGATTGGGAAGCAATTTCTGAGCTATTTTCTGGACGATTGGTTCCTTTTAATTATTAGTCACTAGCCTCCTGTCTGACTTAGCACTCCTTGTATCTCCCTTTGCTGCCTTGTTTCTTTAAAAATATCCTGGTGCATTAGCTTGCAGTCTTGTGCAATGATTCTATCCTATTTTATTTCTGTTATGTGGGGAGGGGGAGCAGGCAATCCATGAACTGCTTTGGTCACAGATTTGTCAGATGCTTGATTCAACCCACAGTCTTGTCTTGGCCTTTAGTATATTTTATGCTGCTTTTGTGACTGTTTCTATGCAAGTTTGTTTTGGTTATTGGCTCTCTTTCTGTTGAGTGATCTACACCATCTGGTGTTGGTTTTTAATATGGCACCTAGATCATTAAGTCCCATCCAAGATCTTTTACCTGTGAATTCTTTTTGTTTTAGCATTTCATTTAGCCCAATTAACTGTAGCATCCAAGATAACTAGCAAATGCTTCAGATAAACTGACCGTCCTGCAATATCTGACCACGAACAGCCCTGATGTGAAGCAAAAATGAGGCTAATCCAAATGTTGACGGCACAAAATTCATGCATTTTTGGGGTATGATCTCTGAGGGGAGTTGACTTAATGTTAAATTATTAATTCTAGTTAGTTTTAAGAGCTATGATCCATTTTTAATTTTGATGTTTGAATTTTCAAAACCCCATTTCCCCAAGTGGGTGGTCACACTGCCCCCATTCTACTCGTTGCCCCCATTCACAAAGACATTCTATTCCCTTTCACAAACATGCACTCTTTTTTTTTCTCCAACCTTCCCAGTTTATACTGGGATTCTTCTTGCTCTGCCATTTTAACTCTTCCCTCTCCAATTTAAGTTGGAAAAATGAGCAAGATCGTGGCTACACTTGGTTTTACCACTTTAAATTTATTTTACACACAGGTAAAGGTGGTCCTCCAAGCATCAACAAACGTGCCCACAAATCTTTGGCAGCCGGAACTAAAAACATTGTGACTGGCATAAAGCGTCCAAGCAGTGCAGTGGGACAGAAGAGACTATGTCCATCCCCGAAGAGATCCAAGGCAGTTGGTATGGGTTAAATAACTTTTTTTCTGTCTTAACTTGCAATTTGCCCATAGGTTTATTTTAAGGGAAGGATACCTGTTGGGTTAAGTACTAATATTTGAGACCTGTTGCACCCAGACCATAAGTGGATACATTGCCCCTGTGTACTTTGCTCCAATCCTTTAGTGCCACAGCTGTTGAAATGGCGATACTATGAAAAGTTAAATATTGGCAGAATTTTTTTGAAAATTAAGTGGGACTTGGCTTGAGGTGAGCATTCATCCCATCTGTTTGAGTCTGATACTTTATTAAAAGGGTGTGTTCATATTTTGTCTAGCACACTTGAGTAACTCGTGTATATTCAAAATTCTCGTGTTTGTTTGCCGCCTTACAAATGAGCTGCAAATCAGATGAGGCAGTGGAGTATATGTCCATCAAAAGGACCTCCTGAGGAATTACCAGGATCAGATGAGAACACAACAATTACATATTTCATGACCAAACTTGCTGCATTGAGTGGTTTTACTTGAAAACCTGTTTTGAGATGTCTGGGCAATAGTTTGAGGCTGATTCTCTGGCCTTCTATTTTCCATTTGTAGTATAACTATTGCATCTGCATAGCCACCAATTGCATGGTCTGTGCAAGTGAGTGTACTGACTTTTATTTGGGGGCAACTTGCCATTTCTTTTTTGGTGTAGATTTCTGGAGCTGTAGAGAGCTGTGCATGTGTCAGCAATCATTTATTTTAATAGGGTGCCAATTAGTTGGAGGTCTCCCTTTTGCTTTAATCAAAGGGGGAAGGTTTTTCGTGCAGGTGTGGTCACTGACCCAGAGATCCATGAGTGGATCTTTTTGTGGGGTCTTGTGTTCAGGTTGGTGGCTTTTCCAGTTTGGTTTCATGAATTGCATACGGTTGAACCAGTGATCAATTGTGGTTAGTTTATCCTACTGTTTTATTTTCTGTCTCTGTTGTATCTTTTATCAGGGTGAAGACTTTTTTCCCCCCTTCATTGCATTGTAAGGATGTTTATTTTCTGGGGACTGTAAACCTTTTTTTCTGGTGCTCCAGTTTAGTGACTGCTTTTAGCTCACTTGGGAGAGAATGAGTGCAAAGTTTACATTTTAAAAATATTATTCCCATGGCATTTCATGCTTTTGTATGTTTAGTATTGTGCCCTACTTTTTGTTTACTCCACTAAAGCAATCTGTCAAAGCCTACTGATTTATTTTATTGCAGGAGAGGTGACTGCCAAATTCCCAAAGACAAGTGGAACAAAACAATCGTCACCATTGGAATCTAAACAGAAGATGGAAGTGAAGGGAGAAAGTCTGACTCTTGGTTCTGAAGTTAATCTGGTATGAAACTCATTGTTGCTCATTTGTTTTGATTCTTTTTTGACCACCTGAAACTAAAACTGATTGAGACTCCAGGCTGGGAAAACTGTTTTTCTCTAGGTCTTGGTACTTAAATACTAATAAAAAAAAAATGCCCTCCTTAATGACCTAATCACATTCAGTCCTTTATGCAGTCAATATCTTGACTCAATTATGCTGCACAGTGGCATTTGTCATGGCCAATGTTCCCTTTAAGCTGTGCAGCGCTCTGGAGGTCCTGTGCAGCTGGCTTACCTGGTTTTAAATGGAAACACGCATATGTGAAATTTTGAACAGGTCATGTGGCCCCCCAAAAACTAGAGAACCTTGCTCATGGCTACTTTGTGCAGGCACTTTCCCTTGTGCAGGTTCACAAAGAAAGACTTGCATTTATATAGCACCTTTCTCAACCTTGATGTCTCAAGTGCTTTACAGCCATTGGCATACTTTTGAAGTGCAGTTACTGTTGTAATGTAGGAAATGCTGTAGCCAATTTGTGTACAGCAAGCTCCCACAAACAGCAATGTGATAATGACCAGAGAATTTTTTTTAGGAGATTGTGATTTGAAAGTTAAATTTTTGCCTATAATGTAAAAGGCCCTTAAATCTATAGGGTGTCATCTGATGCTTCATTGTCGCCTTTTTTTCTTTTCTCCCCCCCCCCCCCCCCCCCCCTCCCTAATTTCTGCCTCCAAAAGAAGATTGACATCTGGGCAGACAAACCAGACTCCATTGGCTGAGCTCTAGTTTGCTTGGGTAGCATTTGGGAGTTCTCATTCCCAACAGGGGCATCTTTTCTGGGTTGCATGTCCCTCCAAGAATCAGCTGCTAGCTTCATTATTGGCTCTCTAATCTCCAGTAACATTTCTGCACCAAATTTAATGACATTAGTTTTTCTTAATCTGTATTGTTTTTCCAGTGCTTTAAAATCTGAAATGATGGGCTCTACTTGTTGATCAGAATGGGTTTTGTCTTTGCAGAATAAAACTGCAGTAGAGGAATCCAAATCCAAACGGGAACTTCAAGTGGGTAAGAGTTTTGATTTTGATTTCTCGTCACAACAGACCGTGTCTCCCAAACAGCCTCCTTTTATCGGGGAAAAGGAGATTAAGCTGTGATTTTTCCAGTTGGAGCATAGTTTATCCATCAGGTCAAGTGTACAACAACTTCTCCAGTCTGAAGGGGAACTCCATCTGTAATGCTTTGGCAGAATGTTTTGGGTGTGGCTTTTTTTATTCTTGGAGTGCCAGAGTGCAGTGGTTACTGTCTAATTCTTTGATCTGATGAGAAACTGTTCAGTTGGTTGAGCATCAGACACAGAATGAGTAAAGTATTTGATTTCACTGCATAGCCGCTCTATCTAGAAGCAGATTTGGGTGTTTTTTGTTCACTAGAAGAAAACATGACTGCATCAATTTGTATCTCCATAAGGGGACGCAGGTACTGTAAGGTAGTAAAAGTGCAGTTGTTTTAGCCTCCAGGCCTACAGACAACTGGTGTTTTGTAGAAAAAATGCTTTTCACTTCCTTTGGGATTGGTGAGCAGAGCCCATTCTAAGCATATGCACCTGGTTTGATCCCCAGTTTTTAGTGTTGGTGTGTTGAGCTGTATCTGATGTATTGGGAATGTGAAGCTCCACTAGTTGTCATTTTTCCCTTGTTGGGTGTCTTCACGGCCTGCACTGTCCTGTGGGCAGGTGACCGGTTTATATCAACGTTGCTATTGAGCTGGCACTTGAGAGATGTGAAGTGAGACATCTTGTCCTGCTGTGGTAGATGCCTGGTCTCCTTTTGATGTCCAGATGTAGGAAGGAAACTAGCACTGGAATAAAGGGCCTTTCTAGACAATTAAAAACTAATCTTGTATTGAGATGTTCAGCAAATGACCTAGCCCGAGGTGGTGATAATGCATAGGGGGCTTGAGCTAAAATCCCTACCCAAACTACTTTGCAGTCAATGGGACACGTTTGCAAAACCTGTTGTGTGAAGGGTTTGGGCCTGATTGCTAAAGCTAAGCCTCTTTCATTTCAGCAAAACTTCATAAAATGCAAGAGTTGGCAGACAAAGTTGCTGTGCTGGGGCTGGAAAATGCTGATCTTTGGCAGAAGAGAAGGAATCCCACACCTGTCCCAGAAGAAGAAACTAATATTGATACAATAATCAAAGAGTTGGAGGAGAAAGTTGCTATGCTGGAGCTGCAAAATGCTGCTCTTCGGCAGGAGAAAGAGAATCCCACACCTGTCCCAGAATAAGAATCTAATTTTTAGTGCCTTTGTGAAGTGTTGTCCATATATTTGCATTCTAAACTCCTATGTTACAAGGTAGTGTAATAAATTTGACTGATCGGGCAATAACTCAATTTGTCAAAACTAAGTGGCGGTCGGATTGCATTGTTCGCGTATAACAGCAGATACAACATTTTTAAAACTCCCAATATGGATTTGTTTACACCTAGATCTTAAACCAGTGTTACTTAACATATATGACAATCAAGTGTGAAGCCTCAACATGCTCAGTCTACCTTATTTTTGTCTCTGGTGATTGTGTGTATCTGCAGTTGCCTTGATATTTAACTTGTCATTTTCTTCTATTAAAATGTGTTATGTTTACAAAAATTGAAAACCAATAAAATTTGTCAACGTCCAGTCAATGCTGTCAGTGTATTTTCTGAAGATTGGTTTCATCACTTGACACTTTTGGCAATGGGTTTTTTGATGCCCCGGCCCCCCAGAAACAGCTGGCGAGGCTGGTGTGTAATGGTTAGAATTTGTGGTACTTTCTCTTTCTTTTCATGTTTGTAGTGTTGTCCAAGCTGAACTGCCTCCATCTTAACCAGATTGTAGCCTCTGGTTTGCATCTAGTTTTGTAAACAGTGGGTTAGTTCAGTCCTTTTGCCTCAAGTTGATTTTGACTTTGGCTCCATGTTTTGGAAGCTGTCTCCTGCTGTAAATGATGGATTTTTGGTCGACCTCAACCAAATCCCTACCTGCTGTGGACCACCAGCATGAAGAACCGCCCATAACTATGACCTTTCACAGTCAAAGGTTAGCCCTTTTGGGGTGTGTTTGAGCGACTGGTCAGCAGCGCTCGATACTGATGCTCGGGGCTTGCTCTGGGGAACTGTTCTCTTCTACCAGTGACCTTCATTCACCCCTCCTCAAAGCTGAAGGGTGGATGAAAGAGGGGAAAATACAGCTTGCTTTGAAATCACTGACTCCATTGATTTCAATAAGATTTCTGGAGGATTGCATCCAGGGCCATAACTTGAATTGTATCTGGTTATGACTCTTCAATTTTACCTAGAGTATAAATCTGATGTGGGTCAGGTGCCCATTATAGAAACCACCTGAGTTTTCTTTTTCATTGGTTTTTTCCTTTCATTGGTTTCAAAGGCATTCTTTTTTAAAATCTGACATTTATAGCTTTGTTAGCATTTTGTGTGCAGTCAAGTAACACTTACTTGAGTAATGCTTTGAAAATACAACTTGCACAAGCACTGAATACTCACGGCAGTATAAAAAATATTAAAGCCTAGAATTTGAAAAGAATGTAATCTATATTGGCAAATACAATTATTCATCTTCTTTAGCCTGGTTTGCAGCTGGGCTGAAGCGGTGACTGGTCTAATGTCTGAATAGTTCCCACTTTATTGTGCAAGATTGGATTATGTCCCATCCATCATGCCTGGAGTTTAACCAATAAAACAATAACTGTGGAAAATCTTTATTGCTAATGCTCTTTTCGCTTAGTAAATGTATTTCATGGTTGTGTTGAGTTATGACTCTCCGCCACACTCAGTGGTGCAATAACCATTTTAGCTGTGACTATAGGGGCGGGTTGTCTGGGCTGATGCTACCAGGAAATTTTAATTTTTGACTTCAGTGTATTTTTGGAATAGAATCTGTTCTCTCTCTAGTCCAAACTGTAGAAGTGGGTATATGGCAGAATGCACCAAATGTTGCACTGCTAAAAAGGTGCTTGTAGAAGTGTGAACTGATGGAACTGCTGCAGATGGGCAGCAGGATCAATGAGCCCTCTTCCCTTAGTCACCCATTTCAAAACAGAGAAGCAAGGTAGATAACTAGCAAAAAAGGCAAAACAGCCCGACAGGAGTGATCACTCGGAATGGCCTTGATCCTAATCCGCTGGAATGCAGTTACATTGGTGTCAGCCTTGGCTCAGTTGGTAGCACTCCCACTTCTGACTCCAGGCCTCAGTGAAGGAGGTGCCGGGTGAGAAGTTCGCGGCCCTGTCTGCTCTCAGGTGGACCTCAAAATATCCCACTGCACTATTTTGAGGAGATTGTCCGGCACATCCTCACCATGGAAAAAATTGGCTGTTACACTTGTTTTAAGTAGTTTTATGCTTCACAATTGGAAACCTGTGGATTACAAACAGATCAACCAAAGCATCACTCCAAAAGCCAAGTCAACAATCTCGCACCCAAGCTCAGACTGTACCCTATGCAGTTTCACATCTTTCCCCCCAACCCCCCCTTCCTACAGATCATACAGGCACCATTGCCACTCTTCACATCACCCCCATTCACCCTGGCACTCCCCTCCAACACCATTCACATTGGTATTCTTCCACTCCTCATTCTAGCTGGCAATATACCCCAGTTAAAGATGGCAATTTTAGCACTCCAACCCTCATTTCATGCTGGCATTCTTTCTCTTCCCCACCCTTGTAATGCTAGTACTCTTCTTCCCTTCCCTCCAGCACATGGTTCCCAACTTCATCCCTCTTCCTCCCCCCCCCCCCCCCCCCCCCCTCTTTGCTATCTATTCCTCTCACTCCCTCTTCCCTCAGTGCTACTCCTATCCAATTGCTGTGGCCAATGGACTAGATCTCCCTCTCTTCAGCACGTCTACTTGAGTTCTGCTAGTGTGAGAGATCCCCACCTCTATACATAACATGAGAATCAGGAGTAGGCCATACGGCCCCTCAAGCCTGCTCCGCCATTCAATAAGATCATGGTTGATCTTTGACCTTAACTCCACTTTCCTGCCCGCTCCCCATATCCCTTGATTTCCCAAAATCTATCTATCTCAGCCTTGAATATACTCAATGACTCAGCATGCACAGCCCTCTGGGGCAGAGAATTCCAAAGATTCACAACCGAGTGAAGAAATTCCTCCTCATCTCTGTCTTAAATGGCCAACCCCTTATCCTGAGACTATGCCCCCTAGTTCTGGACTCTCCAGCCAGGAAAAACAACCTCTTGGCATCTGCCCTGTCAATCTCCCTCAATCATATGTTTCAATGCGATCCCCTCTAAGTCTTCTAAACTCCAGAAAGTAAAGGCCCAATCTACTCAAACTCTCCTCATAGGACAACCACTTCATCCCAGAGATCAATTTAGTGAACCTTTGTTGCACCGCCTCTAAGGCTTGTATGTCCTTTCTCCGATAAGGAGACCAAAACTCTGCACAGTACTCCAGGTGTGGTCTCACCAAAGCCCTGTACAATTGTAGCAAGACTTCCTTACTCTTGTACTCCAACCCCCTTGAAATAAAGGCTAACATGCCATTTGTCTTCCTAATTGCTTGCTGTACCTGCATGCTAACTTTGTTTCCTGTACGAGGACACCTAAATCTCTCTGAACACCAACATTTAATAGTTTTTCACCATTTAAAAAAATTCTATTTTTCTATTCTTCCTACCAAAGTGTATAACCTCACATTTCCTCACATTATACTCCATCTGCCGCCTTATTATTAACTCACTTAGTCTATCTATATCCCTTTGCAGGCTCTTTGTGTTCTCCTCACAGCTTACTTTCCCACCTAGCTTAGGATCATCAGCAAACTTGGATACATTGCACTCAGTCCCTTCATCTAAGTCATTAATATAGATTGTAAATAGCTGAGGCCCAAGCACTGATCCTTGTGGCACCCCACTAGTAACAGCCTACCAATTGGAAAATTGTCCATTTATCCCTACTCTTTGTTGTCTATCCATTAACCAATCCTCTAACCATGCTAATATGTTACCCCCAACTGCATAAGCCCTTATCTTGTGTAGCAACGTTTTATGCGGCACCTTATCAAATGCCTTTTGGAAATCCAAATATACTACATCCACTGGTTCCCCTTTGTCTACCCTGCTAGTTACATCCTCAAAAAACTCTAATAAATTTGTCAAATACGATTTCCCTTTCATAAAACCATGTTGACTCTGCCTAATCATATATGATTTTCTAAGTGCACTATTACCACTGCCTTAATAATGGATTCCAGCATTTTCCCGATGACTGATGTCAGGCTAACTGGCCTGTAGTTTCTTGTTTTCTCTCTCCCTCCTTTCATGAATAGTGGGGTTACATTTGCTACCTTCCAATCTGCTGGGACTGTTCTAGAATCTAGGGAATTTTGGAAGATCACAACCAATGCATCCACTATCCCTGCAGCCACCACTTTTAGAACCCTAGGTTGTAGGCCATCAGATCCAAGGGATTTGTTGGCTTTTAGTCCCATTAGTTTCTCAAGTACTTTTTCCTACATTACAACAGTGACTACACTTCAAAAGTACTTCATTGACTGTAAAGTGCTTTGGGACGTCCGGTGGTCATGAAAAGCACTATATAAATGCAAGTCTTTCTTTCTTTCGCTACTGATATTAATTACTTTAAGTTCCTCACTCTTATTAGCTCTTTGGTTCCTCGCTTTTTCTGGTATGCTTTTTGTGTCTTCTACTGTGAAGACAGATACAAAATATTTGTTTCAAGTCTCTGCCATTTCCTTATTCCCCATTATAATTTCACCTGTCTCAGCCTCTAAGGGACCAACTCTTTCTTTTATTACTCTCTTCCTTTTTACATATTTGTAGAAGCTCTTACAATCTGTTTTTATATTTCTTGCTAGTATATTCTATTTTCTCCCTTTTTATCAATTTTTTGGTCACCCCTTGCTGGTTTCTAAAGCTCTCACAATACTCAGGCTTACTATTCTTCGCAACATTATAAGCCTCTTTTAATCCAAAACTATCCTTAACTTCTTTAGTTAGCCACGGATGGATCACTTTTCCCATGGAGTTTTTATTTCTCAATGGAATGCATATTCGTTGAAAATTTTGGAATATTTCTTTAAATGTTTGCCACTGCTTATCTACCATCATACCTTTTAATCTAATTTCCCAATCTACCCTAGCCAACTTGCCCCTCACACCTATTATTTAAGTTTAAGACTCCTGTTTCACTCTCAAACTTAATGTGAAATTTTATCATATTATGATCACTCTTCCCCAGCGGATCCTTTACTATGAGATTACTAATTAACCCTGTCTCATTACACAATATAAGATCTAAAACAGCCTGTTCCCTGGTTGGTTCCATGATGTATTGTTCTAGGAAACTGTCTCAAATGCATTCCAGGAACTCGTCCTCCAGGCTACCTTTGCCAATTTGATTTGCCCAGTCCCCCCATGATTGTTGTATTACCTTTGTTGCAAGTTCCTATTATTTGTTGATTAATACTCTGTCCAATGGTATAGCTACTGTTTGGGGGTCTATAAACTACTCCCACCAATGTTTTCTGCCCCTTGTTATTTCTTATCTCCACCCATACTGATTCTGCTTCCTGATCTTCCGAGCCAAGATCATTTCTCACTACTGTCCTTATGTCATCCTTTATTATCAGGGCTACCCCCCTCCCCTCCTTTTCCATTCTGCCTGTCTTTTTGAAATGTCAAGTACCCAGTAGGTGGGAACTCCCTCAAGAGTTCGACTACAGTGGGTGGAGGCAGGGATCCAGATTGCCAGTGGCAGCAATCGACATGGCATCAAGGTCGGAGGGGCCCATTTCGCCTGACTGAAGGAGTGTATGCCATCATTTTCAACCACTGCAAAGCCAGTATATGGTTCTCTACTGAAATTAAGTGTTTTTTTTTTGCATATACCCCCGACTACACCCTAGGCACAGTGTGGATACTACAATTAGTACCAGTGTCCAGATTAGGAGGGGCATAAATTAGCCTGGATTCCTATCTCTGGTCACTATCCAGTGTTTCTTACTGTACATATATGTAAAGCGGCAAGGCCGGAGGAAAACGTAGCTCGGGGGCCAGCTCCCCAGCGGGTGAGTTCACGCGCATGTTCTGCTGCACAGGATTCAGATGAGGACCTTGATGGGGCGGCCTTCAGAAGAAGGGTGATGGGCATGCACGCCAAATTGCTAGGTGCAATGGCAGGCCAGCCAGAGAGCCTCTTGGCAATATCAAGGAGCATAGAGGAGTCCGCCTCCAACATTGCACGGGGCTGTGCAGAGAACTTGGAGCCCAGGATTTCCAGGCTAGAAATGATGGAACACTCCCAAAGACACCGTGTTGACCCAGACATGATGGTGTGTGTGATGGGTGATGTCGTGGCTGCCATTGCAGCACAGGCGAAATAGACCCACCGTCTTAGTGCTGCAGCAGAAGCGCAGACTGCTCTCATGAAGTCTCAACTTGATGCCAGCAAAGCTCAGAACGCTGTTATGTAGTCTCAGCTTCGTGCCATCCAAGCTCACATTTCTCTCATGCAATCTCAGCTTGCTGCCACCCAAGCTCAGACTGCTGCCATCATGGCTGGGTTTACCACTGTCGTCCGGGGCTTACAGGGTGTCGTAGCAGCCTAGCAATCTGTGCTCCAACAGATTGCTAGGAATGCTGAGGCGCAGTGGGTCAGTGGAGCATAACCCTGCTGTCCTCTCTCAGGATAACAGCATTCCTGTTCCCACCACTGCCACTCCGACATTGCCCTTGCTGCTGCCTGTCAGCCAGCCAGCCCAGACTGCTGCTGCCCATGCCGAGTGGTGCAGTCTGCAGCCAGGCCTTCTAAGGCCAGAGCTGCTCGAGGTCATCCTGCAAGGCCATCTAAAGTCTCCCCCATGGAAACTCAGCAGCCTTCCACCAGCCATGCTCCAGCCAATGGGGGAGCACTTCGTAGGAGCACTAGGACAGGAAAGGGCACTCGAACGACAAGCACTAAGGAATTGTACAAGGGTGATTAGTTCATATCGTAAATGTAAAAATGTGTGAATTGATTTTTGATAAATTTGTTAATTTTGTTTGGAAGCTTTTGTGGTGGCTCTCATTTCAGCTTTGTGCCCAGGAGGACGCTGTGATACTCCATGACCGAGGGATGGTATGATGGGGATGTGTTGAGCAACAGGAATCTGAGGTTTCATTCATTGGAATCGGAGGCTGATAAGGCGTTCACTGACAGCCTGCCCGGAAGGGGGATTGGCTGCCTGCCTCCTCCCTCCCTCCTCATCCTCTTCCTCTTGCTCCTCCTCCACCTCATCCTCCTCTCCCTCGTCCTCCTCCTGAGGTGGTCCCACAATCCCTGGTGGCAAGGGATGCAACCTCATGATGACCAAGTTGTGAAAAATGCAGCAGACCACCAGGAAATGGGACATCTGCTCCGCCGAGTACTGGAGGGCCCCTCCCGAGAGGTCAAGGCAGTGGAACTGTTGCTTCAGTAGCTCGATGGTCTGCTCGATAATGTTCTTGGTGACAGCATGGCTCTCATTATCTGAGTGCTGGGCACGAGTGTTGGGGTTGCGGAGGGGAGTCATGAGCCAGGTGCAGAGCAGATAACCCTTGTCTCTGAGCAGCCACCCTCGAGTTTGCTGTGGTGGCTGGAAGATTGCTGGCACACCGGACTGATGCAGGATGAAGGCATCGTGGCTGCTGCCAGGATAGAGGGCATTGCCCATCAGGATGTGCTGGGCATGGTCGCACAACAACTGCACATTAAGTGAGTGGTAGCCTTTGCCCTTACGGAAGATCTCAGCATTGTTATATGGCTCCCGCAAAGTCACGTGGGTGCAGTCGATGGCGCCCTGCACCATGGGGAAGCCCGCTATCCTGGCAAAGCCACATGCACGCTTGTCCTGTTTCTCTCTGCTCAGAGAGAAGACAACCTAGTCCCTTCTCCTGGTGTAGAGAGCCCCAGTGACCTCCCAGATGCAGTGATGGCGGCGAACTGTGAGATGTTAGCTATGTCTCCTGCTGCAGACTGGAAGGATCCTATGTCGAAGAAATTCATGGGCATGGTGACCTTGACTGCCACTGGGAGAGCCATGGCCGCCCTGTTCTCAGGCTGCAGGTCTGGTTGAAGGAGGTGGCAGAGTTCTGTGACCACCTCCTTGCTGAAGCGTAGCCTCCTAATACACTGCTCCTCGCTTAAATGGATATAAGAGGAGTGCTCTCAGAAGAACCTAGGTAGGTACGCCCACCTGTTGAAAGCCCTCCTGGCCCTCCTCCTCCTCCCTCTGCGTGCATCTTCTTCTCTTCTTCGCTGCCTCCACTCCCTCTCCCGAAGATAGTCGAGCGCGAGGGGGTCTGCCAGTAGAGCCCCCATGACTGTGAGCAAGTATTGTGAGCAGAAGCCTTTAAATAATAGTGAAGGCATTCTCCACTTGCGACAACACTCCCTGTTATCTTAGAACCTTGCAATAAGTTAATAAAGCTGCTGGAGTTGCAGAAAGTTGCACAGAGCCAGTCAAACTGAACAAACATGTCAGGTGCAAGTGATTGCTGATGATCCCTTTGACGACCTGACCGCTGCTGGAGCTTCCTTCCTGCTCGTCAATGTTTGCTCAGCTGGTCGCACTTAAGGCATGCTTAAGTTGAACAGTGAACTCCAAACTCGTAGATCAGGCACCAAGTGATAATTGCACACTCACTGACGTCACGATCTGCATCATCTCCATAATTTTAGCGATTGCTGATATCGGCCGCACTGCCGGCCATCCGAAAATGACAGCCGCCGCGGGACCTGCCGGTAGCTGGCGGAACAGCGGCGGCCGCCATTTGTTCGCCCGAATCTGGCGGTAACGGGTGGTGATAAACCCCCCAATTTCTAGGCCATTGTGTCTAGGTGTTGATTGAGAGATTATCCTTGCTATGCTTATTTTGGCCACATGGGGACGACATGAAATCATTCATTGAAAATTAGAAGTTATTTAATTTATCAATCTGACTGTACATCTTAGATGAAATTGAATTTGATGGAGACTGTACGCTGAACTTAAAATGAGGCCTTTTATAAGCAGTGATCCTTATTTAAATTTACTGTGTCGGCAGACTTTAGGTAAAGTGTACATTGCAAAATGCCAGTGGCAAATTAAGTTGAACCTTGCCAAATCACTGAGCAACTAGTTCCTGCCCAACAGTTCTTTAGAGAAAGATTCATTCAGAAAGGTAGGTGTGATTTGAAACCAACTTTATAATGGAAAATAATGTACTTTATAAGAACATAAGAAATAGGAGCAGGAGTAGGCCAATCGGCCCCTCGAGCCTGCTCCGCCATTCAATAAGATCATGGCTGATCTGATCCTAACCGCCAATCTACTATCTATCACAGAACCATCTCCTGCATCTAACAGAATTGCACACACGAAATAGGAGCAGAATCAGGCTACACGGTCCCTGGGCCCGCTCCACTACCCACAGGGCCATGACCGATCCGAACCTAGACTCATGTCCAAATTCCTGCCCGCTCCCCGTAACCCTTAATGCCCTTTACTTCAGAAGTACTTGATTTCCAAACTCTCAATCTTTTTTCTTCTACGTTTCCCTTTAAATTCTCTTAGATTTGTGTAAGGTTTCTTTTATTCTCACTAGTAGAGTATCCTGTTTTGAAATATAAAAATTGAGATGGCGACCATTCCTCTACACACTAACCGTTGAAGATGGAAATGAGTGTCAGATCTTCAAAGATCAGTATTTTCTAAGTGTATCCTCTGAATATAATTTTTTATGTGTAAGATACAATTCTTACGGTTGAAATTGAGAAATTGCAACAGCTCGAAACACAGCAGACGGAGTAGAAGCTATCACTTACGGTAGACTATAAATGCTGAGCACCACACAACAGTTATACTACCTGGCTGATTTCAGGCATGCGATCTGCAGAAGCAGTGGCCCAATTGTACCAGGGTGAAATTGCCAGAGGTTAGAGTGGACAGAGAGGATAAAGCATCAGTAGAAACGGGAAAGGACAGACCATGGTGAACAAGGATGTGTTTCTCTATGGATCAGACTTTCTTTGAGAAGAAGAATCTGGGTGAGGGGTCAAAGCCCATTGTGCAGGATGGCACCAAGACCGAAAGGAGTAGGTGAAAATTGAAGATCAGTCAAGGTGCAGTGATGCCAAGCCTAGATTTAAAAGCCTGTAGACGGAAGGAGGAGGGAAAACAAAGGGAGGCAAGGAGTTCCAGCTTTGAGGTCATGGGAGACAAAACATTAGACTTGGGAACAGTCTAGTAAGTCTTGATTTCAACAGAAGGAGGATGCATGGAGGAGGAGTATTTGGAACTTAGGACGAACAGGTGAGAATAGTTCAGAGGAGCAATGGGCCATGGGTGCATCAATAAAAATAGAGAGAGAAAAAAAGAAAAAAATGAAAAAAAGAGTTGGAGATGCAAGGAATCACCTACAACAACAACAAAAGCAACTTATATTTATATAGCGCCTTTAACATAGTAAAACGTCCCAAGGCGCTTCATAGGAGCAATTATCAAACAAAATTTGATAGCGAGCCACATAAGGAGATATTAGATGACCAAAATCTTAGACAAAGAGGTAGGTTTTAAGGAGCGTCTTAAAGGAGGAGAGAGGGATAGAGAGGCGGAGAGGTTTAGGAAGTGAATTCCAGAGCTTAGGGCCTTGGCAGCTGAAAGCACGGCCGCCGATGGTGGAATGATTAAAATTAGGGATGCACAAGAGGCTAGAATTGGAGAAGTGCAGAGATCTCGGAGGGTTGTAAGGGCTGGAGGAGGTCACAGAGATAGGGAGCTGCGAGGCCATGGAGGGATTTGAAAACAAGGATGAGAAATTTAAAATTGAGACTTTGCCCAACCTACCAGTCAACAAGCGCTTATATCTTCTCCAGTACCGTGAGAGGTGCTAGAAAGGCCTACTGGATATGGGAACACTGAATTTTTAAGTCTTGTATGAACTTGGACTGCATCAAGGGTAAAAGTTGTTATGACAAAAAACATCTTTGTGAGCATGAGCAAAGAGAATAAAACTATCTCGTGGGAACTGATCACGTAGTCCAGTGTCCTATGTTCCCATTCACCATATCACTAAAAATGATATTCTACACAAAAATCTTTTGCCTGGCTGTCTTTGACCACATGTTTTAAAGCAAAACTACAGGAACAAGACAAGGCAGAGAGACATTAGTTAAGTGTACAGATATCTCCCTTTATAATACTTAGGACTATGTATCAATTCATAAATATTCTTCCCTTTTACCACAGTTTTCTCAAAATAAAATAAAAGATGTAAATTTCCCAGTATTCAAGTGAAGATTATTTGGCAATAAACATTCAGTAAGGGCTCACTCTTGGATCGTTGCTATTCTATAGCTAAAACGTCAGAGCTCCTCAATTATTGTAAAGTGGATTTATATTGCAATTAGACAAAAATAACTTGTCTTTATGCATCCTACTACTCCGGCAAGAAATTATTTTGCACAAAATCAGTAAGTACAGCATATGGCGTGTTAGCTGTTCAACCTGCCACCGTGTTTCTCAGACTCACCACTACTTTGATTTTAATCAACAGTGCTCTCTCTTTCCCCAACCTCCTGAATGTGGAGGAAGTTACCAGCTGGTCTTACAGTCAACATACGTGTCCCTTTGCTCACCGACACACTTTAAAATGAGAGTCTGATTTAAACTGCGGAGCATATATTGACCATCAGACTAGCTGGTTACCGTACCAGCTGATCATTTCCTCCATGCCCAAGCAAAGGGACAAAGGCAGAGCACCCTTTCCAAGTGTTGGTGGGCAGAAGAAACACATTGGCAGATGTAACTGCCAACCCTGTACCTTGCTTGACTAGGGAGTCGGGAATTAAATATATGAACACTTTGAAAAGCCTAATGCAGCCTACAGCAGCTGTCACAGGTTTGAAGCTCAGGAGGAAATGGGCACATAAGTCTGCTCTCCCAATTCTGTGGTTCCCTTGTGTCTACTACACAGTTATTTACCTGGTGCACCGTACCGTAGAGTCTGGACCTATACATAATGTATTTCCCAGGTCATACCTATTATGCACATTGGCAGTCCAAACATGACATTTCATTCATTAACGGAAGGTGCATTAGTCTCTTAGGCTGCTATAGTTGATTGTTATCTCTCTGCGGTGGGAAAACTTCATTGGGACAGAGCCTTACCCCAATTTTATCTGTGAGCAGTGGGGCATCGTACGCAATAGAAGTGTCCTAATCTGGTGGCAGATTATCTGTCCTCGTTGGGAATAGAGTCCAAAAAGAGAGTGAGCTCTGACGTTTTATATATAAAACCAGAATCTTCTAAAATTGTTTAATTTGGAGCTCCCCGCATGGCTCAGTGGGTAAATGAATTACCAGATGTGGTACCGAACCATACAGGCCAGAGCGATCCCAGCTTCAATCCCTGGTCTGGACTGGGTCAGCTCATCTCAGGCAAGGGCAGTTACAGGCCATTATGATTGGTCAAAGCTTCCAGATTAGGAAAGGAAATCTGCAAGATTCCATTTGCTATCCAATAACCCTTGTTGGGAATGGGTGAGAAGGCGATTGGGCCTGGCTATGATGCCACCCTAGGTAAAATAGCGGGCACTCTCTGTTTCCTCCAGTCTGTTCTGGTAGGATTAGTATTCATTGAAAGTGTTGTTATAATATCTACCAAGGATGGCGTCTTCAGGTAACTTGCTGTAAGGGAAAAGACAAGCAAAACCAATGATTCTAAGTTTCCTCCGATGGCACGGTTAATATGTGCACTTGACCAGATTAATACTGAGTCAGAGAAGTTCCCAGGTTTGATGCTAATCTGTGCTGAGTTAGCTGGGGGATTTTTTCCTATCCCAAGACCAATGGCACTAAAATTGGCCTCTACTCCCAGGCTGGGGGTGGGTGAATCACACACTATCATTCCCCCTTCTGATCACAAGCTACTTCCAAGAAGGAGAAAAGCTATAGGAGCAGTAGATCCATCAAAACAATAGGTCCATAGTTGTGCCCTTTCACTTGATGTGAATATTGAGATAGCCCCACCTTCTAATAACATTTCCATGTTTCCTATCACTGCACAGAAGAGTAGGTGAGAGAACAGCTCTAAGCAACTGAATCTGAGCTCTGGTGATAGCCCTCAGCCAGGTGGGCCATGAATGGAAGTCAAGAGATATATGGAACAGCAGACCTACCAAGCACCACAGGTGAAGGGAAAGTGATCTGCAGATGACCCTTGGGCAATATTACAAATGCCACTGCTCTATGCTATTGAGTTAGTGAACTATTCTTTGCCCTGTATCACAAAGTAATCTTCATTCCACACTACACATACCTCTTCCATCTTCAAATGTCATCAGAAAGCCCTACCTCAAACCATTGCAACAGTAAGAAGATCACTTAACCGAGCTGCCCCTTTGGCTTTTTGGGTAAATGGATTACATGGTGTGGTGCTTAGCCATATAGACTAGCAAGGTCTCAGCTTCGATATGCAGTCTGCATCGAGTTAAACGATCTCAACTATGGTGGCAGTACACATGCTACAATCGGCCTCACCATCCTGGGCTAGGGAGGGACAAAAATAATATTCACAGTATTCCAGCTCCTGAATGCTATCCAATGATGCCTGCTCGAATGTGTGTGGGCTGGGCTTGGTTGTAATGCCTCCCCAATTGAATAGGATACTGCCATTTACTGACCAGGGCTCACACATGAAGAACAGCCACTTGGACAAGATGCCAGAAGCCTGTAGAACCATAGCCCAGCTATAGTCACCTCCTTCCAGAGGGAATAAAAGGAAGAAAAATAAAGCACACCGCAATGATAATTCACCATTTGGTATCATTAATAAATAGTAACAGATGATGAGTTTGAGACAGGGTTCAGCTGACAGTTACAAGCCTGAGCTTTGCTCTTGTGGTTGATGAATTCACCTGACCCCACCTCAGTTGGATTATTGCCTTGTATAGATATATGCCAGCAATGTAATAAAACAGAAATTTATGTGCGTCAGATTATGTGAGCCAAGGGCACAGGGTAGCTCAGTGGGTTAGAACATTGACTTTTTACATCTGTGACCTGGGTTTGAATCCAGTGCAGACTGATGGAATGAATCCACTCTCTCATCCTATCCTGTCAATCTGGAATAGTCTCAACCAAATTGCTACTGGGCTTCAGCACCAAGGGCAAAATTGGTGCTCACTCAGACCTGGTAGTGCTTGAAAGGTATTCCATTCATTCACGGACTTAGGCAGCAAATTTAGAATGATAAATCTCCTCTGTACCCTCTCTAGTGCAATCACATCTTTCCTGTAATGTGATGACCAGAACTTTACGCAGTACTCTAGCTGTGGCCTAACTAGTGCTTTATACAGTTCTAGCACAACCTCCCTACTCTTATATTCTATGCCTCGGCGAATAAAGGAAAGCATCCCGTATGCCTTCTTAACCACCTTATCTACCTATCCTGCTACCTTCAGGGATCTGTGGACATGCACTCCAAGGTCCCTCTGTTCCTCTATACTTCTCAGTATCCTACCATTTATTGTGTATTCCCTTGCCTTGTTAGCCCTCCACAAATGCATTACCTCACACTTCTCCGGATTGAATTCCATTTGCCACTTTTTTGCCCACCTGACTAGTCCATTGATATCTTCTTGCAGTCTACAGCTTTCTTCCTCACTATCAACTGTAGGACTTTCTCCTACTACTGTTCGGACCTCGAGAATTACAAATAAGCATAACAATGACAGATAAGTTTGTTATAAATAAAATGATCTTTATTCACACTAGTTTAAAAATTCAAGCTTACATAGAAGCACCCTCAGCAATGCATACGCCCACAGTTTATTAATTCGCCCCAGCAATTCATATGCCCACAGTTTAATAAGCCCATACATAGAAGTACTCCCAGCAATTCATATGCTTCACAGTTTAGTCAAATGTACATAAAAAGTACCCCAGCAGTATATCCCTGCAATATATCCACTCCATGTCTGACTTTCATACATACATACACTCCTCCACGGGTGATCAGTCCGGAAAAAGTGGTAGGCTGTTCACATCAACTGGCCATTTCAACAGCCCCCTTTGTCCTTCTAATTTTCCCACTTCTGTGTCTCCTTTATAGTATCTTCCAGCATGGGCCCCCTTGTATTTCTCCATCTGCCTCCCTCTGATAGGTCAGCTTCACTCCCAACCTTCCCTGATTGGAGTTCCTTCTGCATGACACGTTCATGTTCCTGTGATGTGTGTGGGGGCGGGACTTCTTCTTCATCCGGTGTTTCTCTTTCTTGTCCATGTAGTCTCACAAAGGACCATATGCTGTTCACCTCTATTTTGATATCCTTACAGACAAATGACCACCTGCTGACGTCCTCCATTTTGAATCCTCACAGACAAAGGAACACATGCTGACTTCCTCCATTTTGAGTCCATCCGTTATCATCTCACAATTTGTTCGCAATTTCAATCTCCACACGGTCGCAGCGGTTTTATTACGTATATAGAATCTTACACAACCACACGGCCAATTCTTGTATTGTCTGCAAATTTCTTAATCATGCCCCTTACATTGTAGTCTAAATCATTGATATATACCAAAAAAGCAAGGGACCGAGTACTAAGCCCTGTGGAACCCCACTGGAAACAGCCTTCCAGTCACAAAAACACCTGTCGACCATTACCTTTTGCTTCCTGCCACTGAGCCAATTTTGAATCCAACTTGTCACTTTCCCTTGGATCCCATGGGCTTTTAATTTTCTGACCAGTCTGCCATGGGGGACCATGTCAAAAGCCTTGCTAAAACCCATGTACACTACATCAAACGCGCTACCGTCATCGACCCTCCTTGTTAACTCCTCAAAAAATTCAATCAAGTTAGTCAGACACAACCTTCCTTTAACAAATGCATGCTGACTGTCCTTGATTAATCCGTGCCTTTCTAAATGATGATTAATACTGTTCCTCAGAATTTTTTCCAATAATTTTCCCACCACCGAGGTTAGCCTGATTGGCCTGTAATTACTCAGTCTGTCCCTTTCTCGCTTTTTAAACAATGGTACAACATTAGCAGTCCTCCGGCACCACATCTGTAGCCAGAGAGGATTGGAAAAATGATGGTCAGACCCTCTGTTATTTCCTCCCTTGCTTCTCTTAACTGCCTGGCATAAATTTCATCTGGGCCTGATGATTTATCAACTTTCAAAGATGCTAAACCCCTTAATATTTCCTCTCTCACTATGTTTATCTCATCTAATATTTCACACTCCTCATCCTTAACTACAATGCCTGCATCGTCGCTCTCTTTTGTGCAGACAATGAAAGTTGAGACATCGGCCATCAGACGCTGCATGATGGTTGGGTCCACAAGTGCGCTAATAGATCTGCCCCCCACTTCCATGCTGGAAATCATGAGCTCCAAGCTCTGGGCAAAGCCCTGTGCAAAGTTGGTGACGGACTCCTCCATTCTCCTTGACAGTAACAACACGCTCTCTGGCAGGCCTGCCAATCCATCAAGCTATTCTGTGTACATGCCCATCACATTTGTTCTGTAGGCCACCCCGTCCAAGTCCTCATCTGAGTCCTCTGCAGCAGAACTTGTGTGCAACCTCACCCTCCTCGGAGCTGGCACCTGTGCTACACTTTCCCCCTGCCCTGGCTGCAGGCCACATGTGCCCGGTGACTCACCACATGCAGATCCCACCTCTATACTACCCTCTGAAGTCCGCGCTGTGCCAGTATCTGAGCTGGTGCCTGTGAGTGTGAGATCGAGTGACGGTACCTCTTCTCCATCACTCTCCTCTGCTCTTCCTGCACTGGCTGGTCAGGTTGGAGTTCTTGGGTATCTGAAAGGAGAAAGGCACAAGGGTAGGGTTGTGGTGAGGGGAAGGGGAGGAAATCAAGATGAGCATGCTTACACCATCAGCAGCTTGTAAGTGAGAAGAGATTGTGGGATGAGGGGGATGTGGGATGTGAGAAGGAGGATTAGGTATGAGCATACTGTCATCTTCAATGGTTTCAGCCTCGCTGCTCACCATGGCCTCAGTGACGGGCCCTCCAATAATGTTGAGCACCGTCACCCCCAGCTGGGTCAGGATATGCAGGCTTGCCCGACCCCGCCGGGTAGCTGCTGCTGCCCATGGTTATGAGCCACCTTGCCTTGCAAAAAAAAGTATGTCAGTGAGTGTGGTGCAATGTGTTTGGGTGATGTGCCTGTCATGGTTAAATAGCTGGCAGTGTGTGCAAGGTGTGAGATGTGGATGTGAGGCTTGCAGCAGTGGTAAGTGTGTGAGGGTGAGGAAGCTATGAATGTGAGCTTTGAGTCGTGATTGATAGAGATTGTTGGTAGGTGAGTGATGGGGGTGTGGTGCATTGAGCCGTGTGTGAGGCTAGTGCAGTTGGTGAGAGACGACATTTGAAGATGCATTCACTGAACTTGACCACTCGCTTGAGGTCATTGAACTTCTTTCGGCGCTGCTTTCATGTCCTCGGGCAAGACCTCGTTGGCTATCTGCTCCAACTGCCTTCACAGTGTGAGTCTGGAGGGCCTCCTGGCTCCCTGCAGATAGAGGACCTGTCTCCTCCTTTCCACACCCTGCACTAAGGCCTCTAGTGGGCCGCGTCCAAGAACCTTGGAGCCCTTTCTCTGGCCTGTTCAGCCATTATTCACTCTTCTTCTTTCTGACCCTTACCTCCACAACCAGTTGCATGAGCTGCTGCAGGCAAAATGCACCTCCCCTTTAAAAGGTGCAGACTGCCTTTAAGAAGTGGAGGTTAGCTTCAATTGGAGCTAGCCTCGCACAAACTTAGGCCCCCCGCTGAGCGTTCAACTACTCAGCAGTGCGGTCAGTACTGGGCTGAACGCTGCAAGCATTGTAATTAGCAGGCAGCACAAAGTTTGCGTGCCGCCTGCATTCCTTTCAACGGGCGAGGGGGCCGATCGCGCATCGTGATCCTCGCACCCGTTTTCGGGGGCTATTGCATTTTTAGCCCCAGTACTTTCCATGTTCACCTCATGTCCGGCGGCGGACCTGTGGGAAACCAGGCGGCAGCGGCGAGACTCAAAAGAGGCGGCAGAGACCAGGTAGGCTTACCAATCTCCGAGCTCAGCAGGAGGGGTGAAGTAAAAAGTAATCGAAGTGTGACGACACCAGAAAGCAGGTAAGTGATTGGTTGGTGAGTATTTCTCTCTTTTTAAACTTAAACTCTGTGGTTTATAGTTTCTAAGCTCTCTGTAGTTTAGCGGGGACTGTTGGTAAACCAGGGCCCTTAAGTGTATCATTTAACTGTAGTGTAATTGGTGGGATTGATTTGATTTAATTTAATTTGAATTAATTAAAGGGTAAGTCATGGCAGGAGACCTCGGCCCCGTGGTATGCTCCTCCTGCGCTATGTGGGAACTCAGGGACACTTCTGTGCCCCTGACAACCATGTGTGCAGGAAGTGTATCCAGCTACAGCTACTGGCAGACCGCATTACGGCGCTGGAGCTGCGATTGGATACATACTGGACCATTCGCGATGCTGAGGACGTCGTGGATATCACGTTTGAGCAGTTGGTCACACTGCAGACAAAGGATGCACAGGCAGAAAGGGAATGGGTGACCAACAGACAGAGTAGTAGGCGCAGGCAGGTAGTGCAGGAGTCCCCTGTGGACATCCCCCTCTCAAACAGATATACCACTTTGAATACTGTTGGGGGGGATGGCTTATCAGAGGAAGGCAGCAGCAGCCAACTTCCTGGCACCAGGGGTGGTTCTGCTGCACAGAACGGGAGGAAAAAGAGGGGTAGAGCTATAGTGATAGGGGATTCTATTGTAAAGGGAATAGATAGGCGTTTCTGCAGTCGCAAACGAGACTCCAGGATGGTGTGTTGCCTCCTTGGTGCAAGGGTCAAGGATGTCTCAGAGCGGCTGCAGAACATTTTAGAAGGGGAGGGTGAACAGCCAGTTGTCGTGGTGCATATAGGTACCAACAATATAGGTAAAAAAGGGGATGAGGTCCTAAAAGCTGAATATAGGGAGTTAGGAGGTAAATTAAAAAATAGGACCTCAAAGGTAGTAATCTCCGGATTGCTACCAGTGCCACGTGCTAGTCAGAGTAGAAATAGAAGGATATTTCAGATGAATACGTGGCTAGAGGAATGGTGCAAGGGGGAGGAATTCAAATTCCTGGGACATTGGAACCGGTTCTGGGGGAGGTGGGACCTGTACAAACCGGACGGTTTGCACCTGGGCAGGGCCGGGACCGATGTCCTAGGGGGAGTGTTTGCTAGTGCACTGGGGGAGGGTTTAAACTAAAATGGCAGGGGGTTGGGAACCTAAGCAGGGAGACAGAGGAAAGGGAAACAAGGATAAAAGCAAAAGATAGGAAGGAGAAAAACAAAAGTGGCAGTCAGAGAAATCAATGGTTTAAATCAAGCATGGCCACAGTAAATAATAATTCTAATAGGTCTAAGAGCGTTAAAAAAACAAGCCTGAAGGCTTTGTGTCTTAATGCGAGGAGCATTCGGAACCAGGTGGATGAATTAGCTGCGCAAATAGAGGTAAACGAATATGATTTGATTGGGATTACAGAAACATGGCTCCAGGGTGGCCAAGGCTGGGAACTCAACATCCAGGGGTATTCAATATTCAGGAAAGTTAGGCAAAAAGGAAAGGGAGGTGGCGTAGCATTGCTGGTTAAAGAGGGGATTAACACAATTGTAAGGAAGGATATTAGCTCTGATGATGTGGAATCTCTATGGGTAGAACTGAGAAATACCAAGGGGCAGAAAACGTCAGTGGGAGTGGTATATAGACCTCCAAACAGTAATGCGGAGGTTGAGGATGGCATTAAAAGGGAAATTAGAGAAGCGTGCAATAAGGGCACAGCAGTCATCATGGGTGACATTAATCTACATATAGATTGGGCTAACCAAATTAGTAACAATACTGTGGAGGAAGAATTCCTGGAGTGTTTACGGGATGGTTTCCTGGACCAATATTTCGAGGAACCAACCAGAGAGCAGGCCATCTTAGACTGGGTATTATGTAATGAGAAAGGATTAATTAGCAATCTTGTTGTGCGAGGTCCCTTGGGTCAGAGCGATCATAATATGATAGAATTCTTCATTAAGATGGAGAGTGAAGTAGTTGACTCAGAGACTAGGGTCCTGAATTTAAATAAAGGAAACTACGATGATATGAGGCGCGAGTTGGGTAGGATGGATTGGGGAATGTCACTCAAAGGGTTGACGGTGGATAGGCAATGGCAAACATTCAAAGACCGCATGGATGAACTACAAAATTTGTTCATCCCAGTTTGGCATAAGAATAAAACAAAAAAGGTGACTCAACCGTGGCTAACAAGGGAAATTAGGGATAGCATAAGATCCAAGGAGAGGACATATAAATTGGCCAGAAAAAACAGTAAACCTGAGGATTGGGAGCAGTTTAGGATTCAACAAAGGAGGACAAAGGGATTAATTAAGAAGGGGAAAATAGAATATGAGAGTAAGCTTTTAGGGAACATAAAAACTGACTGTAAAAGCTTTTATAGATATGTGAAGAGAAAAAGATTGGTGAAGTAAAGCGTAGGTCCCTTGCAGTCAGAATCAGGGGAACTTATAATGGGGAACAAAGAAATGGCAGACCAATTAAATACATATTTTGGTTCTGTCTTCACAAAGGAAGACACAAATAACCTCCCAGAGATGTCGGGGAACATAGGGTCTGATGAAAGGGAGGAACTGAAATAAATCAGTATTTGTAGGGAAATGGTGTTAGGGAAATTGGCGGGATTGAAGGCCGATAAATCCCCAGGGCCTGATAATCTACATCCTAGGGTACTTAAGGAAGTGGCCCTAGAAATAGTAGATGCATTGCTGATCATCTTCCAACATTCGATGGAATCTGGAACAGTTCCCATGGATTGGAGGGTGGCTAATGTTACACCACTATTCAAAAAAGGTGGTAGAGAGAAAATGGGGAATTACAGACTGGTAAGCCTGACATCGGTAGTGGGGAAAATGCTAGAGTCCATTATAAAAGATGTTATAGCAGAGCACTTGGAAAACAGTGACAGGATCGGACAAAGTCAACATGGATTTACAAAAGGTAAATCATGCTTGACTAATCTACTGGAATTTTTTGAGGATGTAACTGGTAAAATAGATAAGGGAGAACCAGTGGATGTGGTGTATTTGGACTTTCAAAAGGCTTTCGATAAGGTCCTGCATAAGAGATTAGTGTGTAAAGTTAAGGCACATGGGATTGGGGGCAAGGTATTGACTTGGATAGAGAACTGGTTGGCAGACAGAAAGCAAAGAGTTGGAATAAACAGGTCTTTTTCCGAGTGGCAGGCAGTGACTTGTGGGGTACCGCAGGGATCGGTCCTTGGACCCCAGCTATTCACAATATATATTAATGATCTAGACAAGGGAATTAGATGTAATATCTCCAAGTTTGCAGACGACACAAAGTTAGGTGGGCGTGTGTGCTGTGAGGAGGATGCCGAGAAACTCCAGTATGATTTGGACAGGTTGGGTGATTGGGCAGAAGCATGGCAGATGCAATATAACGTGGATAAATGCGAGGTTATCCACTTTGGTGTCAAAAACAGGAAGGCAGATTATTATCTGAATGGCAATAGATTGGGAGAAGGGGAAGTGCAACGAGACCTGGGTGTCCTTGTGCACCAGTCGCTGAAGGTAAGCATGCAGGTGCAGCAGGCGGTTAAGAAGGCAAATGGTATGTTGGCCTTCATAGCGAGAGGGTTTGAGTACAGGAACAAGGATGTCTTGCTGCAGTTGTACAGGGCCTTGGTGAGACCACACCTTGAGTACTGTGTGCAGTTTTGGTCGCCTTATCTGAGGAAGGATGTTATTGCCATGGAAGGAGTTCAGCAAAGATTCACAAGGCTGATACCTGGGATGGCAGGAATGACGTATGAAGAGAGATTGGGTCGATTGGGCTTATACTCGCTGGAGTTTAGAAGAATGAGAGGGGATCTCATTGAAACTTATAAAATTCTGACAGGACAGGACAAACTAGATGCAGGAAGGATGTTCCCGATGGTCGGGGAGTCCAGAACCAGGGGTCACAGTCTAAGGATAAGGGGTAAGCCATTTAGGACAGAAATGAGGAGGAATTTCTTCACCCAGCGAGTGATGAACCTGTGGAATTCTCTACCACAGAAGGCAGTAGAGGTCAATTCATTAAATATATTCAAGAAGGAGTTGGATATATTTCTTAAGGCTAAAGGGATCAAGGGATATGGGGAGAAAGCAGGGACAGGGTTCTGAATTTGGATGATCAGCCATGATCGCATTGAATGGCGGAGCAGGCTAGAGGGGCCGAATGGCCTACTCCTGCTCCTATCTTCTATGTTTCTATGTTTCTATGATTTACCCCGGGAGGCAGAAATTCGTCGGTGGGCAGATTTAATGAGCTGATTAACACGTCTGAGTAAAATTCCTCTGCCAAGGAGTTGTTTTCCAATTATTTCAATGGGGGCAGTAATTCTAAGTGCCGTCTAAATAATTATTGAACAGAATATTGTCCAATTAATGCTGATGGCATGCTTTTAATACCTAGAATTTCAAATGAAATTAGAAAAGGGCAATTCAAGAAAGATGACTAATTAGATTAAGTATTGCATATCTCTGCTTAATATCAATTTATCTCTGTTTTGCATTAACTTATCATAAATTTATTATTGAAGATCAATCACTTTAGTGTTGCTTCACACCTCAAGATTTTTTACCAAATATTTTCCAAATATGATTCAAGTAATGGTATACATTTGTAAATAATACTTTTTATATAATTCATGGAGTCTGAGCTACAATTCAGAGATGTTGAGTTGTCAGAACATATTTTCATTTTAATGTAAATGAGTGTGAGTGGACAGCAGGCGCACAAGTGGAATTCATGCTTTAAAGGCTATTTATATAATTTATTTTATAATCAGCAAAGATATGCACAGAGCGGGATTAAATGGAGTGGACTTGAACAGAGGGCTTTATTTGGGAATTTGGAAAGAGCGGGAATTTCTGGTAAGTATTGGGTAAGTAGAAGTTGTAAAAAGTGAAATTTAATTTAAGATTTTGATTTTAACCTAGAAATTTAAAAACTGCTGTTAGCAGAAGCTACCTGCCAGTGGCAGTGAACTGTCAGTCAGCTGTAAGTGTTTGTCTTGAATAGGCACGAATCACCAGGAGCAGGGGAGCTGAGTCAACACTTGTAAATTGGGTGAGGCTCCTAGTGTATAAAAATGAACATTTCTGCAGACCTCAGAGCGGTCTGCACAGAGCGGGATTAAATGGAATGGACTTGAACAGAGTGCTTTATTTGGGAATTTGGAAAGAGCGGGAATTTGGAGAAGAGGGGTAAGAGTTGTTGCTTTTTGCCTACACTACTTCTAGTGCTTTGTGTTACAGGTAGATATTTAATTTCAGTACTCTTAAATTAAGCTAGATCAAGTAAGTAGTCAAGAAACTACACTGTAAACTAAGTTACCTAAATACAAATTTAATTAAATTTAATTAAATAAAACAAGGTCCTATAGGGATGGCAGAGCAGGTGGTGTGCCACAACTGCAGCATGTGGGAGTTTGTGGAGAGCATTATGATCCCGTGGAGAGCATTGTGATCCCGGACAACCATGTTTGCAGTAAATGCCTGCATCTTGAGGAACTTGAGCTCAGAATTTCTGAGCTGGAGTCTGAGGTGCAGACATTGTGGGGCATCAGGGATGGGAAGCGTTACCTGGACACCTTGATCCAGGAGGTAGTCACACCCCTTAGGTTAGGTAGTGGTACAGGCCTGGTTAGTGGTCAGGGACAGGCGTGTGTGACTGCAACTCAGGCAGGTAAGGGGACCCCCAGGTGCAGTGCTGGAGGAGCCTCAGCCTTTGCCCTTGTCCAACAGGTATGAGGTTCTTGCTGCCTGTGTGGATGAGGGAAAAGCCTTCAGGATGGATGAGCAAGCTGACCATGGCACCATGGTGCAGGAGGCTGTTCAAGTGGGGGGAGTGAAAGGGAATGTAGTTGTGGCAGGGGACAGTATAGTCAGGGGGATAGATACTGCTCTCTGCAGCCGCGACCGAGAGTTACGAAGGTTGTGTTGCCTGCCCTGTGCCAGGGTTAAAGACATCTCCACGTGGCTGGAGAAGAACTTGGAGTGGGAGGGGGAGGATCCAGTTCTCGTTGTTCACGTAGGAACCAACGACATAGGTAGAACTAGGAATGAGGTTCTGCTGAGGGAGTTTGATAAGCTAGGATCCAAATTAAAAAGCAGAACCTCAAAGGTAATAATCTCTGGATTGTTACCTGAGCCACGCGCAAATTGGCATAGGGACAAACAGATTAGAGGTTTAAATGCGTGACTCAGAGTGGTGTGGGAGGAAGGGGTTTTGGTTCATGGGGCACTGGCACCAGTACTGAGGAAAGAGGGAGCTGTTCCGTTGGGACGGGCTCCACTTAAACCGGGCTGGGACCAGTGTCCTGGTGAACCGAATAACTAGGGCAGTAGACAGGGCTTTAAACTAATGAAGTGGGGGACAGGAGGATTCAGGAAAGAGTAAATTTAAAAGCAGCAAGAGAATAGTCAAGGCTCTTGAGCAGAGTAGAGTTTTGGGTGAAAATAAGCAGAGTGGGTCAGGAAGGGACAGAGAGAGTAACAAAGGTAATAAGGCATCAGTGACTAAGGTGACATCAGGGAAAAATAGAAATAAGTCAAAGCTAAAGGCACTATATCTGAATGCGCGAAGTATTCGCAACAAAATAGATGAATTAATAGCGGAGATAGAAATTAACAGGTTTGATCTAATAGCCATAACGGAGACATGGTTGCAAAGTGGCCTAGGTTGGGAACTAAATATTCCAGGATAATTAACTTTTAGAAGAGATAGGCAAAATGGAAAAGGAGGAGGGGTAGCCCTGATAATAAAGGATGGGACAAAGACAGTAGAGAGAAAGGATCTTGTCTCCAAAAATCAAGAAGTAGAATCAGTTCAGGTGGAGCTAAGAAACAGCAAGGGGCAGAAAACATTGGTGGGAGTTGTTTATAGGCCCCTAAACAGTAGTTGTAATGTAGGGCAGAGTATAAATCAGGAAATTAGAGGCGCATGTAACAAGGGTAATACAGTGATCATGGGGACTTTGATCTACATATAGACTGGGCAAACCAAATTTGCAGTAATAGTGTGGAGGACGAATTCATGGAATGTATGCAAGATAGTTTTCTAGATCAGTATGTTGAGAAACCAAATAGGGAACAGGCTATTTTGATCTAGTATTGTGCAATGAGAAAGGGTTACGAACATACGAATTAGGAGCAGGAGTAGGCCACTCGGCCCCTCGAGCCTGCTCCGCCATTCAATAAGATCATGGCTGATCCAATTACTCCACATTCCTGCCTACCCCCGATAACCATGTAGTAAAGGGGTCTTTAGGGATAGTGACCAGAATATGATAGAATTTTATATTGAGTTTGAAAGTGATTTAGTTAAATCCGAAACTAGGGTCTTAAATCTAAACAAAGCAAACTACGTAGGCATGAGGGGAAATTTGGCTAAGGTAGATTGGGAAACTACATTAAAAGGTGTGATGGTAGAGAAGCAATGGCTAGCATTTAAAGAATTAATACATAATTTACAACAAATATACAGTCCTTTAAGGCACAAAAGCCCCACAGGAAAAGTGGTCCAACCATGGCTAACAAGAGAAATTAAAGATAGTATTAGATCAAAGGAAGAGGCTTATAATTTTGCCAAAAAGAGTAGTAAGCCTGAGGATTGGAAAGATTTTAGAATTCAGCAAAGGTGGACCAAGAAATTGATAAAGAAAGGGAAAATAGAATATGAGAGTAAACTAGCGAGAGACATAAAAACAGACTGTAAAAGCTTCTACAGGTATGTAAAAAGGAAAAGATTAGCGAAAATAAATGTGGGTCCCTTACAGGCTGAGACAGGAGAAGTTACAATGGGGAATAAGGAAATGGCAGAGAAATTAAACAAATACTTTGGGCTCGATTTTGCCTGGCCCGAGGAGGCGGGAATGGAGGCGTGTGGGGTGTTAAAATTGCAAAAAATGGCGGGCGGGCCCGACCCCGCCTCCATCCCGTCTCCGAGCAATTTTCCCAAATGCGTGGTTTCTGATCCTGTCTCCGTCCCGCCTCCAAGAGGCGGGATAGGCCCTTAACAACCACTTAATTGCCTCTATAATCCCATTTTGAGAGGCCTTTCTGATTTTAACCCTTTTCCGACGTGATGCACGCCTCCTCTGAAACATGACGGTGAAACCTGGCGGTAGCACACTTGGATTGCTGACTATCAGCTCCAGCTCCACCATTAAAAAGGAGATTTGATCAATCATCATTCTGGGGGAACTTTTAGCAGGCATAACCATAACCATTGTTGTGGAAGTTTGGAGCCTGACAACTGGTGGTGGTGGTGGTGGTGGTAAAAAAAAAATCTGGGAGCAGACTTAGGTCTCCTGCTGCTCATTTTGCCTCCAGGCCCCTCTCACAGCAAAGGCCAAAAGGTTGACAGTCTTTGCAGACCTTAAATGCAGCAGCAATGATGACATCATCAGAGGCGACTTTCAGACTGAAAAAACTAATTGGTTCATGGGTTCCCACATTCTGGAACTCAATTGCCCAATTAGGGGAAAATCGCATAATTCTCCCACATCCAATTGGAGTCGGGTGGCTAACATGAAAAGCGGATGACACGACCCCAGCCCGCCCCAATGACAGAATCGAGCCCTTTGGGCTGGATTTTGATACTGGGGCAGGTTGGGGTCGTGTCATCCACTTTTCGTGTTATCCACCCGACTGCAAATGGATGTGGGAGATTGATGCAATTTTCACCTAATTGGGCAATTGAGTTCCAGCATGTGGAAACCCATGAACCAATTAGTGTTTTTAGTCTGAAAGTTGCCTCTGATGATTTCATCATTGCTGCTGCATTGAAGGTCTTCGGAGACTGCCTGGCCTTTGCTGTGAGAGGACCTGGATGCAAAATGAGCAGCACCAGTCCTAATTCGAGAGAGAGAGAGAGAGACCTTTGCTGTGAGAGGTCTGCTCCCAGATATTTTTCCTACTACTACTTCTCCATTGTAATAGTGGATAGTCAGCTTTCGAAATGTGTTACTGCCAGGTTTCACAATCGTGGTTCAGAACAGGCGTGCTTCACGTAGAACAAGGGTTAAAATCACAAAGGCCTTTCAAAATGGCATTATAGAGCCAATTTAGTGCTTGTTAAGGGCCTTAACAACCTATCCCGCCTCTTAAAGGCGGGATGGAGTCGGGACCAGCAGACACGATTTAATGAAAATTGCGTGGAGGCGGGATGGAGGCGGACTTGTGCCCGCCCGCCAGTTTTCGCAATTTTAACCCCCCACACGCCTCCCAACCCACCTCCACAGGTCAATGAAAATCCAGCCCTTTGTGTCTGTCTTCAGGGAAGAAGACGCAAAAAACTTCACGGGAATAGAGGAGAACCAAGGCTCTAGCGAGAATGAGGAACTGAAAGAAATTAGTTATAGTAAAAAAAAATAGTACTGGAGAAATTAATGGGACTGAAAGCTGATAAATCCCTGGACCTGATGGCTTGCATCCTAGGGTTTTGAAAGAGGTGGCTATAGAGATAGTGGATGCATTGGTTGTCATTTTCCAAAATTCCACAGATTCTGGAACAGTTCCCGTGGATTGGAAGGTAGCAAATGTAACCCCATTGTTTAAGAAAGGAGAGAGAGAGAGAATGGGGAACTACAGACCAGTTAGCCTGACATCAGTAGTGGGGAAAATGCTAGAATCTATTATTGAGGACGTGGTAACAGCACACTTAGAAAATAATAATAGGTTTGGGCAGAGTCAACACGGATTTATGAAAGGGAAATCGTGTTTGACAAATCTGAGTTTTTTGAGGTTGTAACTAGCAGAATAGATAAGGGAGAACCAGTGGATGTGGTGTATTTGGATTTTCAGAAGGCATTTGATAAGGTGCCACACAAGAGGTTATTAAACAAAATTCGGGCTCATGGGATTGGGGGTGATATGGATTTCGTCCCCTCATCCAAATCATTGCATGGATTGAGGATTGGTTAATGGACAGAAAACAAAGAGTAGGAATAAACAGGTCATTTGCGGGTTGGCAGGCTGTAATTAGTGGGGTACCACAAGGATCAGTGCTTGGACCTCAGCTATTCACAATCTATATCAATGATTTGGATGAGGGGACCAAATGTAATATATCCAAGTTTGCTGATGATACCAAGCTGGGTGGGAATGTAAGTTGTGAGGAGGATGCAAGGAGGCTTCAAGGGGATATAGACAGGCTAAGTGAGTGGGCAAGAACATGGCAAATGGAATATAATGTGAAGAAATGTGAAGTTATCCACTTTGGTAGGAAAAATAGAAAAGCAGAGTATTTTTTAAATGGTGAGAGATTGGGAAATGTTGGTGTTCAGAGGGACCTGGATGTCCTTGTACACGAATCACTGAAAGTTAACATGCAGGTACAGCAAGCAATTAGGAAAGCAAATGGTATGTTGGCCTTTATTACAAGAGGATTTGAGTATAAGCGTAAAGACGTCTTACTGCAATTATATAGGGCCCTGGTGAGACCACACCTGGAGCATTGGGTACAGTTTTGGTCTCCTTACCTGAGGAAGGATATACTTGCCATAGAGGGAGTGTAACGAAGGTTCACCAGACTGGTTCCTGGGATGGGGGGATTGTCCTATGAGGAGAGATTGAGTAGACTAGGCCTATATTCTCTAGAGTTTAGAAGAATGAGAGGTGATCTCATTGAAACATACAAAATTCTTACAGGGCTTGACAGGGTAGATGCAGGGAGGATGTTTCCCCTGGCTGGGGAGTCTAGAACCAGGGGTCACAGTCTCAGAATAAGGGGTCGGCCATTTAGGACTGAGATGAGGAGAAATTTCTTCACTCAGAGGGTGGTGAATCTTTGGAATTCTCTACCCCAGAGGGCTGTGGAGGCTCAGTCGTTGAGTATATTCAAGACAGAGATCTATAGATTTTTTAATATTAAGGGAATTAAGGGATATGGGGATAGTGCAGGAAAGTGGAGATGAGCTGGAAGATCAGCCATGATCTTATTGAATGGCAGAGCAGGCTCGAAGGGCTAAATGGCCGACTCCTGCTCCTATTTCTTATGTTCTTAAATTCAAGACTTAGATCTTCTATAAAATGTCCAACTTGCTTTTTCTTTTCATGCAAATCTGTATTAGAAATTGTGCTCTGAGCTTTAACAGGCTACCTGGCATCAGTTAGCTCTAGGATTCCCTTAAGAATCTATTCAAACATCTGTGTCCAATTTTAATGAATCAATATTAGATTCAAGGAGTCCAGCTGAAGAAAAAGTTGGTGTACTGATAATGTTCTGCATTAGATGATTTTTTTCTGCACATTTAGTTTTATTTAGATTATTTAGTTATAGCAGGTCAGTGTTGCATCATATATTTTTCTTATACTGACAAGAGATGGACACTGTTTATCTTTTGCGTATGTACAACAACAACAACAAATTCCATTTATATAACATCTTTCACATAATAAAACGTCCCAAGGCACTTCACAGGAACGTTATCAAACAAAATTTGACACCAAGCCACATAGGAGATATTAGGACAGGTGACCAAACGCTTGGTCAAAGGGATAGGATTTACAGAGCATCTTGAAGGAGGAGAGAGAGATAGAGAGGCAGAGAGGTTTAGGGGCGGAATTCCAGAGCTTAGGGCCTAGGCAGCTGAAGGCACGGCCACCAATGGTGGAGTGATGGAAATCGGGCATGCACAAGAGGCCAGAATTGGAGGAGCGCAGAGATCTCGGAGAGTTGTAGGGCGGGAGGAAGGTACAGAGATAGGGAGGGGCGAGTCCATGGAGGGGTTTGAAAACAAAGATGAGAATTTTAAAATCAAGGCGTTGCCAGACCAGGAGCCAATGTAGGTCAGCAAGCATAGGGTTGATGGGTGAACTGGACTTGGTGTGAGTTAGGATGCGGGCAGCAGAGTTTTGGATGAGCTCAGGCTTATGGAAGCCGACCAGGAAGGATTGTAATAGTCAAGTCTGGAGGTAATAAAGGCATGGATGAGTGTTTCAGCAGCAGATGAGCTGAGGTGGGGCGGAGACGGGTGATATTACAGAGGTGGGAGTAGGCGGTCTTGGTGATGGAGCGAATATGTGGTTGGACGCTCATCTTGGGGTCAAATTCGAGACCAGGGTTGCGCATGGTCTGGTTCAGCCTCTTACAGTGGCCAGGGAGAGGGATGGAGTCGGTGGCTAGGGAACGGAGTTTGCGGCGGGGACCAAAGGCAATGGCTTCGGACTTCCCAATATTTAGTTGGAGGAAATTTCTGCTCATCTAGTGCTGGATGTCGGACAACCAGTGTGACAAATCAGAGACAGTGGAGGGGTCAAGAGAAGTGGTGGTGAGGTAGAGCTGGGTGTTGTCAGCGTACATGTGGAACCTGGCATTGTGTTTTCAGATGATATCGCTGAGGGGCAGCAGGTAGATGAGAAATAGGAGAGTGCCAAAGATAGATCCTTGGGGGACTCCGGAGGTAATGGTGCAGGAGCTGGAAGAGAAGCCGTTGCAGGTGATTCTCTGGCTATGACTGGATACATAAGAATGGAGCCATTTGAGAGCAGTCCCACCCAGCTGTACGATGTAGAAGAGGCGTTGGAGGAGGATGGTATGGTCAACTGTGTCAAAGGCTGCAGACAGGTCGAGAAGAATGAAGTGGGATAGTTTACCACGGTCAGAGACACAAAGAACATCATTTGTGACTTTAATAAAGGGTTGTTTCATTACTGTGGCATGGGTGGAAACCTGATTGGAGGGGTTCAAACATGGAGTTGTGGACACGGATTTGGGAACTGACAATATGTTCAAGGAACAAAAACAGAAAATGCTGGAAATACTCAGCAGGTCAGGCAGCATCTGTGGAGAGAGAAACAGAGTTAACGTTTCAGGTCGCTGACCCTTCATCAGAAAATTTTCAGTGAATTCTGCTGCTCATGAAAATGCTGGGAAATAGATCATTTCATCACTTTTGGTCACCAAGTCAGGTATAACATAAGCCAGGTGAATAGTTAATCTCTCTTTACTTTGTCCCACCAATGTACTTTAACCCCAGCTTCTAGAAGACATCCCTTACTGCACCAGTGTAACATATCTACACCAGCCACAGCTGTGGCCTCTCTTGGTAAGAATGCCAATTTGTGCTGAATTATGGGCACATTTCTGCTACGAACCTGCAATGATTAAGATTCAAATTGAGATTCAGGTCTCCCTTTCATCTTGTGCTACTTCACTACTTCAACCATGACATTCGAGCACATACAAAACAACTTGCAATCATTAACTCTCTCTCCACAGATGCTGCCTGACCTGCTGAGTATTTCCAGCATTTTCTGTTTTTATTTCAGATTTCCAGCATCCGCAGTATTTTGCTTTTGCAATCATTAACTTTACTTTGACTTGCAAATCCATCATGGGACTCTGCAGCTTTCACCAAGATGCCCTGTGGCTCCCTGAACTTCTAAAAGTTGGCACTGGAAGAATTCCTTTTCATGTGCCTTCATCTATCCCCGTTCTGCTGAAATCCTATAAATAATTCGCTTACAGCCTGCTTTTCAGCATCGGAATGGATTATTTTTGGAAGGATGTTTCAGCAAACTTACCAAAAATATTTATGAATGAAAGTTTTATAAAGATCGAAAAAGATCTAATAAAAACATTGCATTCAAAAGGTACTGTAAACATTTTGACAAAAATACATCCAAAACCTGTTCGTCTTTAAGAGCGCCATTACACATAGGACAAAGAGCACAATTTCAGCAGAAAATTGGGATTTTTTTTTAACTTATATTAAATTCACTAAGTTCCTCCCTTTGACTTATTTTTAGGTTCCCTTGTACCACTGGCATTTTATTCTCTTAACCCACTGTGGAAATGGATACAAAGTACTCATTTAACAAGTTTGCCATTTCCTTATTGTCCATTATAGTCTCACCCACATCTGTCTTTAATGGGCCCACATGCCCCGTTACCACTCTCTTTCTCTTAATATATTCATAAAAACTTTTGCTGTTAGTTTAGATATTGCTTGCAAGTTTATTTTCATGTTTGTTCCTTTTTTACACTTCTTATTACTTTTTTTTAAATCCCTTTGTTGCTTATTATAGCCTTCAGTCTCCTCCATCTCCCAACATTTATTCTTTGCTTCCATGCAACATTGGTAATAACAACAGAAAACGCTGGAAAAACTCAGCAGGCCAGGCAGCATCCGTGGAGAGAGAAACAGAGTTAACGTTTCAGGTCGAAGATCTTTCGTTCTGACCAAAGGTCTTCGACCTGAAACGTTAACTCTGTTTCTCTCTCCACGGATGCTGCCTGGCCTGCTGAGTTTTTCCAGCGTTTTCTGTTGTTATTTCGGATTTCCAGCATCCGCAGTATTTTGCTATCTAATCTTTGGTGTTCCCTTGCAGCTACTCAGCTGTACTAAAGTAAATTTTGGTTCTTTACAGGATTTAATCCCTCTGGTTAAAATCTGAGTAACAGCTTTTGAGGACTTTTTTTCCCTGCAAGTTGATTTGACATGTTCCAAAATGTCAAAAAAGAACATTGCTTCCAGAACTATTCCACAGAAATCCTGGTGTAATTAGAATCCAGAACTGATCCTGATCTATGTATAATATAGATTCAAATATAATCCTAATCTGATCCAGATCCCAGTGTAACCCTGATTCCAGTATAATCCTGATCTGAGCCTGATTTAAGTCATGTTAGTTGGTTTGGCTGTGTTGTTAGCACTTCCACCTCTGAATGCAAAACCACTGTGGGTTCAAATCCCATTCCAGGATTTAAACATTTAATCTAGGTTGGTATTCCAAAGGTGTAGTGCTGTACTGGCAGAGACACTGCCCTTTGGATGAGATGTTCAGCTAAAAGCCTGTTTTGGTGGGTCAAATAGGTTAAAGATCTCATGGCACTTTCTGAAGAAGAGAGTTCTCTGATGTTTTAGCCAATATGGTTCCCTTGGCCAAAATTTTGAAAAACAGGTTAAGTGCTAATTGTTGTCTGAGGAATCCTGGTGTGTGCGAACTGGCTGCCATTTTTTGCTTGTATAATAACAGTCACTTCATTTAATATGAAGTGTTTTGACTAGTTTATGATAACATTTTGTACAAATGCAGTTTTTTTCTGTATAGCCTTGCTAATCCAGATCTTATATTCATCCAGACATAGTCCCAGTTGAAGTGTAATCCTGGTTTGTTCTTCATACATGAAAAATATTGATCAAAGCATAAACTTGATCCAAGTGTAATTTTGAATGTACCCTGATGTGATTCAGGCACAGTAGTGATCTAATTCTTATACAGGTATAACCTTGAGTTAATCATGAACCAGGTATAATCCTGAATTAATTGTGTTCCAGGTATAATTTTGATTTAAGTAAAGTCCTGACCTCAGCACAGCATCTCTTAATGATCTAGTAACAGACAAGTCTGAAAGAACCTAATGTTGACTCCACTGCTTAAGAGCTATGTATTTATTAATGTGAAGCCTTCTCTAAATGAAAAACCCCAGGAAAAACTGACTGCTCAGCAAATATTTAAAAAAATTACTCATTTGAATTGTAGTTTCTTTGCTTCAGAAATACCGCTGTAATCCTCAAGGAAATTAATTCTCTTCCAGTCATTCACCACATTGAATGCTGCTGCTTCCTTTCTCTTGAGGATCCTCCTAAAGACTTGAAATGACTTCCAAGGTCACTTTTGCTCTAACTTTCTTTCTCTACTTTCTTTTTGAAGTTCAATTTATTTTCTTTTGAAATACTGTGTTCAGTGCTCCATAAGAGTCTAAGTAAAATTGAGCAAGAGGGTTCAGCCACATCATAGGAGACAGGGTTTAGCAACAGTGTCAGTGGTAGCTCAGTTGGTAGCACTCTCATCACTATACCAGGTGGTTGTGGGTTCATAATCCCACTCCAGGGACATTGCAGTGCAGTACTGAGAGAGCTGCACTGTCAGAGGTGCTAGTCTTTTGGATGAGACATTAAACCAAGGCTTCATCTACCCTCTTAGATGGATGTAAAAGATCCCATGATAGTGTTTGAAGAAGAGCAGGGGAGTTCTCTCCCTGGTGTCCTAGAATCATAGACTCATAGGGCTGGATTTTCATTGATCCGTGGAGGCGGGTTTGGAGGCATGTGGGGGGTTAAAGTTGCAGATTCGGGGGTCCCGACCCCATCCCGCCCCCAACCCGCCTCCATGCCAGTTTTGCTGGCGGCGGGTACCTGACCTGTGCTGGGACCCGCCTCCCCGAGGCGGCAAGGGATTAGTGACAATTAACTGCCTGTTAACAGGTAGTTAACAGGCAGTTTTTTGCCTAATCCCTATTTTGAAAGCTGAAATGTGGGCTTCCCGACAGGTGCCAACCACACCAAGTTAGCGAGGCGGACCGTGGGTCTGCAGGGGTTGGAGGGGTCGATATGTCCGGTGGGCAGGTGAGTGATGGGTGCATGTGTGCAGAGGTAAGTGTGTAAGGTAAGTGCAAAGTGTGGGAAAAAGTTTTACTTACCTTAACTTCCTCCTGCAGGTGTCAGCCCTTCAGTTCTCGGGAGTCAGAAATCTCACCGGCACAGAAAGCAGAAAGGCCGTGGTGCTGTCAAAAGTTTCAGCCTCTGTTTTCTGTGCTGGAATGATTTCTAACTCAGCCTGAGAGGAAGGACTCAAGTTAGAAGACAAATTGTCAGTGTTTGACAGCTTCACAGAGCTGTCAAACGCTGATATTTCATCTGTCAAAAGCTCTTGACAGATGAAATGTCAATCTGTGACGTCACCTGTTGTCGGGTGGCCCTTAATTGGCCTGCTGAGCTCGCTGGGCGGGCTCAACAAGGTCAATCAAGTGAAAATACAGTGGGTTGGCCACAAGTCGATGGAGGCGGGTCTACAACCCAAAAAGTGGGAGTCCCGACTCCATCACGTCCCCAGTATCAAAATCCAGCCCATAGAATTCTATGGGGGCGATTTTCTCACTGGAGGCGAGATGGAGGCGGGTTTCGGCTTGGGTGTGTCAGAAACTCACCTCCACTGATAGTTTTCAAAAAATTGAGATTTTCCCATGATTGGCCACTTGGTTTCAGAGGTGTGGGATGCCCTTGCTCAATTAGTGTTTTGGGACTGAAACTCGCCTCTGTTGACAGCACTTTTCCAGTCTGATTTTATGGCTTCTTGCTCCCTTGGCTCATTCCACAGCATTTCTGCGTCTCCTGCACCACCTCCAACATCTTTTGAGAAACCACTATGTCCAATTCCAAGGCAAGGGCCTACCCGAGGCTCTAGGATGAGGCGCTGCAAATGTTGTTTGAGGGGGTGAGAACTAGCATGGAGGTGCTCTTCCACTCATCTCGGAGGAAGAGGCCTGCCAAAGAAACCAAGGCTGTGTGGGTACAGCTGGCAAGGGATATAACCTCCAGATCTGTGTGCAGATTGGGAGACTGTTTCTGTGTATTGATGAAATATTATCCCTGTTGGAAAGCATTAACATGATTTGATGCCAAAATGTTGGCGTTATGCCATCTGTTACTTAGCCTTAGGCAGCTCCACATTGCGGGCAACGCCATACTTGCGTTGTCAGGTTGGTGGCCTGACTGAAAGGAGGCCAGAGAGTCATGTCCATTGTCAATGAAGTCCTGGCATGGAGCCAAGGACATGGCCAACTTGGCCAACCTATACAAATCTGGCCATGATAAGTTAATCCCTTGCATCCCTGGCAGCCATGTGCTCGCGTGCTGCCACTGCCGCTGGTCGAAACACCGGCGCTCTGATCTCCTCCTGCTCCTCCTCCTGCTCCTTCTCCTCCAGATCATCCTCCTCCTCCTCAGCCTCCTCCTCCTCTTTATCCTCATCCTCATCTGCGGTCCAAGGTGAAAGGAAATGAATGTTTCCCATTCTGCTTGCAGATGCCTCCTCTGGGGAAGCGCTCATTGTAAGTGGGGCGAGGTTCTTCCCAGGAGGTCCCACAGTTGATGGAGTCAAGCTGCAGCACCTCCGACTTCGGAAGGCCTTCTAAAAGTGCTCAGAGACCTTTTAAAGCCAAGGTCTGGCACCTGCAAGTAAGCCTTGCTGCAGTGAACGATGTCTTGTTAGACCTGCAGCAGTGAGGAGGCCACCCACGAAACAACCCGCCAGGTTTACCTGGCGTGGTTCAGAAGTTGCGTGAAGCACGCTGAAATGATGGTAAATTCAAGAGGGCCTCTCAAAATAGGATTAGAGAGGCCCTTAACAAGCATTTGCAGTAGTTAATTAACGCTATGGCCAGCTGGAGGCGGGAGCGTTTCCCGACCGCCAAAACCGGCACCGGCGAAATCCCACGGAGGCGGGTTGGAGTCGGGTTTCTGACCCGACCTCAGTAATTCGAATTTTCCCACCTTTCCCGACTCCAAACCCGCCTCCTCCAGCGTCAGAAAATCGGCCCTATGAGTCTATGGGGTAGAAATTAGGTCGCGCCCCATTTGGGGCGCAAATATCGTCCGGACGCAAATATTAGCGCCTGGCGCTAATTATCGGCACTGACGGGAAACTTCACTTTTACCGCCCCGGGAGGTGAGTGGAGCGCTAAAGCAGGTGCTGCACACCTCTCTTAAGGCGCAAAGGCCGAGCAGTGAGGCGCTAACTCGGAGCGCTGGCGAAGCTCATGTAATGTCAGTCAGCAATGGAACACACACACAATGGCATGGGCCAGTTCTTAAAGGGGATGGTTAATCTTGCTTTCCATCCACATCCTGTTCATTGCTGCCTTGAATCTCGGCCTGGAGAGACTTGCACATCAAATGTGCTGGAAAGAACAATGGAGAGCACCAAGCAAAGAGCTCAGAGTGCAGCTCCCACGGTCTCTGCTAAATCGATACAAGGAATGGCAAATCAAAATGAACCTGCAAAGTGCTGCTCAGTACCCAAAACTCCTTCACACAACGTTGAATCTCTCCAGAAGTCTCTCCCTCTCTCTCTCAGAATGCGTAGTTCAAAAATGCCACCAACAATAAAAGACAGGAAGAGGCCCCCTTTAAATAGCGCCCCCCCCCCAGCCCCACAGCGATTGATAGCGTTCCAGTCTTCTGGTCGTTGGAAGCGCCAGGCGGTAAGGCAGGGGGCGCCACTCAATTTCCGCTACGGGGCGCCCCAAGGGCGTTGCACCATGGAATGACGTCACAATCTGCGCGCGCAGGTGGTCACAGCGGTAAGTTTTAGCGCCGCCGCACAATCTCAAGTTAAGTTCTCGAGCGGCGCAAACATCGCTGCGCCCGGGCGTTAGCGGCTTTGCGCCCCATTAGCGCCCTCTTAAGGCGCTAACGGGTGGCGCAACCAAGTGAATTTTTACCCCTATGATTCTAGCACAGAAGGAGGCCATTTGGCCCATTGAGCCTGTGCTGGCTCTCTGCAAGAGCACTTCAGCTAGTTCCACTTCCCTGCCCTTTCCCCGTAGCCCTGCAAATTTTTTTCCTTCAGGTACTTATCCAATTCCCTTTTGAAAGCTACGACTGAGTCTGGCTCCACCACCCTTTCAGGCAGTGCATTCCAGATCATAACCACTCGCTGCGTTTTTCCTCATGTCACTTTTGGTTCTTTTGCCAATCACCTTAAATCTGTGTCCTCTGGTTCTCGACCATTCTGCCAGTGGGAATAGTTTCCCTCTATCTACTCTGTCTAGACCCCTCATGAATTTGAACACCTCTATCAAATCTCCTCTCAACCTTTTCTGCTCTAAGGAGAACAACCCCAGCTTCTCCAGTCTATCCACGTAACTGAAGTCCCTCATCCCTGGAATCATTCTCGTAAATCTTTTCTGCACCCTCTCTAAGGCCTTCACATCCTTCCTAAAGTCCAGTTGAGGCCGAACCAGTGTTTTATAAAGGTTCATCATAACTTCCTTGCTTTTGTACTTTATGCCTCTATTTATGAAACCCAGGACTCCGTATGCTTTTTTAACCACTTTCTCAACCTGCCCTGTCACCTTCAACGATTTGTGCACATATACCCCCAGGTCTTTCTGTTCATGCACCCCCTTTAGGATTGTACCCTTTAGTTTATATTGCCTCTCCTCATTCCTCCTACCAAAATGTATCACTACGCACTTTTCTGCATTAAATTTCATCTGCCACGTGTCTGCCCATTTAACCAACCTGTCTATGTCTTCTTGAAGTCTATCACTATCCTCCTCACTGTTCACTATACTTCCAAGTTTGTGTCATCTGCAAATTTTGAAATTGTGCCCTGTACACCCAAGTCCAAGTCATTAATATATATCAAGAAAAGCAGTGGTCCTAGTACCGACCCCTGAGGAACACCACTGTATACCTTCCTCCAGTCCGAAAAGCAACCATTCACCACAACTCTCTGGTTCCTGTCACTTAGCCAATTTCGTATCCATGCTGCCACTGTCCCTTTTATTCCATGGGCTTCAACTTTGCTGGCAAGCCTATTATGTGGTACTTTATCAATCATCTTTTGGAAATCCATATACATCACGTCAACCGCATTGCCCTCCTCAACCCTCTCTGTTACCTCATAAAAAAACTTGATCAAGTTAGTTAAACACGATTTGCCTTTAACAAATCCATGCTGGCTTTCCTTAATTAATCCATACTTGTCCAAGTGACTGTTAACTTTGTCCCTGGTTATTGTTTCTAAAAGCTTCCCCACAACCGAAGTTAAACTGACTGGCCTGTAGTTGCTGGGTTTATCCTTACACCATTTTTTGAACAAGGGTGTAACATTTGCAATTCTCCAGTACTCTGGCACCATCCCCGTATCTAAGGAGGATTGGAAGATTATGGGCAGTACCTCCGCAATTTCCTCCTTAACCTCCCTCAGCATCCGAGGATGCATCCCATCCGGTCCTGGTGACTTATCAACTTCAAGTACAGACAGCCTTTCTAGTGCTTCCTCTTTACCAACTTTTATCTCATCCAGTATCTCCACTACCTCCTCTTTCATATGACTTTAGCAGCATCTTCTTCATTGGTGAAGACAGATGCAAAGTACTCATTTAGTACCTCAGCCATGCCCTCTGCCTCCATGCGTAGGTCTCCTTTTTGGTCTCTAATCGGCCCCACCCCTCCTCTTACTACCCATTTATTATTTATATGCCTATAGAAGACTTTTGAATTCCCTTTGGCCAATATTTATACCTCAACCAACATCACTAAAAACAGATTTTATGGTCATTTATCTCATTTCTATTTGTGGCTGCTGCATTTCCTAAATTACAACGTGACTACACTTCGAAAGCACTTCATTTGTTGTAAAGCGGTTTGGGACGTCCTGAGGTTGTGAAAGTCACTATATAAACGTAAGTTCTTTCTTTCTATGTGAGCTACAAATTCCGTACATACCTTCTCGGGTTCAGTGGCATCAGGCGCTTCCACACAGGAATTGACTCACACTGCCCTATATCTGCTTGCATGATTGTGTAACCTGGGGGCTGTAACAAAAGTACGCCCTTGTGACCTGAACTGAATATTTGCAAGCTTTGTACTTGTACTTCTTCATTCTCCCCTTAGCCTCTAATTTCCGGCTCAGTTCCACGGAGGAGCCACTGGATTTCCTGCAGTCACATTCCCTCACATTCTCTGAAGAAGAAAGCTGCAGACTGCAGGAAGATATCAATGGACTGGTCAGGTGGGCAGAACAGTGGTAAATGGAATTCAATCCGGAGAAGTGTGAGGTAATGCATTTGGGGAGGGCTAACAAGGCAAGGGGATACACAATAAATGGTAGGACACTGAGAAGTGCAGAGGAACAGAGGGACCTTGGAGTGCATGTCCACAGATTCCTGAAGGTAGCAGGACAGGTAGATAAGATGGTTAAGAAGGCATACGGGATAGTTGCCTTTATTAGCCGAGGCATAGAATATAAGAGCAGGGAGGTTATGCTTGAACTGTATAAAACACTAGTTAGGCCACAGCTAGAATACTGCGTGAAGTTCTGGTCACCACATTAAAGGAAGGATGTGAGTGCACTAGAGGGGGTGCAGAGGAGATTTACGAGGATGTTGCCTGGGCTGGGGAATTTCAGCTATGAGGAAAGATTGGATAGGCTGGGGTTGTTTTCTTTGGAACAGAGGAGGCTGAGGGGAGACCTAATTGAAGTGTATAAAATTATGAGGGGCCTAGATAGAGTGGATAGGAAGGACCTATTTCCCTTAGCAGAGGGGTCGATAACCAGGGGCCATAGATTTAAAGTAATTGGTAGGAGGTTTAGAGGGGAGTTGAGGAGAATTTTTTTCACCCAGAGGGTGGTGGGAGTCTGGAACTCACTGCCTGAAAGGGTGGTAGAGGCAGAAACCCTCATCACATTTAAAAAGTACTTGGATATACACTTGAAGTGCCGTAACCTACAAGGCTACGGACCAAGTGCCGGAAAGTGGGATTAGGGTGGATAGCTCTTTCTTGGCCGGCACGGACACGATGGGCCAACTGGCCTCCTTCTGTGCTGTAAATTTCTATGATTCTATGATTCCCCTGATTGGCGTGCTAACTGTGAGTACTGCTTCTACTCTTGCAGCTCGTTGATTCCATGCAATTGACGCCTGACTGTTAAAATTACTCGGGCCTCTCCTGAGGTCATCGGGTGGATGATGTGATCGCTCCTCCCAGCGTCGGCCCAAAGTCTGCTAAAGGTTTAAATCGGCCCCACTCGTCTTTAAAAACCCAACATTAAGAGGAACTCTTTTTCCAAATCCATTCTGTGAAAAATGGTCAGAAAATGCCAATTTGTGACATACAGGAACATATACACGAAGCAACACAAACACAAAAATGCACACTCTCAAATGTGAGGTTATGAGATTTGGCAGAGGGAAGGCTGATGTAGATTGTGTGCTCAATGAAAATGTACTTGAGGTATCGGAGCAGGAGAGATCTTGGGGTTTTAGTGGACAGGCTGTTAAAAAAAACAAACCGAATGTTGGGATCCAAGTATGCATTTCTGCCACGTACAGAATTTAAGCACAAGGGGGTCATATTTACAAATTAAGGACAACAAAAGAAAACAGGAAATGCAGGAGGAACATTCTTACTAAAAGGATGGTAAGATTACCAGCACGGGTAGTGGAAGAAGAAACCTTAGTGGGTTTCAAGAGGACTATACAAGTTCTTGTCAACAAATGTGATTCAGGGTTATTAGCAATGCACCAAGGGAATACTCTGGATAGGTGGGTTAGATGAACCGAAGGACTTCTCCTCCCCAAAACCGTTACTATGCTGAAACACACAAAGACAGACATATTGCAGCACGAAGTCTGAAATAGTGCTATTTTCAATAAATGTGATGCTGCAGGTTACTTTGTTTCACTTTGTTTCTCAATCTGAAGGTTTGCGGTTGCGTTAAAAATGTTGGACCCAGTTCTGTCACATTTTGAGTAATACGTCTGACCGGGCTGTGTGACTTGAATTAGCCTCTTGCATTAACGCACTAATTCCAACAATGACTTCAAAACTTTCACTGGGAAATGAATCACTGTGACTGCTTTTCATTTTCATTGTGGGCTTAATAAAACATGTCAGCTCATCTTTGTTTGAACTTTATGGTAAAATGCACGTTATTAAATAATGAGAGACTGATATCATAACTGACATCTCACAGATGGGCCTGCAAGCCAATCACTTTGGATCTAATCTATAGACTCAGAGAAACCTTCATACGTCTAAAAATGTAATGTGCTATATTGACTTAAACAAGCTTTTTGGTAATATCATTTAGATGATACAGAAATGGATTAAAGTTCCATAATGGTGTCTTTGTGACACAGGTTGACAAATGGAATCTAGAGGTTTCCAGCTTCATACCCTTCGAGCAATCTGCTACCTGAAGATTAGGGTGAGAAGCTGAGATGGTGCAGATGTAAGCAGGCTATTTGATTTAGCAGAACTGTTGAGAAAGGGAATTGTACAATACTGTATATTGTAATTTGTACTTGCCTGTAAAGTAGTTGAACCAGAGCTGATTTAGCAAATATATACACATGCGAGTATTTTTAATAGGTATTAATGTTTGCAAGCACGTTAAGCGTTTAACATAGTAACATAGAAACATAGAAGATAGGAGCAGGTGTAGGCCATTCAGCCCCTCGAGCCTGCTCCGCCATTCGATGAGATCATGGCTGATCATCCAAACTCAGTACCCTGTACCTGCCTTCTCCCCATATCCCTTGATACCTTTATCTTTAAGAAATATATCTAACTCATTCTTCAATATATTTAATGACTTGGCCTCAACTACCTTCTGTGGTAGAGAATTCCACAGGTTCACCACTCTCTGGGTGAAGAAATTCTTCCTAATTTCTGTCCTAAATGGTTTACCCCTTATCCTTAGATTATGACCCCTGGTTCTGGACTCTCCGACCATTGGGAACATTCTTCCTGCATCTAGTTTGTCCAGACCTGCCAGAATTTTATATGTTTCGATGAGATCCCCTCTCATTCTTCTATACTCCAGCGAGTATAAGCCCAATCGACCCAATCTCTCCTCATATGTCATTCCTGCCATCCCAGGTATCAGCCTTGTGAATCTTCGCTGAACTCCTTCCATGGCAAGAACATCCTTCCTCAGATAAGGCGACCAAAACTGCACACCGTACTCAAGGTGTGGTCTCACCAAGGCCCTGTACAACTGCAGCAGGACATCCATGTTCCTATACTCAAACCCTTTCGCTATGAAGGCCAACATACCATTTGCCTTCTTCACCGCCTGCTGCACCTGCAGGTGGTTCCAGGGAAATGACAGTCTCTTTTCTGTTGGCTGATTTGCAAGGTTTAATCTTGCACACCGTTACTCTGAAACAAGCACTAATGTTACAGCTGCTAACATGTCAGGTGTAACTTTATTACTGTATGTTAATCCTAAAGTACAAAATACACTTGAAATGCAGCTTTATTGGAAAATAAACAATTAACGCAAATTCTGCTTTCCCTGTCCTTTTTTTTTCTTATTCATTCATGGGATGTGGGCATCACTGGCAAGGCCAGCATTTATTGCCCATCCCTAGTTGCCCTTGAGAAGGTGGTGGTGAGCTGCCTTCTTGAACCGCTGCAGTCCGTGTGGTGAAGGTACTCCCACAGTGCTGTTAGGGACGGAGTTCCAGGATTTTGACCCAGCAACAATGAAGAAACGGCGATATATTTCTAAGTCAGGATGGTGTGTGACTTGGAGGGGAACTTGGAGGTGGTGGTGTTCCCATGCGCCTGCTGCCCTTGTCCTTCTAGGTGGAAGAGGTCGCGGGTTTGGGAGGTGCTGCCGAAGAAGCCTTGGTGAGTTGCTGCAGTGCACCTTGTAGATGGTGTACACTGCAGTCACAGTACGCCGGTGGTGGAGGGAGTGAATGTTTAAGGTGGTGTATGGGGCGCCAATCAAGCAGGCTGCTTTGTCTTGGATGGTGTTGAGCTTCTTCAGTGTTGTTGGAGCTGCACTCATCCACTCATTCCATCACACTCCTGACTTGTGCCTTGAAGATAGTGGAAAGGCTTTGGGGAGTCAGGAGGTGAGACACTCGCCGCAGAATACCCAGCCTCTGACTTGCTCTTGTTGCCACAGTATTTATGTGGCTGGTCCAGTTAGGTTTCTGGTCAATGGTGACCCCCAGGATATTGATGGTGGGGGATTCAGCAATGGTAATGCCGTTGAATGTCAAGGGGTGGTGGTTAGAGGCTCGCTTGTTGGAGATAGTCATTGCCTGGCACTTGTGTTACCTGCCTCTTATTAGCCCAAGTCTGAATGTCGTCCAGGTCTTGCTGCATGCGGGCATGGACTGCTTCATCATCTGAGGAATTGCGAATGGCACTGAATACTGTGCAGTCATCAGCAAACATCCCCACTTCTGACCTTATGATGGAGGGAAGGTCATTGATGAAGCAGCTCAAGATGGTTGGGCCTAGGACACTGCCCTGAGGAACTCCTGCAGCGATGTCCTGGGGCTCTGATGATTGACCTCCAACTACCACAACCATCTTCCTTTGTGCTAGTTATGACTCCAGCCAGTGGAGAGTTTTTCCCCCGATTCCCATTGACTTCAGTTTTACTAGGGCTCCTTAATGCCACACTCAGTCAAATGCTGCCTTGATGTTAAGGGCAGTCACTCTCACCTCACCTCTGGAATTCAGCTCTTTTGTCCATGTTTGGACCAAGGCTGTAATGATGTCAGGAGCCGAGTGGTCCTGGCGGAACCCAAACTGGGCATCAGTGAGCAGGTTATTGGTGAGTAAGTGCTGCTTGATAGCACTGTCGACGACACCTTCCATCACTTTGCTGATGATTGAGAGTAGACTGATGGGGCGGTAATTGGCCGGGTTGGATTTGTCCTGCTTTTTGTGGACAGGACATACCTGGGCAGTTTTCCACATTGTCGGATAGATGCCAGTGTTGTAGCTGTACTGGAACAGCTTGGCTAGAGGCACGGCTAGTTCTGGAGCACAAGTCTTCAGCACGACAGCCGGGATGTTGTCGGGTCCCTTTGCTGTATCCAGTGCGCTCAGCCGTTTCTTGATAGCACGTGGAGTGAATCGAATTGGCTGAAGACTGGCTTCTGTGGTGGTGGGGACCTCAGGCTGATATGGATCATCCACTCGGCACTTCTGGCTGAAGATGGTTGCAAATCCTTCAGCCTTGTCTTTTGCACTCACGTGCTGGGCTCCACCATCATTGAGGATGGGGATATTCATGGAGCCTCCTCCCCCCGTGAGTTGTTTAATGGTCCACCACCATTCACGACTGGATGTGGCAGGACTGCAGAGCTTTGATCTGATCCGTTGTTTGTGGGATCACTTAGCTCTGTCTATAGCATGCTGCTTCCACTTTTTAGCATGCATGTAGTCCTGTGTCGCAGCTTCTCCAGGTTGGCACCTCATTTTTAGGTACGCCTGGTGCTGCTCCTGGCATGCTTTTTTACACTCCTTATTGAACCAGGGTTGGTCCCCTGGCTTGATGGTAATGGTAGAGTGAGGGATATGCCAAGCCATGAGGTTATAGATTGTGGTGGAATACAATTCTGCTGCTGCCCCACATCACCTCATGGATGCCCAGTTTTGAGCCGCTAGATCTGTTCTGACTCTATCCCATTTAGCACGGTGGTAGTGCCACACAACACAATGGAGGGTATCCTCAGTGTGAAGACAGGACTTTGTCTACCAATGCTGTCACGAACAGATGCATCTACGACAGGTAGATTGGTGAGGACGAGATCAAGTAGGTTTTTCCCTCGTGTTGGTTCTCTCACCACCATTGAAGTCCCCCACCCAGAGTACATTCTGTGCCCTTGCTACTCTCAGTGCTTCTTCCAAGTGATGTTCAACATGGATTCATCAGCTGAGCGAGGTAATCAGCAGGAGGTTTCCTTGCCCATGCTTGACAGGGTCCGGAGTCAATGAGACTCCCAGGGCCACTCCTTCCCGATTCTGTCCTGCCGTTAGACAGGACATACACAGGGATGGTGATGGAGGAGTTTGGGACATTGGCTGAAAAGTATGATTCTGTGACTTTGACTATGACAGGCTGTTGCTTGACTAGTCTGTGGGACAGCTCTCCCAATTGGCATAGGTCCCCAGATGATGATTATCCCCATCCTCAATGATGCAGGGTCGACTCGGCGCGCCCCTTGTCGTGTCCATAGCCGGTGCCGAGGTCGATGCCATTTCAGAAGGCAGTTAAGAGTCATCCACATTGCTGTGCAGATTTCCTTCGCTAAAGACATTAGTGAACCAGATGGGTTTTTACAACAATCCGATAGTTTCATGGTCACCATTACTGACACCAGCTTTTTATTCCAGATTTATTTAGTTAACTGAATTTAAATTCACCAGCTGCCGTGGTGGGATTTGAACTCACATCTCCGGATCATTAGTCTAGGCCTCGGGATTACTCGTACCAGTAACATAACCACTATGCTACCGTTCCCGTCCTCTCTCTTTTAACTCAGTTCTCTCTTCTACCCTCAGTCTCTCTGGTTTTTAATTTATTCATTTTGGGGTTTTTTTCTATCCTGAATCTTATTTTTTGAGCTTTTCCACCCTTTCCACAGCACTGAGGTGACCTTGGCCAAAGTCATGAATGTGATGCGGAGATGCCGGTGTTGGACTGGGGTGGACAAAAGTGAGAAGTGGCACAACACCAGGTTATAGTCCAACAGTTTTATTTGAAATCACAAGCTTTCGGAGCTGCTGCTCCTTCGTCAGGTGAAGTGAAGGAATACGAATCGGCAAAGCACATATAGACAGAGAACAATGCCTGTGTAGCGTACAATGTCAGACGACTACAGTTAATCTTTCTGACTGCCTTTTATCACACCTCGGCAGAGAGACAATCAGGTCAGTCAGGAAGACATTATATCAAAGACATAGCAAAATACAACTAAGACAATGAGGTGGGGTCACAGGGGGTCTAATGTGTCAAATGCTGCAGTCTGTATGGAAAACCATAAACTTTAAACTTTTTACTTTTTTTACTGGAAATCACATCTGTGAACAAGCCAACGACGACTCAAGTCTGGATGACTCTACGTCAGGTGGGGTTACATGTAGCGTGACATGAACCCAAGATCCCGGTTGAGGCTGTCCTCATGGGTGCAGAACTTGGCTATCAGTTTCTGCTCGATGATTTTGCGTTGTCGTGTGTCTCGAAGGCCGCCTTGGAGAACGTTTACCCGAAGATCCGAGGCTGAATGTCCTTGACTGCTGAAATGTTCCCCGACTGGGAGGTAACAATCCTGCCTGGTGATTGTTGCACGGTGTCCGTTCATACGTTGTCGCAGTGTCTGCATGGTCTCGCCGATGTACCATGCTCCGGGGCATCCTTTCCTGCAACGTATGAGGTAGACAACGTTGGCCGAGTCACATGAGTATGTACCATGTACCTGGTGGGTAGTGTCCTCACGTGTGATGATGGTATTTGTGTTGATGATCTGGCATGTCTTGCAGAGGTTGCCGTGGCAGGGTTGTGTGGTGTCGTGGTCGCTGTTCTCCTGACAGCTGGGTAATTTGCTGCGAACGATGGTACTTTTGAGGTTAGGCGGTTGTTTGAAGGCGAGTAGTGGAGGTGTGGGGATGGCCTTAGCGAGGTGTTCGGCATCATCGATGACATGTTGAAGGCTGCGGAGAACATGGCGTAGTTTCTCCGCTCCGGGGAAGTACTGGACGACGTAGGGTACTCTGTTGGTTGTGTCCAGTGTTCGCCTTCTGAGGAGGTCTACGCGATTTTTCGCTGTGGCCCATCGGAACTGTCGATCGACAAGTCGAGCGTCATATCCCGTTCTTACGAGGGCGTCTTTCAGCGTCCGTAGGTGTCCATCGCGTTCCTCCTCGTCTGAGCAGATCCTGTGTATTCGCAGGGCTTGTCCATAGGGGATGGCTTCTTTAACGTGGTTAGGGTGGAAGCTGGAGAAGTGGAGCATCGTGAGGTTGTCCGTGGGCTTGCGGTAGAGTGAAGTGCTGAGGTGTCCGTCTTTGATGGAGATTCGTGTGTCCAAGAATGAAACCAATTCTGAGGAGTAGTCCATGGTGAGTTTGATGGTGGGATGGAACTTGTTGATGTTATCGTGTAGTCTTTTCAGTGATCCTTCGCCTTTGGACCCACGGCATTTATTTCGGAGCCAGAAGGAGCGCGCCTGCTTTGCTTAAAAACTTATCTGTCTGTTTCCCGATCGGAACTCCCGTACACACGGAAGGAGCGTTCCCGTCGCAAGCTCCGTCATTGGGACTCCGATTTACAGGGGAAAGAGGAGTCCTGCTTGTTTCAGGCATGGGCCTCTGTGAAAGTTACAGCGGGCCAAATGCTGGGGTTAATGGGGTGGGAAGGCTACCCACCCCATTTTTAGGCCCTTACCGCCCCGTTAACGCCAATCTTTCCCAAGTGAAAATCGCCCCCTTTGGTGATTATCCAGCAACCCTGCTGAAAGTGCACATGTCGTGAGGTACCACGTGATATCTGGTGCGCATGGTACCATACTGCAGCAATGAGTCAATGCTTTCATAAGAAGTGGAGAGAATCTCCAAGAAGATCGCGCATATCGACACAGACATCAAGTATCTACAGACATGCAAGAAAGCAGACAAGATCCCGAAAGGACTACAGATCATGAACCCACTCAAGTCGACATACAACACAGACTACGCTGAGAGACTTTGCCGTCGTACCTCTCGCACACTCCTCAACCATCTCATACACCAGCTCTACAGCAGACGCCGCAACCTCGAAACCAAGATAGAGTCCATGCTCTCAGCCTGTGCTCAGGACACAGCAGACCAGCTACGAGACACTGCCAAACAGACGAGGCAACGGAACTACGCTGCCTACATGCGCATCAAGAACAGGAAGCTTGAGAAACTCGGCATCACCACCAGCAGCAACCAAGCCTCCCCGGTACCACGGTTGCAACCACAGGGAAGTCCATCGTCAACTTGTCCGACCATACCCTTCAACCAGACGAAATCGAAGTTCTCGCCCGAGGGCTCAAGTTCTGCCCCACCACCAAAATGGACCCCATCGGTCTCGCGGCAGACACAGAGGAATTCATCAGGAGAATGAGGATCCGGGAATACTTCCACAAATCCCAAGATGTCAGCAACAAACCCAATGAGACAATCAATGATCCGGAACAGCAGACAGAGGGACTCGCAGTGCAGCAACCGAAGAAGAAAGAGTCAAATTGGACCCCTCTGGAGGGTCACTGCCCTAAGCTTGACATGTATGCTCAAGCTGTCAGGAGATGCATCAACGCCAGATTCATCAGCCGCACTCACAAGACAGTCCAGAATGTCACCCGAGCACAACGCAACGCCATCCACGCTCTCAAGACCAACCACAACATCGTCATCAAACCAGCGGACAAAGGAGGAGCCATCGTCATACAGAACAGAATGGACTATTGCAAAGAAGCATACCGACAACTGGACAACCAGGAACACTACAGACAGTTACCCGCAGATCCGACCAAAGAACACACCCGCCAACTCAATAGACTGATCAAGACCTTCGATCCAGACCTTCAAAGCATCCTACGCGCTCTCATCCCACGTACTCCCCGTGTGGGAGACTTCTACTGCCTCCCAAAGATACACAAAGCCAACACACCCGGACGTCCTATCGTGTCAGGCAACGGAACCCTGTGTGAGAACCTCTCTGGGTACGTCGAGGGCATCCTGAAACCCATCGTACAGGGAACCCCCAGCTTCTGTCGCGACACTACAGACTTCTTACAGAAACTCAGCACCCATGGACCAGTTGAACCAGGAACACTCCTCACCACGATGGATGTATCGGCACTCTACACCAGTATCCCCCACGATGACGGCATCGCTGCGACAGCCTCAGTACTCAACACCAACAACAGCCAATCTCCAGATGCCATCCTACAACTCATCCGCTTCATCCTTGACCACAATGTCTTCACCTTCGACAACCAGTTTTTTACCCAAACACACGGAACAGCCATGGGGACCAAATTCGCACCCCAATACACCAACATCTTCATGCACAAGTTTGAGCAAGACTTCTTCGCTGCACAGGACCTCCAACCAACGCTGTACACCAGATACATTGACGACATTTTCTTCCTTTGGACCCACGGTGAAGGATCACTGAAAGGACTACACGATAACATCAACAGGTTCCATCCCACCATCAAACTCACCATGGACTAATCCTCAGAATCGGTTTCATTCTTGGACACACGAATCTCCATCAAAGATGGACACCTCAGCACTTCACTCTACCGCAAGCCCACAGACAACCTCACGATGCTCCACTTCTCCAGCTTCCACCCTAACCACGTTAAAGAAGCCATCCCCTATGGACAAGCCCTGCGAATACACAGGATCTGTTCAGACGAGGAGGAACGCAATGGACACCTACGGACGCTGAAAGACGCCCTCGTAAGAACGGGATATGACGCTCGACTCGTCGATCGACAGTTCCGACGGGCCACAGCGAAAAATCGCATAGACCTCCTCAGAAGGCGAACATGGGACACAACCAACAGAGGACCCTACGTCGTCCAGTACTTCCCCGGAGCGGAGAAACTACGCCATGTTCTTCGCAGCCTTCAACATGTCATCGATGACGCCGAACACCTCGCTAAGGCCATCCCCACGCCTCCACTACTCGCCTTCAAACAGCCGCCTAACCACAAAAGTACCATAATTCGCAGCAAATTACCCAGCTGTCAGGAGAACAGCGACCATGACACCACACAACCCTGCCACGGCAACCTCTGCAAGACATGCCAGATCATCAACACAGATACCATCATCACACGTGAGGACACTACCCACCAGGTACATGGTACATCCTCATGTGACTCGGCCAACGTTGTCTACCTCATACGTTGCAGGAAAGGATGCACCGCAGCATGGTACATCGGCGAGACCATGCAGACACTGCGACAACGTATGAACGGACACCGCGCAACAATCGCCAGGCAGGATTGTTACCTCCCAGTCGGGGAACACTTCAGCAGTCAAGGACATTCAGCCTCGGATCTGCGGGTAAGCGTTCTCCAAGGCGGCCTTCAAGACACACGACAACGCAAAATCATCGAGCAGAAACTGATAGCCAAGTTCCGCACCCATGAGGACGGCCTCAACCGGGATCTTGGTTTCATGTCACGCTACATGACGTAGAGTCATCCAGACTCGAGTCGTCGTTGGCTTGTTCACAGATGTGATTTCCAGTTTTAAAAAAAAGTAAAAAGCTTAACCATACAGATGCAGCATTTGACACGTTGGACCCCCTGTGACCCCATCTCATTGTCTTAGCTGTATTTTGCTGTGTCTTTGATGTAATGCGTTCCTGACTGGCCTGATTGTCTCTCTGCCGAGGTGTGATGGAGGGCAGTCAGAAAGATTTACTGTAGTCGTCTGACATTGTACGCTACACATTGTTCTCTGTCTATATATGCTTTGCTGATTTGTATTCCTTCACTTTACCTGACGAAGGAGCAGCTCCGAAAGCTCGTGATTTCAAATAAAACTGTTGGACTATAACCTGGTGTTGTGCGACTTCTCATTTTCATAAGAGGAGGGGGAGGGCCAGAAGAAAAAACAAAACAAGACAGAAATTATTGACCTGGAGCTGAAAATGCCAGGTCTACAATCTCAGTCTAGTTAAAAAAAATTGAAAGAAATAAGATCAAATAAATCACAGCCACAGAGATAAAGGTGAATTTAGACAAAGTATAGTTCACAAGGTGTTTTAATTTTGAATTTAAGAGTTCTTGGATAAGAGGAAATTAGTGTTCCACCTTCCTGATTTGAGATCTATACTCAATCCTATATTTCACTTCAAATAGGTGCAATGTCTTTCGGGTAAGTGCCTCTAAGAACTCCGGACCTTTATAGAGAAAGCACTCAACATGTACAGATAATGCAGCACATCAATGCTCAGCATTCTTTTGAAGCCACCTTTAAGCTAAGAGCTGGCTGGTACTCAGTTCCTCAAAGTGAACAGAACCAAAGGCAGTGGTGCATCTGAACAATGCTCAGGTGAACATTTTACCAATTGCGGATATTACTGGCAGGAAACACTGAATGTCAAGCACCACCATATTTGAATCCTAACACGCAGAGCAAGGAAATCGATTATAGCTTATTAATTGGGAATCAGGGGGAAAACTCTCCACTGGCTGGAGTCATACCGAGCACAAAGGAAGATGGTTGTGGTTGTTGGAGTTCCAATCATCTCAGCCCCAGGATATCGCTGCAGGAGTTCCTCAGGGCAGTGTCCTAGGATCAACCATCTTCAGCTATTTCATCAATGACCTTCCCTCCCTCATAAGGTCAGATTTGGGGATGTTCGCTGATGATTGCACAGTGTTCAGTTCCATTTGCAACTCCTCAGATAATGAAGCAGTCCATGCCCGCATGCAGCAAAACCTGGATGACATTCAGGCTTGGGCTGCTAAGTGACAAGTAATATTCACACCAAACAAGTGCCAGGTAATGACCATCTCCAACAAGAGAGAGTCTATCCACCTCCCCTTGACATTAAATGGCATCACCATCGCCAAATCCCCCACCATCAACATCCTGGCGGTCACCATTGACCAAAAACATAATTACTGTGGCTACAAGAACAGGTTAGAGGCTGGGTATTCTGCGGCAAGTGTCTCACCTCCTGACTCCCCAAAGCCTTTCCACCATCTACAAGGCACGAGTCAGGAGTGTGATGGAATACTCTCCACTTGCCTGGATCAGTGCAGCTCCAACAACACTCAAGTAGCTCAACACCATCCAAGACAAAGCAGCTTGCTTGATTTGGACCCCATCCACCGCCTTAAACATTCACTCCCTCCTCCACCGGTGCACCGTGGCTGCAGTGTGTACCGTCTACAAGAAGAACTGCAGCAACTCGCCAAGGCTTCTTCGACAGCACCTCCCAAACCCGCGACTTCTACCACCTAGAAGTACAAGGACAGCAGGAGCATTGGCACACCACCACCTGCAAGTTCCCCTCCAAGTCACACACCATCCTGACTTGGAAGTATATCGGCCGATCCTTCATCGTCGCCAGGTCAAAATCCTGGAACTCCCTCCCTAACAGCACTGTGGTAGTACCTTCACCAAATGGTCTGCAGCGGTTTAAGAAGGCGGCTCACCTCCACCTTTTCAAGGGATATTAGGGATGGTAATAAATGTTGGCCTTGCCAGTGACACCCACATCCCATGAATGAATAAAAAAAAAGCTAAATGTTACTTTCAATTTGCAACTGAGGATGAATCTTGTTGCACTGTGCTCCAAACAGAGGAACAGAAGCTTGGTCCACCATTTTGTTAGCTACAGCAACTCTATCTCCTTAACCTCAAATTTCCAGTTTTCCTCTATTTCCCTTAATACCCCTAATTCTTCCTTTCAAACACCGCAATCATTTCCGCCTTATGGAGAAATACATTCCACCTCCTCACAATCATTTATGTGAAGAAGTTTTTCCTGGTTTTGCTTTTAACTGGCATAGTTCTAAGGCTGTAAGGTAAAATTTCCCATTTGTGTGTATTGCTCGGTGAAAGATCCTGCCAGATTATTATGTATGGTCAATCCTGCCAAAGCAACTGGGTTTGAACTTGTTGACTTAATCATCGCAAGCATCTACCCGTACAGCTGGCTGCCAGTCTACGCATGGGCACAGCTGCCAGGATATTTAAAGTGTTGCTGCAGCTATTTATAGGGCTGCAGCAGTCACCTTAAAGGGCTACATTCTCTGCTGACCCACAAGCTTGGGTGAATGAAGATAAAGACTGGTGTGAAATGGAGTCTTCCAGATAGAGCACTCCTAGATCTATTGAAAAGTACTCAAGATCATGCTCCATGAAATGAACCAAAAGAGCACACTCCAGAGCATCCTCCCCAGAAGACTTGTCCAAAATGCCTGGCAGGAGATAGCGGACAGGATGAATGTTGTCTGCAACTCCCTGAGGACCTGGCTACAACGAGGTAGAAAACGTAAGTTGCCAAGGAGACGTTACCCAACAGTTTCCAAAGTAAACTAGCTGTTCAATCATGCCCGCCACCAAATGGTTCCTCCTAATCTGTCATTTTATTTTTATTACTGTTCCATGTGAAGCACTCAGACAACTTTCCAGCTCCATGAATGTTTACCATGGAATGCGATACTCTAGCAGGGCATACATTCAAGCCACAGCTTGCAACTGAACACTCATCACATTGACATCTTAAAGGGGCTTCACACGGCAAATCCTTTTCACACAATTTAACTTCATGATGCAGTTTCATTTACTCACACACACACACACACACACACACACAGTGGGCACTGTACATACTCTTGAAATGTGCAGCATCTCAAGACTGCTTGCACGAGAAGATTGTTCATAACCAGAATGAGCATACCTCAAGGTAGGAGGGCCCTACAACATCAAGCCCTTGACTTTGTTCAAAGGGGTTTATACTGGATACCAGTGGCATTGGGAGAATAGAGAGGTGGGGACTGTGAGACCGCAAGCCTGCAAAGCTGCTACCATGCTTTGCTTGTTAGATCTTCTCCCCCTATTTTTCCTACATTACAATAATGACAACACTTCAAAAAGTACTTAATTGGCTGTAAAGCACTTTGGGACGTCCTGAGGTCATGCAAAGCGTTATATAAATGCAAGTTCTGATGCAAGGTCACTGACCTGAAACATTAACTCTGTTTCTCTCTGCACAGATGCTGCCCGACCTGCTGAGTGTTTCCAGCATTCTCTGTTTTTATTTCAGATTTCCAGAATCCGCAGTATTTTGCTTTTGTATTGGGTGGAGCGTGCACATGGCTTTACCAGGATAGAAGGCTTCCCCATAGTGCAGGATACCATCGACTGCACGGCTTTGCGGCCGCTGCAGCTAACCGCTGAGATGTACCGCAACCGCAGCGCTCCAGGGTTCCCGCGCAGCCGGTGAGCCGGTGTTTAAACTGAAATAAAAATGCGTGCGCGGACTTTTGAATGGGCCGCGTGGCCCAAAAAAAATGATGGGGAACATTGCCTGGCAGCAGCCATGATGCTTTCGTTCTACGCCAGTCCGATGTTCCTTCAGTCTTTGAGCCACCAAGACAAACCAGGGGGTGGCAACTGGGCGACAAGGGCTATCCATTGACCGCCTGCCTCATGACTCCGCTCAGCAACCCAACCACACGTGGACAGCACAAGTACAATGAGAGCCATACTGCCACACGTAATCTGATAGAGCAGACCATTGGCGTCCTTAAACAATGCTTACGCTGCCTGGACCGCACTGGAGGAGCCCTGCCGTACTCATCAGAGTGCGCCTCAAGGTTCATCGTAGTCTGCTGCATGCTCCACAACCTCGCCATCGTGAGGGCATGGCCCTTGTTACTAGGCATACGGTGACCAGCTGAGGAGGAGGGGGAGAAAGAGGAGGAGGAGGAGAAAGAGGAGGAGGAGGAAGCAGAAGAGGAGGAAGCGGAAGAGGAGGAAGAGGAAGGGAGGAGGCAACCCAGACAGCCCCTTTCTGCCCGTGATCGGCTCATCCGACTGCGGTACGAGTGACCACAACCCCAATTCCCCATTCAACAATAGTCCCACACCTTCCCTTCCCTCTGTTACTGACCATCACAGCGTCCTCTTGGCCACTATGCTGAAATAAAAGCCACCACAAAAGAAACATTCCAATCCAACTTTATCCATCAATCCTTCAGATATAACCTAACAAAGTCAACTAATCACCCTTGTGCATTCCTTTAGTGCCTGTCTTTAGTGTCCCTTTGCCTATCCTAGTGCTCCTATACAGTGCTACCCCAGTGGCTGCAGCATGGCTGCTGGAAGGCTGCTGCCTTTCAGTGGGGAAGACTGCAGAAGGCCTTGCAGGACGACCTCGAGTAGCTCTGGGCCTAGAAGTCCTGGCTGCGGATTGCACCACTTTGGCATGAGTGGCAGCAGTCTGGGCTGGCAGGCTGACAGGCAACGGCAAGGGCACTGACAAAGTGGTGGGAGGACAAATTTTGTCATCCTGAGAGAGGACAGCAGGTTTGTCCTCCACGAAGCCACTGCCACTCCCCCCAGGGCAGCACCTCAGCAATCCTAGCCATCTGTTGGAGGATAGATTGCTGGAATGCTGTGAACCTGCAAGCCCATTTCCACACTGGTAAACCCAGCCACGGTGGCAGCAGGCTGAGCTTGTGTGGCAACAAGCTGTGTCTGCATGAGAGCAGTCTGAGTTTGCATGACTTCAGTCCGAGCTTCCACTGCAGCACTCCGACATTGGGTGGCTTGTGCTTGTGCTGCAATGGAAGCTGAGACATCGGCCATCAGACGCTGCATGATGGTTGGGTCCACAAGTGCACTAATGGATCGGCCCATCCCTTCCATGCTGAAAAGGATGGGATCCACACTCTGCGCAAAGCCCTGTACAAGGTTGGTGCCGAACTCCTCCATGCTCCTTGACATTGCACTCAGGCTTTCTGGCAGGCCTGCCACTGCACCAAGCATATCCATCAGCATTCTTCTGTAGGCCGCCCCATCAAAGTCCTCATCTGAGACCTCTGCAGGAGAACTCGTGTGCAACCACGCCCTCTGGGGAGCTGGCACCTGCGCTACCCTTTCCTCTTGCCCTGGCTGCAGCCCACTCGTGCCTGGTGACTATACACGTGCAGATCCCGCCTCTAAGCTACCAGTATCTGAGCTGGTGGCTGCGACTGTCAGATCGAGTGATGGTGTTTCTTCTTCATCACTCTCCTCTCCCTCTTCTTCTACAACCACTGGCTAGGCAGATTGGATTTCTTGGGTCTCTGAAATGAGAAAGGCACAAGGGTAGGGTTGTGCTGAGTGGAGGGTGGGGAAAGCAAGAGCTGCATGCTTACACCATGTGCAGCTTGTAAATCAGAAGAGATTGTGGGATGAGGGGGAAGTGGGATGTGAGAAGGAGGATAACGTTTGAGGACACCGGCATCTTGTACTCTGTCAGCCCTGCCGCTGCCCATGGGCTCAGCCATGCCCCTCCCAAGAATGGCCAGCACCGTCTCCTCCAAGGGGGTGAGGTATTGCAGATGAGCCTGCCGCCCACCAGTTAGGTTCTGCTGGCACCGGTTATGCGTCCCCTTTTCCTGAAAGAGAAAGGGAAGTGTGGAAATGGAAGAAGTAGTGTAAAACTGAAATAAAATGAAGGAGTCACCATGTGTAAGGGACAGTGGATAAATAATGCAGAGGTTCAGTAATGTTCTGAAACAGAGGGCTCATAGGTAACCTCGTCAGACACGGGCGAGGTCACTACAGACACCAGTTAACAAACAATGGGTCAATTAAAGAAAATGGATGAAGACAGACGTAAACTAATCAAGGAGATGGGACAGGTTGTAGAATAGGATAAACTAATCATCAGGGCACAGGAAAGAGGGGACAAATGTGTAACCAAAGAGATGGGACAGATTATAGAATAGTATAAACCAGGAGAAAAAACCCCAGATAGAGAGCGAGAACCTAGCAGCGAGGACCTGGCAGCGAGAACCTAGGAGCGAGAACCTAGCAGCGAGGACCTGGCAGCGAGAACCTAGCAGCGAGGACCTGGCAGCGAGAACCTAGCAGCGAGGACCTGGCAGCGAGAACCTAGCAGCGAGGACCTGGCAGCGAGAACCTAGCAGCGAGGACCTGGCAGCGAGAACCTAGCAGCGAGGACCTGGCAGCGAGAACCTAGGAGCGAGGACCTGGCAGCGAGAACCTAGGAGCAACACTCGACAGCAAGGACCTGGGAACAGACACCTTACGCAGAGGTTTGGACAGAGATTGATCACCTCGGACCAAATCGGGTAATATCAATATAAGTTGTGAGTCTTATATTTTGGAATTGTACTTTAAACTACGAACGGTGTTTGTTAAGCATTTATTAAAGATAAATCTTTGTACACGAAATCTGTTGCCTGTGTGTTTGTTCAGGCCAAACTTACATTTGAACCCGAAAAGGAAAAGTTGCTAACCTATTTGTTCGATCTTTCGAACATCTAGCGAATTCGGAGCAACAGAAGTGTGTCAGTGAGTGTGGTACAATGTGTTTGGGTGATGTGCCTGTCATGGTTGAATAGCTGACAGTGTCTGCAAGCTGTGAGATGGGGGTGTGAGGCTTGCAACAGTGGTAAGTTTGTGAGGGTGAGATGGAGCATGTGAATGTGAGGTATGAATCGTGATTGATAGAGATTGTTGGTTGGTGAGTGGTGGGGGTGTGGTGAATTGAGCAGTGTGTGAGGCTTCTTCCTGCACTGCATCCACGTCCTTGGGGCTACACTGCTGGCATTCACCACAGTGGTTATCTGCTCCCACTGTACTTTGGTTTGTTGCCTGGAGGGCCTCCTAGCCCCCTGTGGAAAGAGGACCTCTCTCCTCCTATTGACCTCCTGCGCCAAGGCCTCCAGTACTGTATCGGAGAACCTTGGTGCACACTTGCTCCCCTGTTGTGCCATTATTAATTGATTTTGATTCAATGATTTGCTGCAGGCAGAATGCACCTCCCTTTTAAGAGGAGCAGACTGCCTTTAAATCGTGCAGGCTAGCTTTAATTGGTCCTAGCCTCGCACGAACTTGGGCCCCCTGCTGAGCATTCAGCCACTCAGCAGCACATTTAGTGCTGGGCTGAATGCCACAATCATGGAAATGAGCAGGCAGCATAAGGTTCACGTGCTGCCTACAGTCCTCCGAACGGGCGCGTTGTTAGCGCCTCGCGATCCCCGTGCCCGTTTTCGGGGGCAAACGAATTTCTCGGCCTAGATGCTGTAAATGTAAAACAGTTTATGCTGTCATTCTGAAAAGATGTGTTGAATGGCCGTCGTAACCTAAACCTATATTGTGAACTTATCGGTAAATTGGAATTTATTGCTAAATTATATATTTTTTAATCTATCAACTAAATCACATTACACAGGTTTCCTTATAAATAGGTATGATTTCTTTGATAGAAAAGGTGGAGGGCCGTACAGCAGACCAGCTCACTGGAGCTTCCACATGATGTCGCTCGCAGGTCCAGAAAAGATGCATTCCGGCTGAAACATATTTGGTGACACCAGAAATCTACTGAATACAATATTTTGAAGGGCAGGGAAGGAGATTCAGTGCTTGATGTTGTATCATTGGGGGTGATTTTAACCTAACTCGCTGGGCGGGAAACCCACCCAATATGCCCCGCCCAATATTACTCTCTGTTGATCAGCCATGATCTTATTGAATGGCGGAGCAGGCTCGAGGGGCCGTATGGCCTACTCCTGCTCTTATTTCTTATGTTCTTATGTTCAATGCAAATAAGAATCGGGAGAGATGTAAGACGGGCTGCCGACCCGCTGTTGCCCGTTTCACGCTATCGCGCAAAATCAAAATGACCCCCCAGTCACTCAGCCAGCACAAGCAGTTTGACTTTTTACAGCTACCATCAATGAAGGAAGGCGCAAGATGTCGTTCCTTCAAGCGGAATTCAACATCCGAGTACCATAAGTGTCAAATTTGGTCCCAAAGCTATCTAGCTAATTTATGCAGAGCGTATCACACACTCGAAACATCCCGTCGTTAATCCAGGGCCACTGAGGCCCGTTGCCATCCCCTACTGCCAGCCTGACTGAGAACAACTAGGTCAGTACAGACCAGCTATCAAACCAGGACTTCTCTGGACTGCATGATTCAGCTACTCACTGCCTTAATGCGCTTAGCCATCAGTGCACCTGCTTAAAACATTAGAACAAAAACATTCAGAAATAAATGAGAAAATGGGAAACAGGACAACAAAAAATGAAACTACGTTAAATCAGAGAAAATTTACAATAAAATATCAATGCACCATTGCAACTTAATGACAATGGTTTCAGCTTTGGAAAAAATAGCTGTCATTACACTATTTTTCACAATATGAAGTCAATATAAAGCACAGGTCAATCTAACAAAGGCTCCAGGTGCATCATTCAGTGCATTGTGAGCCATCCCGGAAAGCTATTAGGATAAAGATGGCGGGGGAGAATATTCAATCATACTTTTGTTATAAAGATATTCAGACCTACAATTGTGAGGAGCAGGAAGTCTAAGAAGACTAAAGCTGAGCACGAACTAGGGATATGATCTAAACCTGTTATTTGGCATAGCTAGGACTAGTTAACACCTTGCTATCCACACAGAATTCAACGACCCATTTTTAATCCTGCTTGCCTGGCAGGAACAGGGCGGGTGGTTAAAATGGCGGTCGAGCGCTTACTGCAGCATTCCTGAGGCGTTCGCACTCGCCGCCATTTTAATCCCACCAATTTTGGTCACAGACTAGTGTGGCCATTGGCATCAGCCGACTGGCTTTCTCTTTACTTAAAGGCTTGTTCTCCTCTCCCTCATTCTTTTTGCTAACTTATATGTATTTTGCTTCCCTTTCTCCCCTCCCCCACCTTGCTCTTTAGCTGCTCAGCCTCCCACACACACAAACTACAAGCCCTAATTAAGCTTCACAACCCTCCACCATTGCCCTGGAGACTCCACCAATTAAACATTCATCTCCTCCACATTCTCCGCTGTCTTTCTCCTTTACCGCTGTACTTGAGATTTTTCAGAGGGTTGTGGGGGTCTGGAACTCACTGCCTGAAAGGGTGGTAGAGGCAGAAACCCTAACCACATTTATAAAGTACTTGGATGTGCACTTGGGATGCTGTAACCTGCAGGGCTACGGACCAAGAGCTGGGAAGTGGGATTAGGCTGGATAGCTCTTTGTTGGCCGGCACAGACACGATGGGCCAAAATGGCCTCCTTCCGTGCTGTAACTTTCTATGATTCTATGATTTTCCACGATCTCCATCCTGTTCTCCGCTCCAGCTCCGAACTCTTCCTGTGCTCTTTTCTCCTTCCGTTTCTTTCTCTTTCCATTCCCCGGCTGTGTCCTCCATCTCCTCCACTCCACTGGCCACTCCACATCAGCATTTACATGTCAGGGTCCGATGATGTCATTCAGACCTCGACACTATTTTAACTCCGGCTGCAACGCCCAGTGCCAGATCTGCCAGTGAAATGTGAAGGCCGGATCATAGCCAGAAGGGTAAGTTTGATCTTTCTTAATAACTTATTTAAAGGTTACCTCAACCGATATTGATCTCCTCTGGAAGCCCCCCCCCCAACCACAACTCCCACCTCACCACTTACCTTGCGCCAGGAACCGTTACACCAGGTCTCCAGCGGTGGCCTCCTGTTGCCGAAATCCCTGCCGGATTCGGGCGGGAATCTGAACCCCAAAATTGAAATGAGGTTTGGGCATTACAGTCTCTCGGGTCTCCCGCCGCAGGCCTCATGGGGGTTTTCCTGTCGCCCCAGCCTCCCGCACATCACTCTCACATCCCCAGTTAAAATCAGGGCTCAAGTCTTTAAACAAGAACAACAAAGAAGAAAGAAATCACATTCATACCTTATCGTGATCTCGGGGTGTCTCAAAGCAGGCTATCCAGTGAATTGCTTTGAGCTGCATTCACTTTTATTCTTTCTCAGGATGTGGGTGTCGCTGGCACGGCCGGCATTTATTGCCTATCCCTAGTTGCCCTGAGAAGGTGGTGGTGGGCCGCCTTCTTGAACAGTTGTTGCGGTTTGATACAACTGAGTGGCTTGCTAGGCCGTTAAGAGTCAACCACATTGGTGTGGGACTGGAGTCACATAATAGGCCAGACCGGGTAAGAACGGCAGGTTTCCTTCCCTAAAATGCATTAACGAACCAGCTGGATCTTTGCAACAATCTGATAGCTTCATGGTCACTCTCACTGATACCAGCTTTTCATTTCCAGATTTTTTAAACTTGAACTCGAATTCTCAAAACTGCCATGATTTGAACACATATTCCTTGGATTGCTAGTCCAGTAACATAACCGCTACACTCCCACACCCCATAAAGTGTGGTCATATAGCAACAGTACTCCACACTGGCTGATCCCCAGTTCACAGACTCAGTTGAATGACTCACAGAACTTTAGAAAAGTTACACAGCCATGATTAAGAAATGATGCGGAGATGCCGATCTTGGACTGGGGTGGACAAAAGTGAGAAGTCGCACAACACCAGGTTATAGTCCAACAGCTTTATTTGAAATCACAAGCTTTCGGAGCACTGCTCCTTCATCAGGTGAATAAAGCTGTTGGACTATATCCTGGTGTTGTGCAACTTCTCATGATTAAGAAACACAGTTCTGACGAAGGGTCATCGACCTGAAACGTTAGCTCTGTTTCTCTCTCCGCAGATGCGTCTGAGTATTTCCAGCATTTTCTGTTTTAATTAAGAAACACCTGTCAGGGGATAAGTGAGGACAAATGTTAAACTTCTCGCAGGAGCAATTATCCAGTAGAAACTGTTAAAATTTATTTATGGCAGTTAAGGTAAAGCTAATTTTAAACAGATGGTCAGTGTTTAGTTTGGCTTGAATGTGTAGTTCTATATATAGCAGCTTTCTGCTGGGGTCACTGGGACACTTAGCTGCATAAAATGGCAGGTGAAGAGAAAAAGCCTTTCAGAGTATTACAGAGGGAATAAACTGCAGTTTATACGGGGGGGGGGGGGTGGGGGGGGGGTGGTGGTGGGGGGGGGGGGGGCGGGGTTGGGAACTCAAAAACACATTTTCTTGAGTTTAGCTTAAAAAGGGAATGACCATCGACCCATTCAAAAAAAAACAGTAACATAGGCTGGAGCGTTATAGAAAGGATAGCACATAGCTAGGAGTCTGTTATAGAGGATTGCACGTGTCAAGGAGTCTAATGTACAGGGGAATAGAAGATGGGTTGGAATATACAGCAGCCGTGAAACAAAAGAAAGAAAGATAGATAGATAGATAGATAGATAGATAGATAGATAAATAGATGGATAGAAGGATAGATAGATAGATAGAAGGAAAGAAAGAAAGAATAAAGAAAGAACTAACTTGCATTTCTATAGCGCCTTTCACAACCTCAGGACATCCCAAAGTGCTTTACAACCAATGAAGTACATTTTGAAGTGTAGTCACTGTTGTAATGTGGGAAACGCGGCAGCCAAATTGCGCACAGCAAGGTCCCACAAACAGCAATGTGATAATGACCAGGTGATGTATTTTAGTGATGTTACTTGTATAACAATGTATAATATAAGAATATATATGATAATATGAGAATCCCAGTGGCACTGACTTCCTGTCACGTTTCCGGATTTATTTCACAGAAAGGATTTTGCGATTGAGTTAAGTTTAAACGTTCTGTTCTAAAACAAAATGAATGAAGACAGTTTTTATTTTCAAAAATGCCACAGCCTGCAGGCACTGAAGATGTGTATTACTGGCAGACAGGCCAGTTTGTGAGATGTCATGGCTCACAATCTATTTCAGCCTGATGAAATGAGAGTCAATTGTCTCTTTCCAAGCTCATCAGCCAGGATGGCCCGCAATTATTTTGAGAACTGAAGGAGATGTTTTCTTGAAACCCACATTCCAAGGTAGAGAGTTAATATTGACAGGTCTACTGGTGAATCACATAAGGGGAAGAGGGCAGCCTCATACCTCACCCACCACCCCCCCTCTCCCAGGAAAGAAAAGGACAGGGCACATTGGCAGTCCGGCTCAAACAAGAGATTGTGAGGTGTAGGCCTGGCTCGCAAGCTAAGATGCAGGAGGTTGCCTAGAAAGAAAGCCATTTTTTTCAGCGAGACAAGTGAGTTTGAGTTAAGTAAATGGAATTTGCTTTGAACATAAGAACATAAGAATTGAGGAGCAGCAGTAGGCCATACAGCCCTTCAAGCCTGCTCCACCATTCAATAAGATCATGGCTGATCTTCGACCTCAACTCCACTTTCCCGCCCGATCCCATATCCCTTGAGTCCAAAAATATATCTATCTCAGCCTTGAATATACTCAACGGGCTGGATTTTCCAAGCCCCGAGGAGGCGGGCATGGATGCAGGACAGCCGGTAAATTCGGAGAAAGTGGGGGCGGATGGCAAAGCCGCCTCCATCCCACCTCCGTGCCCTTTTGCCAGGAGGCAGGAAGATGTGCAGCTTCGGGTCCTGTCTCCTGGAGGCGGGAAAGGCATTTAATCCTTATAACTGAATAGAAAAAAGGATTAGTGCCATTTTACCTTCACAGGTGAAGGCTTCCCGACCTCGGAGAACCCCGCCGGGTTGGAGGAGACGTGAAGGAGGTCTGCGGCGGTCAGAGGCACCTGGAAGTAAGGTGTAGAGGTGAGTGATGGGTGCAAGTGTAGAGTGGTAAGTATTCAAGGTAAGTGATAAGTTTTAAAAAGTGTTCACTTACCTTGTTTTCTTTCTACAGCCTTCAGCCATGGTGGATCGGGAGAGCCGACATCCTCCTTGTCAATTTCACAGACTGGCTGATGGAACCTCCGTACCAACAGCCATGTGAAATTTACAAATTTGAAAGGTTTGATGAGTCCTGAACACAAACACTCATCAAACTAAAGAGAATGTCAGTGTTTGACAGCTTCACAGGGCTGTCAAACGCTGACATTTCTTCTTTCAAGAAGTCTTGACAGATAGTATGTCTGACTTCCTCCCTAATTGGCCTGCTGAGCCCGCAGGGCGGGCTTAACAAGCTCAATCAGGGGAAAATCCCTCTGGTTGGTCAGGCGAGGATGGAGGCGGGACATTGACATGACAAGCAGCTGTCCTGCCTCCAACTTGCCTCCATTCACAAAATCCAGCATCCACAGCCCTTTGGGGTAGAGAATTCCAAAGATTCACAACCCTCTGAGTGAAGTAATTCCTCCTCATCTCAGTCTTAAATGGTCGACCCCTTATCCTGAGACTGTGGCTCCTAGTTCTAGACTCTCCAGCCAGGGGAAACAACCTCGCAGCATCTACCCTGTCAATCCGCCTCAGAATGTTTCAATAAAATCACCTCTCATTCTTCTAAACTCCAGAGAGCACAAGCCCAATCTAGTCAATCTCTCCTCATAGGACAACCCTCTCATTCCAGGGATTAATCTAGTGAACCTTCGCTGCACCACCTCTAAGGCATGTATGTCCTTCCTCAGATAAGGAGACCAAAACCGTGCACAGTACTCCCGGTGTGGTCTCACCAAAGCCCTGTACAATTGTAGTAAAACTTCCTTACTCTTGTACTCCAACCCCCTTGCAATAAAGGCCAACATGTCATTTGCCTTCCTAATTACTTGGTGCACCTGCATGCTAACTTTCTGTGTTTCCTGTACGAGGACACCTAAATCTCTCTGAACACCAACATTTAATAGTTTCTCACCATTTAAAAAATATTCTGTTTTTCTATTCTTCCTACCAAAGTGAATAACCTCACATTTCCTCACATTATACTCCATCTGCCACCTTATTGCCCACTCACTTAACCTGTCTATATCCCTTTGCAGGCTCTTTGTGCCCTCCTCACAGCTTACTTTCCCACCTAGCTTTGTATTGTCAGCAAACTTGGATACATTGCACTCGGTGCCTTCATCTAAGTCTTTAATATAGATTGTAAATAGCTGAGGCCCAAGCACTGATCCTTGCGGCACCCCACTAGTTACAGCCTGATAACCGGAAAATGACCTGTTTATCCCTACTCTCTGTTTTCCGTCCGTTAACCAATCCTCAATCCATGCTAATATATTACCCCCAACCCCATGAGCCCTTATCTTGTGTAGCAACCCTTTATGTGGCACCTTATCAAATGCCTTTTGGAAATCCAAATACACTGCATCCACTGGTTCCCCTTTATCTACCCTGCTAGTTACATCCTCAAAAAACTCTAATAAATTTGTTAAACACAATTTCCCTTTCATAAAACCATGTTGACTCTGCCTAATCATATGATTTTCTAAGTGCCCTATTACCACTGCCTTAATAATGGATTCCAGCATTTTCCTGACAACTGATGCCAGGCTAATTGGCCTGTAGTTTCTTGTTTTCTCTATCGCTCCTTTCTTGAATAGTGGGGTTACATTTGCTACCTTTCAATCCGCTGGGACTGTTCTAGAATCTAGGGAATTTTGGAAGACCACAACCAATGCATCCACTATCTCTGCAGCCACCTCTTTTAGAACCCTAGGATGTAGGCCATCAGGTCATGGGGTTTTGTCAGCTTTTAGACTCATTAATTTCTCAAGTACTTTTTCGCTACTGATATTAATTACTTTAAGTTCCTCACTCTTATTAGCCCCTTGGTTCCTCACTATTTTGGGTATGCTTTTTCTTGCATGTTTACTCTTATATTCTATTTTTTCCCTTTTTATCAATTTTTTGGTCATTCTTTGCTGGTTTCTAAAGCTCTCCCAATCCTCAGGCTTACTATTATTCTTCACAACATTATAAGCCTCTTCTTTTAATTTAATACTATCCTTAACTTCTTTAGTTAGCCACAGATGGATCACTTTTCCCATGGAGTTTTTATTTCTCAATGGAATGTATATTCAGTGAGAATTTTGGAATATTTCTTTAAATGTTTGCCACTGTTTATCTACCATCATACCTTTTAATCTAATTTCCCAATCTACCTTAGTCAACTTGCCCCTCATTCCTATGTAATTGGCTTTATTTAAGTTTAAGACTCTAGTTTTCTATTTAAGTATTTCACTCTCAAACTCAATGTGAAATGTTATCATATTATGATCACTCTTCCCCAGAGGATCCTTTACTATGAAATTACTATTTAACCCTGTCTCATTACACAATGCAAGATCTAAAATAGCCTGTTCCCTGGTTGGTTCCATTACGTATTGTTCTAGGAAACTGTCTCGAATGCATTCCATGAACTCGCCCTCCAGACTACCTTTGCCAATTTAATTTGCCCAGTCTATATGAAGATTAAAGACCCCCATGACTATTGTATTACCTTTGTTACAAGCTCCTGTTATTTGTTGATCAATACTCTGTCCGCTACTCACTTGCTGACTGTGAAATAGAGCAGCTTAATGACTCATATCTGACCATGTTTCACCAAGTGTTTCAGTTCACAGTTGAAAAGATTGAAGAAGGGTGCACAAATACACAACATCCAGTTCAGATCACAAGGTGGGGGGTGGGTGGGGGGGGGTGGTTGGCGGTGGGTGGTAGGGTGGTGGGGTCCTATCGTTACACCCATTGAGTTACCTATCGTATATTTAGATATTGAACAGTATGGCACGTTCCTGAATATAAGACGCTCAGACCACTATGTGAACAGACACTAAGGGATAAAAATTCAGTTGGTTGCGCCTCCTGTTAGCGCCTTAAGAGGGCGCTAATGGGGCGCAAAGCCGCTAACGCCCGGGCGCAGCGATGTTTGCGCCGCTCAAGAACTTAACTTGAGATTGTGCGGCGGCGCTAAAACTTACCGCTGTGACCACCTGCGCGCGCAGATTATGACGTCATTCCATGGTGCAACGCCCTTGGGGCGCCCCGGAGCGGAAATTGAGTGGCGCCCCCTGCCTTACCGCCTGGCGCTTCCAACGACCGGAAGACTGGAACGCTATCAATCGCTGTGGGGCTGGGGGGGGCGCTATTTAAAGGGGGCCTCTTCCTGTCTTTTTCTGTGGTCGACATTTATGCACCACTCGTTCTGAGAGAGAGAGAGAGATTCGGAGAGAGAGAGAGAGAGACTTCTACATTGACTCAACGCTTTGTGAGGTAGTTTTGCCTATTCATCCTAACTTTGTTGCTACTTTAGTTGCTGTCCCTCATTACTTTTCTGGCAAAGAGAATATGGGGGCTGCACTGATTGGGGGCGTCGTCCTGCTCCAGCTGAATCGGAGGATACAGAGACGCAGAGAGAGAGTGGCAATGATGGCCAGACGGAGGAGGGCCATCAGGCGCATGTACAGGAGAGCTTACCCTCCCAGGGTATATCGTGAACAGCTCTCCTACATCCATATGTCTGAGGAGCTGTGTTTGCGAAGGCTGCGATTCAGCAAGGAGGTGGTCACTGAGCTCTGCCACCTGCTGCAGCCAGATCTGCAGCCTCAGCTGAGGTCCAGGACGTCTCTGTCGGTGGCAGTGAAGGTCACAGTGGCTTTGAACTTCTACGCCACTGGCTCATTCCAAGCTGCTGTTGGGGACCTCGCCAATATCTCCCAGTTCGCGGTGCATCGCTGCATCCGGCAGGTCACCAATGCCCTCTTCAGAAGGAGACGAGAGTTCATCTCTTTCCCTATGACCCCAGACAAGCAGCGTGACCGCGCTCTGGGCTTTGCGAGGGTAGCGGGCTTCCCCATGGTGCAGGGCGCCATTGACTGCACGCATGTGGCTTTGCGTGCTCCGCGTGAGAATGCAGAGGAATTCAGGAACAGAAAGGGGTTCCATTCCTTGAATGTCCAGTTGGTCTGTGACCACAGACAGCTGATACTCGCTGTCAATGCCCACTATCCTGGCAGCTGCCACGATGCTTTTATCCTGCGCCAGACTACTGTGGCAGAACTTTTCGAGGCACCGCATCAGCCAGTTGGTTGGCTTCTCGGGGACAAGGGGTACGCATTGAGCACCTGGCTGATGACACTGCTCCGTACGCCAAACACCCCTGCTGAGCTGCGGTACAATGAAAGCCATCAAGCATCCAGGAACATTATTGAGCGCACAATCGGCGTGCTGAAACAACGGTTCCGCTGTCTGGACCATTCCGGAGGAGCCCTGCAGTACTCGCCTGAGCAAGTATCGAACTTCGTAGTCGTGTGCTGCATGTTGCACAACATGGCAATCCTCAGGACCCAGCCAATGCCACCAGGCCTTGTAGCACCACCAGATGAGGAGGAGGAAGAGGAGGAAGAGGACGAGGACGATGATCATCAGCAGCACCAAGGCGGGAGGGCGGCCCACAATGGTCAAACTGCAAGGTCCGTCCGTCAACGGCTAATAGCAAGCCGCTTCTAGGGCCCCTGCCATTGCTACCAACATTAATCAACCCAGCACGCAACCCCTAAGCCGGCCAAGGCACCAATAATTCCAACCACCAGCCATGTATATTTTGAATACAGAAACTTATTTATTTTACAAACTCTGTGTGTGTCAATTCCTCATGACAAACTCATAGAAATAAACACAAAAAAACAGTCAATAACATAACTGGTTCTCACAACCTGGAGATAATGTCCAAAACACTAAACAAAAGTTGGACCATGAACCTCGGCCTTTAATAAAAAAATGACCAGCATTTTGTCACACCTCCTACTTTTTGCCCTTCGAGGGTGATCTCCTTCCCTTGCGCACTTCCCCCCTTCTAACCCTACTGCTCCTCCATAATGGGACCTCAGTGGCTGCAGCAAGGCTGGTGGAAGGCTGCTGCTCGTCAGACCCTGACACTGCAGATGCCCCTGAAGGACGGCCTCGACCACTTCTGGGCCTGGAGGGCCCGGCTGCAGACTGCACCAACTCTGCATGGGCGGCAGCAGTCTGTCCTACAGGCGGTGGCAAGTGCAGTGGAGAAGTGACAGTGTTGGCAGCAGGAATGCTGTCATCGTGAGAGAGGACAGCAACTCCCTGCTCGCCCGACACACTGGCACTCCCACGGGGCAGCACTTCAGCATCCGGAGCAATCTGCCGGAGAACAGATTGCTGGCCTGCTGCGGCGCGGTGACAGCCCCGGGGACATGTGCACGAACCATCGAGGTTGGCAGCAGTCTGTGCTCGCGTGGCCTCCATCTGAGTCTGTATGAGAGCAGTCAGAGATGGGATCACGGCAGCCAGTGACTGAATTGCAGCACTAAGCGTTAGTGTGGCATCCGCCTGTGCTACAGCGAAGTGCTCCACACTCCTTGCCAGTGACTCAATGCATTCGGGCACCCTTCCCACTGCACCCATGAGCTCAGTGTGCATGCCCACCGCCTGGCTGTTCATTTCTGCAATCAGCCGCTCCTCCTCTGCGTCCATTGCAGTAGGAGTGTCTGGCATACTCTCCCTCTGGGGAGAAGGCCCCCGTTCTTCCCTACCCCCATGGCGTTGCTGCAGCCCGCTGGGTCCTGGAGCTTCACCCTCATCAGACCCTTCCCCCCTGCTCCCCTCCAGGGAATGCGTGTTCCCAGTGTGGGCATGGGCTTCCTCGGGAGAGGGTGGCACTGATGCTCTGGCTTCCTCTTCCTCCTCAGCTGCAGCATCAGGGCCCGTCTCCTCAGCTGGTGAATCACCATCTGAAAGCAGGGAGGTACAAGAGTGGCTTTAGCGTGAGGACAGGGTGGCAGTAAGGGAGGAATAAGTGCAGCGAGTTAGCAAGTTGGATTGAAAGTGTCAAAGGCTGGTGTTGTGAGGGACAAGTGGAAGGACAGAGGACAAAAAGGTGATGACCTTACCATTGCTGTCCAGAACGGGGTCGGCGTCTCCAGTGGCGACGGGACCGATCACCCGGCTTGCCACAATCCTGTGGACGCGCTCCTCCAGATCGCTGAGGGGTTGCAGCTGAGGCCGCCCTCCACCTGTCCATTGCTGCTGTCTCCTATTATGAGCCAGCTTGGCCTGCAAGAAAAAGGACAGCATCTGAGTAAATATACAGCCATGGTCTTGCCTGATGTGCCTCCCATAGGTGAATAGCCCTTGCAATATACAGCCATGGTCTTGCCTGATGTGCCTCCCATAGGTGAATAGCCCTTACTGTATGCAGCCATGGTCTTGCCTGATGTGCCTCCCATAGGTGAATAGCCCTTACTGTATGCAGCCATGGTCTTGCCTGATGTGCCTCCCATAGGTGAATAGCCCTTACTGTATGCAGCCATGGTTTTGCCTGATGTGCCTCCCATAGGTGAATAGCCCTTACTGTATGCAAAGTGTGGAATGTGTGTGTGTGTTTGATGAAAGGGCCATAGGTGTTGGATGAGTGTTGTGCATTGGGGTTTTAAGACCCTCTGGCCATAGAGTGAGGTTGAGATGGAGGGATGGAGAGGTATTGAGAAAAAGCCACTCACCCTGACGACCCGAGTGAGGTCGTTGAAATTTTTGCGGCATTGAGTATGGGTCCTGGGCACCATGCTCCTGGAGGAGACGCTCTGAGCCACCTCCCTCCGCACTCTTCTGAACACGCGTGGCAAAGGCCTCCTGCCACTCTCAGGGAACAGCATACATCGTCTGCGCTCCACTGCGCCAACCAGAGCATCCAAGGCCCGCTCGGTGAAGCGATGAGCGCGTTCTCTCACCCTCTCCATGCTTGGCAGCAAAATGGATTCACAGGTCTCTCCAGGCTGAGATTCAAGGCTGCAATGAGCAGGGTGTGGCTGGGGAGCAAGTGGCCCCCCCCGCTTTAAGAAGTGTCCGGCGCCAGTGTGTCTGTGTTCCCTCGCTAACTGGCAGCAGCTGCGCTGCGCTCGCGCGCTGAGTTAGCGCCTCACTCCTTGGCCTTTGCGCCTTAAGACAGGTGTGCAGCGCCTGCTTTAGCGCTCCACTCACCTCCCGGGGCGGTAAAAGTGAAGTTTCCTGTCAGTGCCGATAATTAGCGCCAGGCGCTAATATTTGCGTCCAGACGATATTTGCGCCCCAAATGGGGCGCGACCTAATTTCTACCCCATAACTTGTAACACTTCCCCTTGCACACGTTGCAGTGCAGGAAAACTGGTAACTGGTACAGTTATGTTGGTAGCTACAGTGCAGTGCAGTGATCCCAGTTGTTAAAGCAGAGAGGATGCTATTACCAGCCCTGTACTCATTGCGCAATGTAGTGATGCCAGCATCATGTCAGATTAGGCCATGGTAACTGATGTTAAAACAATAACCGGTTAGGTTGTGTTCATCAGGACATTGATTCTCCAATGGAATCAATGGAGGTATTGATAAATAGTTTATCTCAATACCTCAGGTTTACTTGAACAGCTAAAAAAGACCTAACGCTGAACTTGCCTACAGACCCAGTAACCGTCAAACCAAATAAACTCGGCATTTTAATGACTTGCAACCACAAACCTAATAACAAATCACTAAAGATACAATTAACCGTATCATTAAACCAGATTAAAAGAGGTTTGTTAAATAAAATAAATGAAGCTTCTGGTGACAAAGTTGTTTAAGCCGGATCCATAAATCTTTCTGAAGCATTAATCTGTTAAGTGAAAGGTTAAAGGTCGTATATCATACCATTGTTATCGCTGAAAATTGTTCAGCAAATATTTTTAATGTTGTTGCACGGTTGGGGCACAAATGATGTCATCTGCACTACCAAATGATTAATTATCTTAGAGGTCCCTGTATATGGAGAATATACAGCAGTGCAGCTCTGACATCTGTGCAGATATACAAGGGGGTTCTGGAAACCCTTAGTCCACCATGCAGCACTGTGGACAGAGGGTCCAAGTGCAGAGAAGGTCTGCCAGTCAACATGGTGGCTGACATAATTGAGACCTGGGGTTCCAATTTACAAGAGAGTCCGACTTCTGGTCTTGAGAAGCCTGGGGATCATCTTGAGAGAACCTTGATGGTGGGCTTCACACTCCTTAATGATGGCCAATGGCCTTTCTCCACATGGATCTCTGTTCATCTGCAAGGGGCACCCAGAATCTGGGCCATAGCTAGAAGAGTCATGAATGAGCTATTTACTTCCTCGGGTGATGATCCAGACACCTAATCCAGCCATTCCCCTCAGAGAATTGCCGAAGAGACTGGAGGGGTACAGGAGCAGCCAGCCAGAGCAGGGGCTGAAATGCTTGCCGTAGTTGATCTCATGACCCAGCAGAAAGAGATGAATCGCCACGTGCGAGTCAGGAGACAGCCATGGACAAACAGCTGACTTTCACCATACTTGTTTCTCTCACTGAGATGGCACTTAGAAGGAGCACCGGACCAGAAAGTAAACAAATCCATACACTCTCACCGAGGGAGAACTAAACATTAAAGCAGAGACACAGAACTGGAGTAGGGAAATAAACTGGTTGCACCTCCTCTAGATTTATTGTCAGAATGTTACAGCTGGGATACAGGCTGGGATGGTAGCAAAGGCAATGGTGAACAGGCACAGCAGTTATTAATGGGGCCTGTATATCAAAGAAAGAACCATAGGACTGTTAATGCAGAGTCACAGTACAGCTTTTCAGTGAAAGTCCTGTTAAACAATGAATAACGCAGCAGTCTTGCTGGCTGCACATCAGCTTCACTCATTTTGCCTTCTTTTTCGACCACCCCTCCACAGGGCTTCAGGCTTATCTTCTTGTTCCCCTGACTCAAGAGATTCCCCTCTCTATATAGCAAAATTATGCAAGATTCACCAGGTGTTTATAATTTTGGACATCTTCTCAGGGCTGTAGATTGGAACCCCATCTGATTTGTGCAGGTAGTGGAATCTCTGTTTCAACATGACTATTATATGCTCCACCAGAATTTGGCTGGAGGCATTAGCCTTACTGTATTTTCTGTCGCTCTCTCTTCAGGGCTTCCTCACTGGTATTAATAGGCAGATGTCGGGGTGGGGGTTGCGGTGTGGTGGGTGGGTGGGTAGACCTGTTTCCCTAGCAACCATCTGTCCAGCCTGCTCCTTGAAATTGTCCTGGCATAGTGGACAGGCACAGAATCAAAGCCTTTTGGCTGTAGCTGGGGTATCGCGCATTCACCTGCATGATTCTGCTCCTGTGGTCTGACACCACTTGTACACGGATGGAATAAAAGCCTTTTCAGTTCATAAATGCCATCGGGTTGTTGGGCTTGATGGCTACCTGTGTGGTTCTGCACTTTAGGGAATCATAGAATTACAGTACATAGAACCTACAGCACAGAAATAGACCATTCGGCCAAACTAGACTATGCCAGTGATTATTCTCCTCACGAGTCTCCTCCCACTCTAATTACTTCTTCCCACACTGCTCTCCCCTGTATTCCTCTATTCTCCCTCATGTATGCATCAATGTTCCCTGCCTCAACCACGCCACTTGGCAACGAGTTCCATGTTCTCACCACTCTCTGTGTGTATAAAAATTCCTCCTAAATTCTGTATCTGATCTGTTGGTGGCTCTTTTATTGTTATACCCCCTTGTCCTGGACTCAAAGACAGATGGTTGCTAGGGAAACAGGCCCACCCCCAGACCCCCGCCCCTCCGAGCTCTGTTTATTAACATCAGTGAGGAAGCCATGAAGAGAGGGCGACAGGAAATGCAATAAGGCTAATGCCTCAACCCAATTTCTGGTTTGGTAGTGAACAGCATGGAGGTCAAGGAGCACCTGTTTTACATGGGCCAGCACTGCATAAAGAGTAAAGAGGCCAGAAAATAATGGGAATTCATTGTGCGATCAGTTTAACTTCATCTGCATTAAATTTGAGGATATAATGAGACCTGCACAGACTCTCAGCGAGACTGCCAAAAAACCTCAGTTTCTCACTCTAAGGTGGGAGTTTTTACTTCCCCAGTGGCTCTGGTAGCCTGTGGGAAGCCCCGAAGTCTGTGTTTCCCCGCACGCTGTGGCGATTTAACTCCTCAGCGGCTTGGCTTCCAGTTGGGCGGAGAGCACTCCGGAAGAGGCTGCAGGGTCAGGTAGGTCCGATCTCCAACCCGGGGGGGGGTCCAATCCCAAGGGGGGTCCGATCCCCGACCCTGGGGAGGGGTCCGATCCAAGCAGGTTCCGTGATGTGGCGCCTATTCATTTGGAATCTCGTAAAGTTGCGCAGCAATTCTTAAAAGCTACACGAGGAAACTTGTGCCCTTGGAAACTTAGAGTGAGAGAGTTCTAATAATAGTACCTGTAATGAGACAGATTCAAGTCCCAGTGCATCAAATATTGAATCAGACATGGGGAAGAAAATTCTCATTTGGTTCCGCATATTGGTTTATTGCTGTGACAGTTTTTGTTTCTCAGAATAACTCATTTGTCAATGTCAAATGGTAAAACCACCCTCCATTCCTCCCAGAGGAGTGTGCAGTGCCTCTAATTACCTGGGTTCCAAAACTGCTAAGTTGCCGGAACAGCTCAGACAGAAACTCAGCAAATAGCAAGTGATTTTATCTAGGAGGCTGTAAACAGGTGCTCAACCAGTTCTGGTATCAAAAAAAGTAAGATTTCTGGTTGTTATAGTAATGGCCCTGAGGGTACCACATTAAACCAAACATGAGCAATGTTGACTTGAAGTTTCAGAGATTGGGCCACATTCTGCTCTGATACAGTTTGAATGTGTGCACGTACATGCATGCTGTGCGGGGTGTGGGGGATGCTGGCAACGCCACATTTATTGCCCATCCCTAATTGTCCTGAAAAGGTGATGGCGGCCTTCTTGAACAACTGTAGTCTTTGTGGTGATGGTGCTCCCACAATGATGTAAGGTACGGAATTCCAGGATATTGACCCAGCAACGATGAAAGAATGTTGATATATGTCACTGCGATACAAGTGAGCACGGTGTGTACTCGGAGGAGAATTTGGAGCTGATGATGTTCCCATTACATTGCTACTCTTCTCCTTCTCAGTGGAGAAGGTAATAAGGAAGGGAGATGCTGTCGAATTAACCTTGTTGAGTTGTTGCTGTGCATCCTGTAGATTGTACATACTGCAACCGCAGTGCACTGATGGTGGAGGGGGTGGATATTGAGTTCCGTGGCAGTGGCACTGATCAAGCGAACTGCTCTATCATGGATGTTGTTGAGCAACTTATTTTTGTTTTATTCATTTATGGGATGTGGGTGTTGCTGGCAAGGCCAGCATTTATTGCCCATCCCTAATTGCCCTTGAGAAGGTGGTGGTGAGCCGTCTTCTTGAACCGCTGCAGTCCGTGTGGTGAAGGTACTCTCACAGTGCTGTTAGGGAGGGAGTTCCAGGATTTTGACCCAGCAACGATGAAGGAACGGCGATATATTTCTAAGTGAGGATGGTGTGTGACTTAGAGGGGAACTTGGAGGTGGTGGTGTTCCCGTACGCCTGCTGCCCTTGTCCTTCTAGGTGGAAGAGGTCGCGGGTTTGGGAGGTGCTGCCGAAGAAGCCTTGGCGAGTTGCTGCAGTGCATCTTGTAGATGGTACACACTGCAGCCACGGTACGCCGGTGGTGGAGGGAGTGAACGTTTAAGGTGATGGATGGGGTGCGAATCAAGCGGGCTGCTTTGTCCTGGATGGTGTTGACCTTCTTGAGTGTGGTTGCAGCTGCACTCATCTAGATGAGTGGTGAGTATTCCATTACACTACTGACTTGTGCCTTGCAGATGGGAATGCTTTGAAGGGTCAGGAGGTGATCCACTTGTGTGGATGTGGCTGGCCCAGTTAATCTACTGGTCACTGATGACTCCCAAGATGTTGATGGGGGGGGGGGGTGGTGGGACTTGGTGATGGTGGTGCCATTGAAGGTCAAGGGAAGTTGGCTGGGCTTTCTCTTGCTGAGATGGTCATATGTGCATGTTTGCGTAGGTACATGTGCATGTCACAGGGCTGAATACGTACTATGACTTTCCACTAAGCACATGGCCAGCTCTAATGCATCTTCCATGTTTTGTTTCTTCCTTCCCTTCTGCTGTACTCTCTCCCTCGCTCTCTTAATTAAGCACATAAGTCAGCAAGTGTGGTTCAAAACAATAGGGCAGATCTTCGGGGGCTTCGTCAAATTGGCATAAATGGGCCTGCATCTGCAGCAGGGGATGTGCCCAGTCCTCCCATCTGTGTGGCACCCAAACGGGAAGTTGCCCTTAGGAAAGCTGATGGTGGGGCTTGTGCCAGAATCCTACGCTGTGCAGAAGGTTCACTGAGGTTTTGGGGGCAGTGCAAAGATACAAGGAAAGCATCAGGTGTGTGAATGTGTTTCACATTCATAAAAATAGCAGAGCTATGGGGAAAGAGCAAGCGGGTGGACTAATTGGAAAGCTCCTTCAAAGAGCCGGCACAGGCATGATGGGCCGAATGGCCTTCTTCTGTGCCGTATGATTCTATGATTCTATTTCTTCCCCAGCATGATCATCAGGCCTCAGGACCTTATAAAAGTCCTGATGGCTGTCAGCGAGCAGTAGCAGGTCGCTCAGGCTTGTTGCTGTGCTCCTGTTGCTGCCTCTTGATCCTGGCACAAAGCCCTGCCAGCGGGTAGGCCTGTGCCAAACCAGGACAATTCCAATGCACTCCTTCCCTCACAGACACTGTGCACCTCTGGTATCCGGTATCTGTCTGGCACCCAGCAGGGGCCCAGAGATTAAAAATTAGCCTTAATAACTTTTAGTTGCTGTTATCGAATAAGCAGATGACTTCACTGGGCTAACGAGTTGGTGGGGGGGGGGGGGGGGGGGGAGCGGTGAGCAAGTTGTGCATCTGTTCCAGCAGACTCCCACCGTAAATCTGGAAGGAGTATGGCAGAACGGCCACTAACTCTAAGAGGGCACAGAAATGCTGGGTGCAGGCCTTTAGCAGGTGTTTGCGTGTGGGCTACGAAGGGCAAATCCTCTGCCTGCCCCTTACTTGGGCACCCGCATTAGAGCGGGTGGGGCTGAGGGCGGGGACTCCTAATGCTAGGTGTTGCCTCATTCTCTGCCTACAGGGGAACCAGCTGTACAGCCGAGGCCATCACACATAAGGAAGAAGAAGTTCACTAGCTCAATGATCAGCCTGGATCCACGAATAGGAGGGGGGGATTGAAAATACAAGAGTGGTTAGCTAAATTTTTTTCCATGTAGGGAGCCTGCTAACTTACTCAGAGAGACAGCTGTATGTTGGTTTGATGATGTGATATATCGAATAGTTGCTCATGTCGGCAGCTGTCTAAAGTTGAAGCCTGTGCCAGTGAGTCACTTCTGCCAGTTTTCATTGTCATTTGGTTAATATCTCCTCATAATGTTGGCTTTAATACAATAAAGTCCAATCTGTACGTCAGGGCTTAGAAACTTGATTGATTCTTGAACAAAAATATAGTCCCTTGATCAAGATCTTTGGACAGTGCATTGAGTTTGCTGGGTGGCAGTTGGGGTTGTTACAGCCAGCTTCAGCTCCCCAGAGCTAAGCAAGAGAAGAGTCATCTGGTAATTGCTATCCAGTAACTTCTGATGGAAAGTGGTGTATGCAGGTGGATGTTCAGCATGTACCATCTACAAGATGCACTGCAGCAACTCGCCAAGGCTTCTTCGGCAGCACCACCCAAACCCGCGACCTCTTCCACCTAGAAGGACAAGGGCAGCAGGCACATGGGAACACCACCACCTGTAAGTTCCCCTCCAAGTCACACACCATCCTGACTTGGAAATATATCGCCGATCCTTCGTCGTCGCTGGGTCAAAATCCTGGAACTCCCTCCCTAACAGCACTGTGGGAGTACCTTCACCACACGGACTGCAGCGGTTCAAGAAGACGGCTCACCACCACCTTCTCAAGGGCAATTAGGGATGGGCAATAAATGCTGGCCTTGCCAGCGACACCCACATCCCATATACGAATTAAAAGAAAAATAGAACCAGGTTCTGCTGTGGCACCCTAGCCTCAAGCTTAAATAGCCTGGTGACCAATGTTCCCTGTAATTTTTTTTGGGCCATGCGGCCGCTTTAATGGACTGCGCGTCCCATTCAAAATTCCGTGTCTGTGCATTTTTTTCAATATAAAAGCAGCATAAAGGGAACATTGCTGCTGACCCTCATGTAGAATGGCAAGTTGATGAGTTGATGGAGTGTTCACTGTTGCCTGGCATCACTCATTTGGATGCTTATTTTTGTTTAACCTATTTTAATGTATCTCATTATGAAACACAAATGGCCATATATTTGTTTAATGGATTTATGATCACAAGATAAAGGTAAGCCTTTTGACCCATCGTATCCCATCCATCTTGATAAATCTGCGGTCTCCCTATCACAGCATTCAGCTGTTTCTTACATAATTCCAAGACTTTTTGCCTCCACTACCCATCTGCAAGTCCATTCCAATTGTTGATCACTCTGCGTGAAAGAGAACTTCTTGACATCATTCTTAAATCTGGATTTCTACCTCTCTCTTTCTGACCATTAACTCTTTATTTTTGCCTGATAGTGTCAGGTCTGCAGCCATCGGCTCAATCGCCACCAGTAGAGGAGTGAAGAAAACTGGAAGAAAAATGAGAAGGAACAAAAAGAAAACTGAAGACTGATAAAATTATCAACATATAAAGAGGTTGTGGAAATGGACTGAAGAACTGATAAAACTGTTATCCTGGGAAGATACCTCCAAAGCAAGTCTAGTGTTCTTGACAATATCACATTGGAAACTCAGCACTCAACAGCCACGTACTCTTGACGCTCAAAGAGAGAGAGTGCCATTTTTCTTCCCATTATGCATTTGTTTTATTTTTCACCATGAGCAATTATTTTTAATTTCAGAGTAATACAAATAAATGCAGTCAGTAGTTTCCAATTCATCCTGTGTTGCCAGAAAGAAAATTGGAGCAAATGAACAAAAGGCAAGTCGAAAGTAGGATAAAAGATAAAAGGTATTAGGCTGGAGCTTGTTGAACAAGGTTTTTGTGATGCAAATGGAACTTTCATTATATTCTTATGCTTTCACATTTCAATCTTTTTGAGGTGGAGGTTTGATATATTTCTTTGTTAAGATACGACAACAACAACAACAAAAACATTTATATAGCGCCTTTAACGTAGCAAAACGCCCCAAGGCGCTAAACAAGAGCGTTATCAATAAAAACATTTTTGACACTGAGTCACAGAAGGAGATATCAGGACAGATGACCAAGAGCTTGGTCAAAGAGGAAGGTTTTAAGGAGCATCTTAAAGGAGGAGAGAGAGGGAGAGAGGCGGAGAGGTTTAGGGAGGCAATTCCAGAGCTTAGGGCCCAGGCAGCTGAAGGCACGGCCGCCAATGGTAGAGTGATTAAAATCAGGTACGTGCAAGAGGCCAGAATTGGAGACGTGCAGAGATCTCAAAGGCTTGTAGGGCTGGAGGAGATTACAGTGATTGGGAGGAGTGAGGCCATGAAGGGATTTGAAAACAAGGATGAGGATTTTAAAATTGAGGCATTGTCAGACCGGAGCCAGTGTAGGTTAGCAAGAACAGGGGTGATGGGTGAACAAGACTTGGTGCGAGTTAAGATACGGGCAGCAGAGATTTGGACGAGCACAAGTTTATGTAGGGTGGAAGATGGAAGGCTGGCCCTGAGAGCATTGGAATAGTCAAATCTAGAGGTAACAAAGGCATGGATGAGGGTTTCAGAAGCAGATGAGCTGAGGCAGGGTCAGAGTCGGGCGATGTTACAGAGGAGGAAGTAGGCAGTCTTGGTAATGGATCGGATATCTGGTCGGAAGCTCATTTTGGGGTCAACCCACAACACCAAAGTTGTGAATGGTCTGGCTCAGCTTCAGACAGATGCTAGGGAGAGGGATGGAAACAGTGGTCAGGGAATGGAGTTTGTGGTGGGGACCAATTGACAATTCATTCAACCCTATCAGTCTTCCCAATATTTAGTTGGAAGAAATTTCTGCTCATCCAATATTGGATGTTGGACAAGCAGTGTAACAAATCAGAGACAGTGGAGGGGTCAAGAGAGGTGGTGGTGAGATAGAACTGAGTGTCGTCAACGTACATGTGGAACCTGATGTGTTTTCGGATGATATCGCCGAGGTGTAGCATGTAGATGAGAAATAGAAGGGGGCCAAGGATAGGTGAGGGTGGAGAAGGCACGGGAGGGTGGTTTAAGAAGATGGATTGTGGTGGAAAAGAGAAGCCAGGGGTTGTCTTCGCATTCCAGGATGATCTTTAAATAGTGAGCAGTTTTAGCAATGGAGAGCAGGACCCAATAGTGCTTTATGTGGTCCAGCCAGATGTGGCAATGGGATGGTTAAACTAGTTGTCAACTGCATCCCTTGGACTTAAGGAAGCAGAGATGAGGGGTATACCAGGGCTACGACTAGGGTGAGAGAGAAAGACCTAAAAATTCGGTTGATTTATGACTCCCGTTAGCGCCCTGAGAGGGTGCAAAGCAACTAGCGCCTGGGCGCGACACCACCAACACCTCTCGCAAAATTCAGCGGGTGGTTAGCGGTGGTGGTAACCATTAGCGCCCCGCAGCACTGCGCCACCGGCGATGATGTCATCACCATGCGCAGCGCCCCGCTCGCGCCCCGGCCGTGATCTTCGGTAGCGGCCCCTGATTTACCGCCAGACACTATGTCCGACGAGGTCAGGGGGGTCTACCTGCGGCCGGGCGGCACAAATTAAAGGGGAGGTGCCAGGCAGCCATTTTTGTTGCTGGCCACCTGCCAGCACCTGCCCCCTCTGCCGTCCCCGGCCTTCTCTGCAGCCCCCCCGCGGAATGCCGGCTGCGCACCGTGAGCCCGGCACTTCTGTTGAGAGCCAGGCTCTTTTGCCGATCCCTGGTGGCCCAGCTGAGCCCGGGGTTGCGCTGTGCTAGGCCCTTCCCCTTTAATAAGGGGAGAAAGGCCTGCAGTACCGCAGCGCGACATGCCGTAGAGCGTGGTGCTGCGGCACATAGCGCCATGACATTCACTCGCAGCGCCCCAAGAGGGAGGCGGGGCGCTTCCAGTAATGCCCCGCCTCCCTCTTGGGGCGCTACCGGTGAATTTCAGGCGTGGGGGGCGCTAATTTTGTCGGGGCGCTAAAGGTAGCGCCCCCGACGAAGTTAGCGCCCCAAAGGAGGCACAACCCAATTTTTCCCCCTAATGGTTTTAATAGTGACAAGGGCATCAAAGGTGGTGGAAAGGGTGTGATTTAGCAGATCGGTAGCTGCAGAAATGTCATGATGAATTGTGGGCCAAAAGCTAGATAGTTGGGAATTTGCAAGTGCAGTGGTAAGTGACTTGAGGGAGAGTTTTTTCCATTACACCTTCTAACGTGTGTGAATATGGGCATTTGATAGGGTTGAATGAATTGTCAATTGGTTCAGATGGTTCTAGTAACTGTACATTTATGCTTCTGATAGCTAAATGTCAAAGGCCACAAAAGGTTTTTTGTTCTTGCATTGTATTTGTTGCGATATCAATGAACTAATAAATCCAATAAGGAATTCAGGAGAAACTTCTTTTACCCAGAGTGGAACGTGCTACCACATGGAATAGCATAGATGTATTTAAGGGGGAGCTAGGTAAGTGCATGAAGGAGAAAGGAATAGCAGGATATGCTGATAGGGTTAGATGAAATTGGGTGGGAGGAGGTGCATGTGGTGCACAAACACCGGCATAGACCAGTTGGGATGAATGGGCTGCTTCTGTGCTGTAAATTCTGTGTAACTGGTTACAGACAAATGATAGGATATATAATATTGAAGTGTTCCCAGTGTACAGCAAATTAAGTAAAGAGGCACATTATCTGACACCAGCTGAAAACTGTACTGCTTCTGGAGGGTAGAAATGGCTACAGAAAGATTAGGATAATGAAAGACATCCTTCCAGGAAGCAGTTATGGAGGTCCTGCTGCTAGAGGTGCTGGAGGGAAGGATGGTCTTTTTTTGGGGGTCGAGAGGCATCGCCCTCTGAAGAGCTGCATGAGAGCTGCAAGAACAGGAGTAGCAGAAAGAATGCATCATGTCTCACCTGTTACAAGATCCTAGGAGCAAGTGAGGAACAACTGTGTTGTTCTCCAAAAGTTGTACTGAATGTGCTCACATTTGGCTGAATTTTACAATATTGCCTTACAATGCATCCTAACAGCATTTCATTATAAGCTGGGTGGAGCATCTCAGAGGGAGAACATACAGCGTTCTGGGGACTGTTCACCAACTTTTCAAATGTACAGGTATGCCCATCTTTTGGCACTACATGATATTGTTACCATGTCAATGTATATTCACTGTGAAATGGGGCTAGGAGCGAACTGCAAGCCCTCAGCCAACACATGGTGTATGTTCACAGACACATAAGATGGCTGATGGCTGGGGCCACTGGTTGAAACAGTTTCTCGTCATCTCCACCTATTTCATGACAATGGCCCTTTACAGGACAAGAGTGTGTGAGGCACATCAGGTTCAATTATCTTAGATGCCTAGGCTGGTTTATACGGCATGCTTCCTGTGATCCTGCCCTTCTTCCTCCAGTAGATATATTGGGATGGCCAGCGAGATACCCATAGGTCCTATTTAGACAGAGCTCAGTTATAGTTCCCTTGGCTAATACCCACCTATGACAGATGGGGTGCAGCTTTAAGGAAGTGTGAGTAGTCGCAGTAGTGTAACCCAAGAGCACTATGAAATAATGACATTTCTAGGTCAACTAATTGATGTAACTGTTTGACGCAACTGCCAAGCAGACTCTCCTTTGAGGACCAGGAACCAAAATAGCGGAAGTGGCCCTCAGCAAACCTACTGCACCATGTGTCTGTGGGCATCTTATTCACAGACTAAGTGGCTGTGGGAGATTGGCAGAGCTGGAATTCACCATTGTCCTACCACCATTTTCTGCTGTCCAATGAAAGAAAGCAAGGGAATACAATTGGAAGAAGAGCTACCCCAGTATCCATATAGCAAGTGAAAGGGCTCGTGTAAACACTGGCACTCTCGTTTTAATGAAAACCAATTTCCTACAGCCCTGATTGTGCAGGGTTCGTGAACGGAGCAGGCAAGGTGGGACAAATCAGTTTTTGCATTCCATACTTGTTCAGTAGCTTTCTGAATGTTGTTATGAATCATATGCTGTAATTTTATTAACTTGTTATTCAAATTTCTGAACAGGCAATGCAGTAGAAGCGTGATACAGATAAGTGGCACATCCACTTTATAAGGGTGACTCAGGTCAAAAACAATTTCCCTTAATTTATGTGCTATGGACCAACCTGATGGTAATTTACATGCACTCCATTTTGGTAGGTCAACTTTAGGCTGTTGCCATAAAAGCAATAATCAGTTTCTTTGCTTTAACTATGTTTGTCAGTACACTGCCAGATGAATCACAGAATCCCCACAGTGCAGATAGAGGCCATTTCGGCCCATCGAGCCTGCACCGACACATATCCCACCCTATCCCCGTAACCCCAACGTATTTAATCCCCCTAACACTAAGGGTCAATTTATCATAGCCAAATCAACCTAACCCGCACATCTTTGGACTTGAATCCTACTGGTAGAAGTGTGAAAATTGCTGTGTGTGAATTGTGGACTTTCATAGATGCTTTGTCACTCTCTTCATCTGTTTTATTCACATTGGCAGAGGTGTGCAAATGACCACGCAAGAATCTGCTAAGCTGACAACTGTTTTTGCATGTTAAATACTGCAGTGCTCCTCTAAGTTTGTCGTGCTCAGAACAACCTTTACGAGCTTTGCCTGCTTGCCTCTGATTATGGTCACATAAAAGAAAAAAAAATGAATTATCACTGGCAGAAAGAGTCAAAGTAATAGCTCCCATTATGTTTTTATCTCCTACATTAAACATTGACTAAACTTCAAATGTAATTAATTGGTTGCAAAGTGCTTTGGGATGTTCTGAGGTTGTGAAAAGCGCTTTAGAAATGTAAGTCTTTCTTTCTTTCATCTACTGCTAATTTTTTGGCATCTTCAAGAGCCCAGCTGGGGGATCGGCTGAAACAGACCGTGGTGGAATGGTGAACCAATGTGATCCTGAATAGGAAGGACACTGAGGTGGAAGCTGCGCTCCCTCAGTGATTCCGGCAAAACACCTGGCTATAGGAGCCAAGCTGTCAGGACCCATGTGAAAACATGAAGCGCATGAAGTAGTTACGCTGATGAGTCGTTGAATTTACGTGATTGAAGGTCAATCATCACAGCCCCAGGACATTGCTGCAGGCGTTCCTCAGGGCAGTGTCCTAGGCCCAACCATCTTCAGCTGCTTCATCAATGACCTTCCCTCCAACATAAGGTCAGAAATGGGGATGTTCGCTGATGACTGCACAGTGTTCAGCGCCATTCACAACTCCTCAGATAATGAAGCAGTCCATATCCCGCATGCAACAAGACCTAGACGACGTTCAGGCTTGGGCTGATAAGTGGCAGGTAACATTCGCGCCACAGAAGTGCCAGGCAATGACTATCTCCAACAAGCGAGAGTCTAACCACCTACCCTTGACATTCAACAACATTACCATCGCCAAATCCCCCACCATCAACATCCTGGGGGGTCACCATTGACCAGAAACTTAACTGGACCAGCCACATAAATACTTTGGCAACAAGAGCAGGTCAGAGGCTGGGTATTCTGCGGCGAGCGTCTCACCTCCTGACTCCCCAAAGCCTTTCCACCATCTACAAGGCACAAGTAAGGAGTGTGATGGAATACTTTCCACTTGCCTGGATGAGTGCAGCTTCAACAACACTCAAGAAGCTCGACACCATCCAGGACAAAGCAGCCTGCTTGATTGGCACCCCATCCACCACCTTAAACATTCACTCCCTCCACCACCAGCGTACTGTGGCTGCAGTGTGTACCATCTACAAGGTGCACTGCAGCAACTCAACAAGGCTTCTTCGGCAGCACCTCCCAAACCCGCGACCTCTTCCACCTAGAAGGACAAGGGCAGCAGGCGCATGGGAACACCACCACCTCCAAGTTCCCCTCCAAGTCACACACCATCCTGACTTAGAAGTATATCGCCGATCATTCATCGTCGCTGGGTCAAAATCCTGGATCTCCCTACCTAACAGCACTGTGGGAGTACCTTCACCACATGGACTGCAGCGGTTCAAGAAGGCAGCTCACCACCACCTTCTCAAGGGCAATTAGGGGTGGCCAGCAACGCCCACATCCCATAAGCAAATTTTAAAAAAAGGACTTCTGCCCGATGGGACAATCAGTCAGGATGAGAGGTGTCTTCAATGAAGTCTTCCATCGAGGTTTCTGCTGTGCCACAGTTCTTGTTGTGAAGGAGATGGGGAACAGCAAGTAAAATCTCATCAGGAAAATGCATTTCTCATCTTCATTAACTTACATTCACACCATAGGACAATTGCTTTGCCTTTTATGCTTGTTTGATTCCATTAGTGCTATCGGCCCAGATAACAGCAGATAATTGAGATTTGTTTAATATCCTGTAATAATTTTTAGACTGTAGACAGAAAAACAATCTATGCTTCTAATTAATGAAAGCTGTGCTGAAGGCAATTAATAATCTAATCGTCTAAATGCCCAGCAGGACTTTCAGATATTTAATTTATATTGTAATAGAGCCACCTGGTGAACTACTGATGTATATAATAATAAAGCCATATGCAGTACAGTTCTTACCGGAAGCCATGTTGTGCTGTTGTATATATATGCTGTGTCTCAAGATATCACAGAATTGGCGGAGGATGCGATTGCGGATTCCCTAGCTGAAATTTTTGTTAGAGGATAATCCTGCCAACCGACGGAGGGACTGTTAGAGGTTCTTCATTTTGCAGAAAAACTTAAAAATCCGAGGTAAATTTCGAGCACATGTGGCTGAACTATTGATAGTGCCAGAGTCCAGATGGCCGTGCCTATGGGAATAATAGGGCGCGTGGGTGAGTTCCATCTTGACCGAACGACTTTCGGAGCGTATGTGGAGCGGCTAGAAATGTTCTTCACCGTGAATAGTATTGTCGAAGTCCCCGATGATGTAAACCATAACCGGGTAGTTTCAGAAATGAAACAGGCAATTTGTTTGACTGAAGCAGGCCCTGAGGTGTATGAAACCCTGAAAATTTTGTTTGTTCCCGCCAAGCCGAAGGACACGCCACTGAAGGAGATCCTTACCAAGTTAGAACAGCACTACAGTCCTGAATCCCTGGAAATTGCTGAAAGTTATTGTTTTGGAACACGTGATCAATTAAATGACCAGGGTATCAGTGAGTACATTGTAGCTTTAAAAAAGCTATCCATTCACTGTCATTTCGGAAACTTTCAGGACCGAGCTTTGCGTGACCGCTTTGTTTGTGGGTTGAAAAATGAACGTATCAGAAGTAAATTGTTGACAACCCCAACTTGACTTTTGACCCTCTGGACTCAATATCGAGTTCAACAATTTTAGATCATAACCTCAGCTCCAATCACATTTATATTTTATTTTTTCCACCCTTTTATTTGCCCCCCCACCTTTTTTTTCCTCCTAGAAGCTGGCAGCTGTCCTTCATTCTGCCAGTGGATTTCACACTTCTTTCAGCCTTAATCTGTCACATTAACACCACCTCTAGCCTTGCATATCTCTTAATGTCTCTTAATGTCTCTTCATCTCCCCCTTTGTTCTTTTATCCCCTCCCCCTTTTCCCAGCTTTACTCTGGCCTTAAATCTATTTGATTTCCGGCTCTTCCCAGTTCTGACGAAAGGTCATCGACCTGAAACGTTAACTCTCTTTCTCTCTCCACGGATGCTGCCTGGCCTGCTGAGTTTTTCCAGCGTTTTCTGTTGTTATTTCAGATTTCCAGCATCCGCAGTATTTTGCTATCGTTGACTTTTGACTTAGCTTGTCAGACAGCTATGTCAATGGATATGGCCGACTGATACTCACGAGAGTTCCGTGCCATTTCCAGTCGTCAGACAACTGAGGTGAATCAGCTGCAGGCTAAAAGTAAAAGGCAGTTGGGCCCCAAGGACTCAGCAACTGGCCAAGGTAACAGTGCATTGAAGTTGTTCTGGGACAACACATCGCTCAAAGCTGTTCATATGTGAAGGCAGAGTGTTTCTACTGCAAGAAACTGGGCATCTTGCGAAGGCATGCCAACAGAAGAGTAAACCAACTGGAAATGCTAGAAGTAGTAATCGCCAGACACTACATACCGTTGAAGAGAAGCAGCAGGACGAGGAGTTTCTGGACATTCACATCATCAGGAGCACAAAGGTATCTAACAGCGATTCGCGAGGTATCATCATCCAAGTAGATGTCGCAGGAACCAGGATACCCATGGAAATCGACACTGGTGCATCCGTGAGCGTAGTACTGCAATCACTATATCGCGACAAGTTGCGTGATTATCGACTAGAGAAATCGAAGGTAGAGCTGCGAGGCTAATCAGGAGAGCAAATCCCTGTAGTAGGAAGTGTCACCATACCAGTGAAATACAAGGATCAGTGTCAGAGCTTGCCTCTCATAGTAGTAGCAGGAGACAAGCCTGCCTTAATAGGTAGAAATTAGTTGGGATCACTGAAGCTGGATTGGAATGAGATTTTTTGCGTGGAAGCGAAATTTGCATCGAAAGATGATGTCATCAAGCAGTATCCGAAGGTGTTCAGCGAAACGGGCAGTCCAATCCAAGACTTCAAGGGAGAGTGCAGAAGGACGCAAGACCAGTTTACAGCCACGAACTAGTGACCAGTGACTAGCGGGGGATCTTGCTGTGTGTAAATTGGCTGCTGCGTTTCCTACATTACAACAGTGACTACACTTCAAAAGTACTTAATTAATTGTAAAGCGCTTTGGGACATCCTGCGGTCATGAAAAGCTCAAGACAAATGCAAATTCTTTCTTTCTTTTTGTAGCCGTTTAAACTTTCTTCAACGTTTTCAACTGCCTAACATTGCTGGATGCCTGTTGCATACAGGCATAAGTTATGTCCAGCGGAAGTGACACTGGATAATCAGACAGCTGGACAAGTGGGCGGGCATCCACCGAGAGATGTCCTAATCCCACCCAAGTACCATACAAAATCAGGCTATAAAATAGAGGAAAATCCTACCTGTTAAGCACTGAATCTAGCAACGTCATTCAATCTCTCCAATCGGCCTTTATTATTTGGACACCATTCATACAGTGCATGTGCTGCCATTTCTACCTTCCTTATGTGTGTTGAATTTCATCTGGCACTGTTCCACCCATTGACAGATTTTATCTTGCTCCTTGTGTGGACAGATGTAGACGGATATATTAATTAATCAGAGATCAAGAAAGTGCAATTACTCTGTCGCTGTCTGTTGATCTTTTAAAAATTATTTTTATTTAAACATCTATCTCCTGAGCTGTCAAAGCTTTCCACGCTCAGCTTTGATCACAGCTGCTTTGCTGTGTTTGCAAATGGTAATTCTGAGCCCAGAGAGCTGGAAAACAGAAAGTACACCAGATTGTGTTAGCACCTGCAGTGTGACCCACCACACATGAATAAACAAGCTCCACGCCAGCCCGTTTACTCTGCTAACTGTAACTTTAACATACCCTCAGATGATACTCTTTGTATAGAAATAATTCTTTAATTACTTTTAACAGGGTTAGAGAACTAAACCCCTTAAACTCATCCAGACTCTATCTCCTTGTCAGTTGGAGACTCTACGCCAAATCATAAGAACATAAGAAATAGGAGCAGGAGTAGGCCAATCGGCCCTTCGAGCCTGCTCCGCCATTCAGTGAAATCATGGCTGATCTTCTACCTCAACTCCATTCACCGGCCCTATCGCCATATCCCTTGATGCCTTTACTAGTCAGAAATCTATCGACTTCTGTTTTGAATATACCCAATGACTGAGCCTCCACAGCCCTCTGGGGTAGAGAATTCCAAAGATTCACCACCCTCTGTGTGAAGAAATTTCTTCTCATCTCAGTCCTAAATGGCCTACCCTTTATCATGAGGCTGTGGCCCTTGGTTCTAGACACCCCAGCCAAGAGAAACATTCTCCCAGCATCCACCCTATCAAGCCCTGTAATAATTTTGTATGCTTCAATGAGATGCCCTCTCATTCTTCTGAATTCAAGAGAATACAGGCCTAGTTTACTCAATCTCTTCTCATACGAAAGTCCCACCATCTCAGGAATCAATCTCGTGAACCTTCGTTGCACTCCCTCTATGGCAAGCATATCCTTCCTTAGGTAAGGAGACCAAAATTGTACACAGTACTCCAGGTGTGGTCTCACCAAGGCCCTATATAATTGAAGTAAGATTTCTTTACTCCTGTACTCAAATTCTCTTGTAATGAAGGCCAGCATACTATTTGCCTTCCTAATGGCTTGCTGCACCTGCACATTCACTTTCAGTGACTCATGTACAAGGACACCCAGGTCCCTTTGAGCATCTGCATTCCCAATCTTTCACTATTAGGAAATACTCTGCCTTTCTGTTTTTTCTACCAAAGTGGATAACTTCACATTTATCCACATTATATTCCATCTGCCATGTTCTCGCCCACTCACTGAGCCTGTCGAGATCCCCTTGAAGCCTCTTCACATCCTCTTCACAACTGACACTGCCACCTAGCTTTGTATCATCAGCAAATTTGGAAATGTTACATTTAGTCCCCCCTCATCCAAATCATTGATATAGATTGTGAATAGCTGAGGCCCAAGCACCGATCCTTGCAGTACCCCACTAGTCACAGCCTGCCATCTTGAAAAAGACCTGTTTATCCCTACTCTTTGTTTTCTGTCTGCTAACCAATTCTCAATCCATGCTAGTATATTACCCCCAATTCCATGTGCCCTAATTTTGTTCACCAACCTCTTGTGTGGGACCTTATCGAAGGCCTTCTGAAAATCCAGATACATCACATCTACCGGTTCCCCTTTGTCTACTCCAGTAGTTACATCCTCAAAGAACTCCAATAAGTTTGTCAAACAGGATTTCCCTTTCATAAATCCATGTTGACTCTGCTCAATCTTACTATTAGTTTCTAAGTGCCCAGTTATTGCATCCTTTATAATAGATTCCAGCATTTTCCCAACTACTGATGTGAGGCTAACAGGTCTGTAGTTCCCCGTTTTCTCTCTCCCTCCTTTCTTAAATAGCGGGGTTACATTTGCTATCCTCCAATCTGCAGGAACTGTTCCAGAATCTGTAGAATTTTGGAAGATGACACCCAATGCGTCCACTATCCCAATGGCCAGCTCTTTCAAAACCCTAGGAAGTAGGTCATCCGGTCCTTGGGATTTATCGACTTTTATCCTATCATGTCTGTCACTGTATCAACTATCAGTTCTCTCAGCTGAACAGTGTTCATAATGGAAGCTCAGTATTGCACTTCCCTCACAATTCTGAGTTTTCAGTCGTGTTCAGTGGGGGACAGTGTTGCACAGAGGCCTGGTAGGGTGAAGCTTGGGCAGGATGGGGTTGGGGGGCAGGGTGGGGGGTGGTGTTGGAAGCAGATCGTAGAAGAAGGAGGTGACAAAGGTATGGATGAGAATAGCATATCTTTCTGCTGTTGTGCAATAACCTGCCAGTTACATTTTCTTTCATTCCTTTCCTTAACTAGCTTTTAAGTACTATTTATTTGACAAGCTCTGCAGCACTTCCTTAACTGGCATCAAGTAACGTTGAGAATTCAACAACAAAATGGAGGCAAGAGCATGTAAGGTGAAAAGGAAAAAAAAGAAAAACAGCAACAAAGTAGAAAGATCTTGTTGCATACACTGGCCCAACACGACAGCTAGCCATGTCAAAACTATCTTCAAACAGTGCTCTTCATGCACAAGGAAGAGTAGATGAGGTTTTATTTTAATAAAAGTCCCAGTTTGAATCCGTCATATCCTGTCTGAGTAAAGTGGAATCCCACAACCCTTAGAACTTGGATTATGGTCCTCGCAGTGAAACTGTCAGTTTGCATTTTTGAGCTGAAGACAGTGAGAACACACAGATGTGACAGGTGCCATCGCCATGTCCACTTAGGAAGGAAACATTTTATATTGTGCTTCTTTCACTGTTGCTTCTAGTGTTAGAAATGTAGACATTTCCAATGCAGGTCAGTCATCAGTTTGTCAAGCGTTTGGAAATAGCTTTTGCTGATGGCCTGAACTCTTTTTCCTTTCAGTTTTCTGTCTTCAGTTTTTTTTATAATTTGCAATGTGTCACTTTTTTTTTCATCTTTCCAATTTCCATCCATGCATCATGCACCTTTTCCCAGCCAAGGAGATGTGTTAGCATTCTGTTCTCTATCGAATACATAGCTCTTTAGAAGAGGAAATGACAAGGCAGTGAGATCTCAGGACTTTTTATTTTTGGTGAATTTGTGCTCATCAAGGTGAGGGCTGTTCAGTGTTCAGAGATGGAACATTTTTCCCGTTTTGGAACCCTGTGTTAGACCTTTAATGGAATAGGTGGTCAAGTCATTACATTTTTTTCAGCACTAAGTTGCTGATCTGGGGGTTTGCGGAGGTGGTATTAACTGCTTCAACCACGTCTCACCACTGTACCCTCACTTTTGCCCGTGATGACTTCTTCCTTTGTGTACCAGAGTTGTGCCCACCTTGCCCTTATTGCTTCCAAGAGTACCTCCATCTCAACATGGATGAAATTTGATTCTCTCCTTCCTGCAGGTCTTCTGGCTGCCATGACTTTTAGCTTCCTCTGCTCGGCTGTTTCTGCTGCCTGTTCCCCTTTAAGCAGAACCTCAGTTTTCATCCCCATAGGCAAATGTGCCCAATAGTTATGTGCGTGGGCCCTTCGAGCCTGCTCCGCCATTCAATAAGATCATGGCTGATTTCCTACCTCACCTCCACCTTCCTGCACTATTCCCATATCCCTTGATTCCTTTAATATCCAAAAATCTATCGATCTCTATCTTGAGTATACTCAATGACTGAGCCTCCACAGCCCTCTAAGGTAGAGAATTCCAAAGATTCACCACCCTTTGAGTGAAGAAATTTCTCCGCACCTCAGTCCTTATTCTGAGACTGTGACCCCTGGTTCTAAACTCCCCAGCCAGGGGAAACATCCTCCCTGCATCTACCCTGTCAAGCCCTGTAAGAATTTTATACATTTCAATGAGATCACCTTTCATTATTCTAAATTCTAGGGAATATAGGCCTAGGCTCCTCAATCTCTCCTCATAGGACAATCCCCCCATCCCAGGAATCAGTCTGGTGAACCTTCCCTCTAAGGCAAGTATATCCTTCCTTGGGTAAGGAGACCAAGATTTTGGTAGAGAATGAGGAGAGGCAATATAAACTAAATGGTACAATTTTAAAGGGGGTGCAGGAACAGAGAGACCTGGGGGTGTACGTACACAAATCTTTGAAGGTGGCAGGACAAGTTGAGAAGGCAGTTAAGAAAGCGTTCAGGATCCTAGTCTTTATAAATAGAGGCATAGAGTACAAAAGCAAGGAAGTTAGAGCAGAGGTTAAGGGGAGACCTAATAGAGGTATTCAAAATTTTGACGGGTTTTGATAGAGTAAATAAAGAGAAACTGTTTCTAGTGACAGAAGGGTCGGTAACCAGAGGACACAGATTTATGGTAATTGGCAAAAGAACCAGAGGTAACATGAGGGAAAAAATTTTTACGCAGCGAGTTGTTATGATCTGGAATGAAAGGGTGTTGGAAGCAGATTTAATAATAACTTTCAAAAGAGAATTGGATAAATACTTGAGGTGGAAAATTTGCAGGGCTATGGGGAAAGAGCAGGAGAGTGGGACTAATTGGATAGCTCTTTCAAAGAGCCGGCACAGGCACGCTGGGCCAAATGGCCTCCTTCTGTGCTGTATCATTCTATGATATACTGGAGAATCAGAGAAAGAAAAGAAAGACTTGCATTTATATAGTGCAGTATCTCAGAACATTCCAAAGTGCTTTACAGCCAATGAATTACTTTCGAAATGTGCCTACTGTTGTCATGTTGGGATGAAGTTAGGAGAAGAGTGAAGAAGGGCAGCTGTCGATCATTCTGCCATTGCCATTTACACTTCATCTAGAGTCATCTTTTGTTTCTTAACTTGTCCTTTTGCCTTGCACCATCATCCCTTTTGTCTCTTAATCTCTCCTGCCTTCCATCCTATCACAGACTTTTGTTCTTTCTTCCCCTCCCCCCTTTCCCTGCTCCCACACTTGCTTAAAAACCTGTTCCATCTCCAACTTTTTCCAGTTCTGACGAAGGGTCATCGACCTGAAACGTTAATTCTGTTTCTCTCTCCACAGATGCTGCCTGACCTGCTGAGTATTTCCAGCATTTTCTGTTTTTATTTCAGATTTTCAGCATCCGCAGTATTTTGCTTTTGTAGAAGAGTGGAGAAAACGGGGGCAAAAATGAATTAATGATAGTAACCAGATATTGCAGGTGTCTATGTATTAAGTGTAAGTTACTTCTAGTCTGGAATTTCTGTTCAAATGCAAGTTCTTTTACTTTCTGTTAAACACAGGGAAGTTGTGTTTTTCAGGAGTTTCTTGTATTTTCCCAAACCAAGATTAGCTTCTGAATTTCTTACCATAATTGAAAGCATCTTTACACACCCTTGTTGCTGTTGCATCCATAAATCTGTCAGCCACCATCACATATAACTCACACAAGGCCTCTCCGAGTAGAGCTCTCTTACCATTTTAAGAATGAGCACACAAGAGGTAACTGGGGCATTTGGCTTGGGCATTAACATCAGTGGGGGATCATCCAAGCCCGTCATTTCTTTTCTTCAACCCTCTGAGACTTGAGCACATAATGTAGGTTGACACTTTAGTGCAGTGTGCTGCATTGTCAGAGGTGCGTTCTTTCAGATGAGGCTTTAAACTGAAGCCCCATCTGCATGTTAAGGTGGACATAAAAATCTCATGATGCCATTGGAAGAAGAGTAGGGAGTTCTTCTGGTGTCCTAGAATCATAGAATATTACAGCACAGAAGGAGGCCATTTGGCCTGTCCAATTTAGTCCCACACCCCAGCTTTTTCCCCATAACCCTGCAAATTAGTCCTCTTCCAGCACATGTCCAATTGCCTTTTGAAAGTTTCAGGTAGTGCATTCCAGATCTTAACAACCCTCTGTGTGAAGATATTTCTCCTCATTCCCTTCCAGCTCTTTTGTCAATTATTTTAAATCTATGACCTCTGGTTCCTGACCCACTTGCCAGAGGAAATAGTTTCTCCCTACTTGTTTATCAAAACCCCTCATAATTTTGAATACCTCTATTAGGTCTCCCCTTAGCCTTCTCTACTCTAAGGAGAACAATCCCAGCTTCTCCTATCTCTCCACATAACTGAACTCCCTCATCCCTGGTATCATCCTGGTAAACCTCCTCTGTACCCTCTCCAGGGCCTTGACATCCTTCCTAAAGTGTGGTGCCCAGAATTGGACACAATACTCCAGCTGAGGCCTAACCAGTGATTTGTAAAGGCTTATGGTGTCAAATTTTTTCTTTTTGGTAACACTCCTGTGAAGCGCCTTGGGACATTTTATTACGTTAAGGGTGCTATATAAATATAAGTTGTTGTTGTTTAGCATGACTTCCTTGTTTTTGTATTCAATGCCCCATTTACAAAGCCATGTATCCCATACACGTTCTTAACCGCCTTATCAACTTGCCCTGTCACCTTCAAGGATTTGTGAATATGTACCCCCCTCCCTCTGATCTTGCACCTACCTCAAAATCATGCCATTTAGATTATACTGCTTCTCCATGTTGTTTCTCCCAAAGTCCATCACTTCAATCTCTGCATTAAATTGCATCTGCCATGTGTCTGCTCATTTCACCAGTCTATCTGTGTCCTCCTGAAGTCTGCTACTATCCTGTTCACTATTTACTACGTTGACAAGTTTTGTATCATCTGCAAATTACAAAATTGTACTCCCTGTCCCAAGTCCAGGTCATTTATATATAACAAAAAAAGCAATGGTCCTAATACCACATGGGGAAATGACGCACACATTAACATTATGATTTAGCTTTGTAAGTTTCCTTTTTGTTCTGTTGAAATGGGACTTGATGTTTCAATTCTTTTATTAGTTGTGCCTCCTTAAAACAAAGGGGCAAGTGCAAATTTGTTTCTCTGTTGATGACACTGGAGCACAGTCTTCTTTCTTTCCTTTTTTTCTTTCTTTCTTTCCATATGGCACAGGTTAGGCACAGGGTAAAGATCCCTCGATCCCGCCCCATTGAACACTCTGAGCTCAGCCCAATTAGTGCCAAATTGTTGCTAATGTTCTGCTGTGGACTCATGCATATGAAGCAGGGCATAAGGTGAGGGTTCCACATTACTGTCACTGAAGATTAGAATTCCCTGGCTCAATTAGTGTTTTCATTTGCACAGTTTTCTATTCGCTGTGTCTCACAGTGAGGGGCCACAATTCACTTATCTCCAGGTGACAAGACGATGGATCTTCCAAATGCACAAAGGCCCCTATTTCTATAGAAACACTCAGCTTGTACTGTGGTTTGCAGAGCTATGATTAATGATTCCTGGGTAATTTGATAAAGGCACTTAATAATATAATCAGGATCACTAAGGTTATGCATGAAATGTAATGATTAATTAGGGTTACTGAAGTTATAAGAGAAATGTGATGGATTACTGGGTGGAAAAAGAAATAGAGTATGTAGGCTAGTCGCAATTGTTAAAAGGCTACTGCTTCTGAAATGGCCAGGAGCACAACAGGTGAATTGAGGCAGGGGGAGAGAGAGAGAGAGATAGATGGATCTGGAGTTAGATCTAAAGGCGAAATTGTGATGGCAAAAGGAGGAGCACCCTTTGGTAGTGGAGATCACATTGGCAAAGATAAGGGCTGGGACAGAAGTTTCCTAGGGATGCGGGGAATGATGCTCCAAAAAATTGCTATGCAGGTGGTCTGGAGGCAGGTGCTCTGGCAGTCAGTGTCAACTCTACCGCCTCCTGATTGGCTATTCACTGCCAGAGAGGTTTTGATGGCCTGACCAGGTTGGTTAAGGTAAGTAAAGGCCTGAGTACCCATGTAGGTGCTGAAGTACTAACGGAAGCATGACTCATCTACACACCATTCAGGACCACAAAGAAGAAATGAATCAGACCGCTAGTAAACACACGATACTCACACAATCCCCCTCATTGGTTCACCCCCTGTCCTACCAATCCACTGCCCCACAGTATACGTCCTGTAATGTTTGCGAAGTGAAGAGGTTACTATATTACCTGCACCTGACAGTATGTTCACAAGGGAATGTCTGCAAATACCTAAGTGAATTAGTCTGCATCATGTCTCAATCTCTGTGTTCTTTGTAATGGTGAAGAATGTCGACAACCAGAGGCACAGGACTGTTACTGCTGGAGGAATCAGGCCCCTGAGTACACATGAGGAGCAAACTCTGCAACTCCTGGTGAGATACACCAGGGAGTCTGTAGAAGATGGAAAAGATGGATTTGTCCAGGCAGTGGAATATCTGTTTCAACATGACTATTATACGTTCAACAGAATTTGGGTGCAGGCATTAGCCTTACTGTATTTCAGGCAGAAATGGTTACCCTTGGCTGAGGAGCCCAAGCACCTAGATCTCGGGGCCCAGTCTCTAAAAGATCTATGATTTGGGAGCATAAATCTCATGTGCAGGCAGTGGAGGCACGCTCCTCTCATATGTTGCAGATGGTGGGTAAATTGATGGGGACCATAAACCACATATATAACACCATGCAGGAGGTATGGCATGACATGATGAACACTTTGGTGTCTGGGCAGTCCAGGAGATCAATTAAGCCTCAAGATGTCAGAACATCCCTAAGGACAGTTGTTGCTTGCAGAGTGGCAGCAAGGACTGCTTCCATAGGTGCCCTGAGAGCACCCTAACTTTGGGTTTTCAGGACTTATTTGGGACTATCTAACTTGCTCTCACGCACAGCAGTAGCCCAACTGAAGGAGGTGAGGGGTGAGGGGTGGGGGGGGGGGGGGAAGGGAAGCAGGGAGTGGAGGGGAAGAGGAAGGACAGGAGGGAGGGAGAAGACAGGGGAAGGGGAGGGGTTAGGAGAGTGGAAGGAGGGGGGAGGAAGGGAGTGCTGGAAAGAGGAATTCATATCAATGGGGATAGGAGGATTGAGGCATGAGACAGCCAGCCAATGGGAGAGAAGAGATACAGCTGGTGGTGGGGGAGGGGTGCTGTGGATGAGAATGCAGTTGAGGCAGGGGTTACTGTATAAGGGGAAATGAACCAGAGTAAGGGTACCCTGTGAGGGTGAGGGTGAGGGGGAAGGTGAGGTGAGGGGGAGGGGGAGGGGTGGGACGGCAGCCAATATGGGGGAGCGGAGGGTGTAGGGAGGGAAAGAGAAAACAGCCAGGGTTTGGGTTACAAGAAATACAGGGGGCACGTTAGAGGAGATGCAGCCAGCAGTGAACAAATAGGAACTTGAGCCAGCTGGAGGGGTGGGAAGGGGGGAAATGATTGAAATACATGACCATGGAGATGGCGGGGTCCCTGAGTCCTGCTCATTGGGGGAAAGTCCAGGTCTGAGGGAGAAGTGGGGGCACTTGCATATCGGGTGGAGATGGGCAGCTTTTAGTTTTGTTTCCCATTTTACTTGCCGATCGATTTGCTCAGATGGTACTCAGCGATTCTTGATTCTTCTATCTGTTTGTCTTCTTCTCTCTCCTCCATTTCAATCCGCTGCCCTGCTTCACCTTTGTCTTTCTCCTCCTTTAATTCTGTCTCTCCCTCTCTCCTCCTTCACTTCAGTCTCTCTTTTCATACCGTTTTCACTTTTCCTTTCCTTATTTCTCATTCCCTTTCTTGATCTTCTGCTCTGACTTCTCTCCCGTTTGTCTTTGTAATTGTGGGACAGGGAGGAACAGCAGGATCAGGACTCGGACGAAATGGCGAGTGAGAAGCCCATCAATTTTGTATGTTCGTAGAAAACCATGGGCTGATGAGAAAGCACCACAAGCCGCAAACATCCCATGTGGGTTCCGAGGGAATCTGTTACCATTGATGTCAAGGCCTGAGTTATGTTAACGTTACAGCAAGTTACTAAACCTGCTGAGATTCAGCCTGCCATTATCATGGCGTGATTGTATTTTAGTTTTCCAGTTGAGCATGCACTGATAGTTTTTTAAGCGACTTACAAAATCCTATATCGATCTTCAACGACGTTGATGTATTTTATGCAAGTTATGTATGATGATATTGGGGCTGAAATTCTGGGAGTCCTTCTCCATCGCCAGAAATGCAGCAGAGCAGGACTCCTGTCAGTTTGCAGCCTAGGCTGTCGGCCTCATCCCAACTCACAGGGACGAAGGTCCTACTGTAATCGGAGCAGGCAGCCCACAGCAGTACAAACGCAACAGGTGTGCCCGCTCCAGATGCTGGCAGGAAAATCAGAGCAGATGGCTAGGTGAGAAGGCCAGGAAGATCAGAAATCAGCTGCAGAAGTGAGAAAAAATGGCCAAAAAAGTCCAGAAGTTAACCAGCAGTCTACAGCAACTAACCTCTATGTAGTAGATGAGCCCTTTAAATAGCGCTGCAGAAGTGTCCTTGCTGCCTGTTAGCACCCATGAGTTGCAGAGCGAGATTATCACGTGGCGAGTCAGGCGTTGGGGCAGTCCAGTTTCATAAAATGGTCCTACAACCAGCATAGAACCTTAATTGAAATATTAGAATGAGGCTTTTAAATGATTCCGGTGGGCACCTACGGAGGAGCCCAATCACGTAAGGCAGGCGGCAGCTTGTGGCCTGGACATGCTGCCTGCCATATTGGATACTTAGGCACCAACGAATTTCTGGGCCAGAGTCTTTGTAGATGTGAGCCATCTGATTAATGGTTGTGGTCTCAGGATTAGTGTCGTATCACTTTATCAGCAGACTCCTTTACATCAGGGATCAACAATTGCTTCCCAAGCACTGCCTATTCCGCAACAGACCGTAACATGAGAAATAATAAACTGTTACAAAATAAACATCTTAAACCCATTGGAAAATAAAATAAACGCCTGTAAAATGTTTTTTATTTGTGTCTGTGGTGTTTCACAGCTGTCTGCCTGTATCAAGAATATTCAGAAATCCCTTGGCTTATCTGTATTTCTCATTCCTTTCTTCCTCCATCTCTTACTCTTCTGAGCTTATTCTTTTCTCTTTCTTGCCTTTCTAAAGTCATCTTTTGCTTTCTCTTTCACTCTGAACTCATCCCATCTCTTTCTTGTTCTGAGCTTATCATTTTTCCCTAAGCTAATCTTTTCCTTGCCTTCATTGTCTTCCCTGCACATCATTAACCCTCTTTAACTATGGCTGCACATCAGCCTTGAAACATGACATCCACTCCTGTCCTCAGCCCAGACACAGCACTAACTCTCCTGTGTACCATCTATACCCAGCCCAGACACCACCAACCCTCCTTTACACTGCCCATACCCAGCCACTACATCTTCTAAACTACCGGAATCCAGTCCAGGTGCACCCCTAACCTTCATGTACAATGCAGTGGCCAAGACACATCTCCGATTCTCATAGAGTCATAACGGCACAGAAGGAGGCCATTCGGCCCATCGAGTCCATGCCAGCTCTCTGTAGAGCAGTCCAGTCAGTCCCATTCCCCCACTCTATCCCTGTAGCCCTGCAAGTTTATTTCCCTCAAGTGCCTATCCAATCTCCCCTTGAAAACATTGAGTGTCTCCGCTTCCACCACTTCCGTCGACAGCGAATTCCAGGTCATCACCACTCACTGCGTAAAAGAGATTTTCCTCACGTCCCCCCTGTATCTCTTGCCCAAATCCTTAAATCTATGTCCCCTAGTCCTTGTACCATCAACTAGTGGGAACAGCCTTTCCCCGTCTAGCTTATCCAAACCCGTCATAATCTTATAAAGTATAAAAACAGATTGTAAAAGCTTCTATAGGTATGTGAAAAGGAAAAGACTGGCGAAGGTAAATGTAGGTCCTTTACAGTCAGAGACGGGAGAATTTATAATGGGGAATGAAGAAATGGCAGAGAAATTAAATAAATACTTTGTTTCTGTCTTCACGGAGGAAGACACAAAAAAATCCCAGAAATACGAGAAAACCAAGGGTGTGATGAGAATGAGGAACTTAAAGAAATTATTATTAGTAAAAAAAACAGTACTAGCAAAGTTAATTGGACTAAAAGTCGATAAATCCCAAGGACTGGATGACCTACATCCTAGGGTTTTGAAAGAGCTGGCCATTGGAATAGTGGACGCATTGGTTGTCATCTTCCAAAATTCTATAGATTCTGGAACAGTTCCTGCAGATTGGAGGATAGCAAATGTAACCCCGCTATTTAAGAAAGGAGGGAGAGAGAAAACGGGGAACTAGACCTGTTAGCCTCACATCAGTAGTTGGGAAAATGCTGGAATCTATTATAGCATAAGAACATAGGAGCAGGAGTAGGCCAATTGGCCCCTCGAGCCTGCTCCGCCATTCAATAAGATCATGGCTGATCTGATCCTAACCACCAATCTACTATCACAGAACCATCTCCTGAACCTAACAGAATTGGACACACGAAATAGGAGCAGGATCAGGCTACACAGCCCCTGGGCCCACTACGCTACCCACAGGGCCATGACCGATCCGAACCTAGACTCATGTTCAAATTCCTGCCCGCTCCCCGTAACCTTTAATTCCCTTTACTTCTAGGAAACTGTCTATTTCTGTTTTAAATTTATGTAATGATGTAGCTAAAGGATGCAATAACTGGGCACTTAGAAACTAATAGTAAGATTGGGCAGAGTCAACATGGATTTATGAAAGGGAAATCCTGTTTGACAAACCTATTAGAGTTCTTTGAGGATGTAACTAGTGGAGTAGACAAAGGGGAACTGGTAGATGTGGTGTATTTGGATTTTCAGAAGGCCTTCGATAAGGTCCCACACAGGAGGTTGGTGAACAAAATTAGGGCACATGGAATTGGTGGTAATATACTAGCATGGATTGAGAATTGGTTAACAGACAGAAAACAAAGAGTAGGGATAAACGGGTCTTTTTCAGGATGGCAGGCTGTGACTAGTGGGGTACCACAAGGATCGGTGCTTGGGCCTCAACTATTTACAATCTATATCAATGATTTGGATGAGGGGACTAAATGTAACATTTCCAAATTTGCTGATGATACAAAGCTAGGTGGCAGTGTCAGTTGCGAAGAGGCTTCAAGGGGATCTCGACAGGCTCAGTGAGTGGGCGAGAACATGGCAGATGGAATATAATGTGGATAAATGTGAAGTTATCCACTTTGGTAGAAAAAACAGAAAGGCAGAGTATTTCCTAAATGGTGAAAGATTGGGGAATGCAGATGCTCAAAGGGACCTGGGTGTCCTTGTACATGAGTCACTGAAAGTGAATGTGCAGGTGAAGCAAGTCATTAGGAAGGCAAATGGTATGCTGGCCTTCATTACAAGAGGATTTGAGTACAGGAGTAAAGAAGTCTTACTCCAATTATATAGGGCCTTGGTGAGACCACACCTGGAGTACTGTGTACAATTCTGGTCTCCGTACCTAAGGAAGGATATACTTGCCATAGAGGGAGTGCAACGAAGGTTCTCGTGATTGATTCCTGGGATGGAGGGACTGTCGTATGAGAAGAGATTGAGTAAACTAGGCCTGTATTCTCTTGAATTCAGAAGAATGAGAGGGGATCTCATTGAAGCATACAAAATTATTACAGGGCTTGATAGGATGGATGCTGGGAGAATGTTTCCCTTGGCTGGGGAGTCTAGAACCAGGGGCCACAGCCTCAAGATAAAGGGTAGGCCATTCAGGACTGAGATGAGAAGAAATTTCTTCACACAGAGGGTGGTGAATCTTTGGAATTCTCTACCCCAGAGGGCTGTGGAGGCTCAGTCATTGGGTATATTCAAAACAGAAGTCGATAGATTTCTGACTAGTAAGGGCATCAAGGGATATGTCGATAGGACCGGTGAATGGAGTTGAGGCAGAAGATCAGCCATGATCTCATTGAATGGCGGAGCAGGCTCGAAGGGCCAAATGGCCAACTTCTGCTCCTATTTCTTATGTTCTTATACACCTCTATCAAATCGCCCCTCAACCTCCTTTGCTCTAATGAAAACAAATCCAGCTTCTCCAACCTGTCCCTGTAGCTAAGATCCCCCATCCCCAGAACCATTCTGGTAAATCTCCTCTGCACCCTCTCAAGGGCCTTCACATCCTTCCTAGTGTGGTGACCAGAACTGGACGCAATACTCCAGTTGTGGCCTAACCAGCACTTTATAAAGGTTCAGCATAACTTCTCTACTTTTGTACTCAATACCTCTATTTATGAAGCCCAAGATCCCAAATGCTTTGTTACCCACTCTCTCAATATGTCCTGCCACCTTCAGGGACCTATGCACATTAACTCCCAGGTCCCTCTGTCCCTGCACACTCTGTAAAACTGTGCCATTAAGTGTATTTTGCCTCTCCCAGTTCCTTCTGCCAAAATGCATCACCTCACACTTCTCTATTAAATTCCATCTGCCACTTGTCTGCCCATTCTGCTAGCCTTTCTATGTCCTGTTGCAGTCGCTTGGTATCATCATCACTGTTTGCCACACCCCCAAGTTTGGTGTCATCGGCAGATTTAGAAATTCTACTCTGTATTCCAATATCCAGTTCATTTATATATATATATATATATATATATCAAAAAACCAGTGGCCCCAGCACTGACCCTTGGGAACACCACTGTCTACCATCCTCCAGTCTGAAAAATAGCCATTTACCACAACTCACTGTTTTCTGTCCTTAAGCCAATTCCTTATCAAGCTGCCACTGACCCACCTATTCCATGAGCCTCAATTTTGTTAACCAGCCTTCTATGTGGTACTTTGCCAAACGCCTTCAGAAAATCCATGTAGACAACATTCATTGCATTCCCTTCATCAATCCTCTCTGTTACTTCATCAAAAAATTCAATTAGATTAGTCAAACACGATCTGCCTGTTACAAATCCGTGTTGGCTCTCTTAATTAGCTTAAACCTCTCCAAGTGCCCATTAATTTTTTCCTTGATTATTGTTTCTAAAACTTTACCCACCACTGATGTTAAACTGACTGGCCTGTAGTTACTAGGATTGTCCTTACAAACCTTTCTTGAACAATGGTGTCACATTTGCCAATTTCCAATCCTCAGGCACCTCCCCCACATCTAGGGAAGATTGGAAAATTATGGCAAGCCCTTCCGCTATCTCCTCCCCCAAGTCCCTTAGCAATCTGGGATGCAAGCCATCTGGACCAGGCAACTTGTCACCTCTAAGCATACCCAGCCTTTCTAGTACATCCTGTCTATCAATTTTCACCCCTTCCATTGCTTCTGCCTTTTCCACTTCTACCGATATTTTGTCAGCATCCACCTCCTTAGTAAACACCGATACAAAGTACTCATTGAGTATTCTAGTCTTGCCATGCGCCTCTAAGCATATATCACCTTCTTTGTCTCTAATAGGCCCCTACCCCGCCTCTTACTACCCACTTACTGTTTACATATTCTCTCTTTGCCAATCTTAGTTTCATCTTCACTTCCCCTCTCAACTTATTGTATTTGGACTGGTTCTCCCTTGAAGAATTCACCTGACATGCATCATACACCCTATTTTTTTGTTTCACCATCTTCTCTATCTCCCTCGTCATCCAAGGAGCCCTTGCTTTGGTTCCCTTACCCTTCCCTCTTGTTGGAATGTACCTAGCCTGTACTTGGAACATCTCCTCCTTAAAGATCACCCATTGTTCCATTACAGTTCTCCCTGTCAGTCTTTGGTTCTATTTTACCCTGGCTAGATCCTTTCGCATCCCACTGAAGTTAACCCTATTCCAGTTTAGAAGTTCCGCACTAGATTGTTCCTTGCTCCTCTCCATTGCTAATCTAAATCTTATGATATGATAATCACTTGTACCCAAGTGTTTTCCCACAGACACTTGGTCGACCTGGCCCACCTCATTCCCCAGCACCAGATCCAGCAATGCCTCCTTCCTAGTTGGGCCAAGAACATATTGGTCAAGGAAATTCTCCTGAACACATTTCAGAAATTCCTCCCCCTCCTTTCCCTTTACCCTAGCATTATCCCAATCGATATTTGGGTAATTAAAGTCCTCCAATATCAGCACTCTATAGCTCTTGCATATCTCTGTGATTTCCCTGCAGATTTGCTCCTCTACCTCCCTCTCACTATTTGGAGGCCTATAGAATACCCCCAATAGCATGGTCATACCCTTTTTGCTCCTCAACTCTAACCAAATGGATTCTGTCCTTGTCCCCTCAAGAACATCCTATCTTTCCAACACTACAATGTCTTCCTTCATCAGCACTGCCACTCCACCTCCCTTTTTTCCTTCCCTATCTTTTCTGAACACCTTGTACCCTTGAATATTAAGTGCCCAGTCCTCACCGTTTTTAAGCCACATTTCTGTTATTGCCACATCATACTGCCATACGGCTAATTGTGCTTGTAGCTCACCAACCTTATTCACCGCACTTTGTGCGTTTACGTACATGCATTCTAAACCCATTTTTGAATTTTTCGTAGTCTTTCTTAGTCTGCTCCTATCTAATATGGTACTACTACCGCTTCTAGTACTATCTTCTCCAGTACTATCCAACACACTCACTCTTTTATGCACCTTATTCCTCTTTTCTACTCCTATATGCTGGTGCCCATCCCCCTGCCAAGCTAGTTTAAACCCTCCCTAACAGCACTAGCAAACCTCCCTGCGAGAATATTGGTCCCGGTTCTGTTGAGGTGTAACCCATCCGGCTTGTGCAGGTTCCACCTTCCCCAGAAATGGTCCCAATGGCTCAGAAATCTAAAGCCCTCCCTCCCTGCACCATCTTTCCAGCCACACATTCATCTGTTCTATCCTCCTATTCCTGGACTCACTAGCACGTGGCACCGGGAGTAATCCGGAGATTACTACCTGTGAAGTCCTGCTTTTTAATCTCTCTCCTAGTTCCCTAAACTCTGCCTGCAGCACCTCATCCCTCTTTCTGCCTGTGTCATTGGTACCGATCTGGACAACGACCTCTGTCTGTTCACCCTCCCCCCCTCAGAGTGTCCTGCAGCTGTTCAGTGACATCCTCAGCATTATCTGTACCACTGACCCTCCTCAACACTGTCTGTATTCAGGTCAGGCACGTCATTATCCAGCTCATTTATGATATTTTTCCAAACAAAATGATTGCATCACATGAGTGAGTGAATTAATTGCTTGTATCTTATATCTGGTTAGCTTTCTGTGTGTTGTTTAAATAAATTAAACTAACCATGAGTTATATTTTATGTACAACAAAAAAAAACGTGCTGTCACTATACATGTTTGCTGTCGCTATGTTTTAGTGCGGGCTCTCAGCACCTGAGTGATTAGGTCTGAATGAACCATTGATGAGAGAATTCTGTACCACATTCATTGTGGGTGGAAAAGACTCATGATATAAAATGACATTATACAGAAAACAGGGGGCCATACTAGGTACGTATTGATCTCGTTTTTAACATTCTGAGGAAACAATGCGTAGCTGTGGACATGAGCTCCATGCAGGAACCGCGGGGGTTCTACCTTTATTGCATTTCGAGATTCTCTTCAAGTTTCAAATTAAGACAGAAATGACAGAAAATACTAGAACTGCTGTCATATAAAAGTGAAAGATTACACTACTTGAGAGGATGTGCTTCTGAGCTGGGATGCTATTAAAACAGTTTGCACTTTTCCCAAGGTTTGCTTCCCTGCCCTTGCAAACAAATGTTTTCAGTTGACACGGTGTCACAGTAGGGATTGCCCATACAAATACGATGTCAGTGTTCAAAGTTCTCAGTGTTCAGACATGAACTGTGTGTAGATTTTGTCCCTTTCACATGTAAGGAAGCATATTTGCCTTTCCTGATTGTAGTATTGAAAGATCTTTTTACACTGAGTGAAACTGGGTAACAATTGCAATGGGCAAGTGAGTTCAGTCTATCAATGCACTAAGGCCCCATATGCCGTGAAATGGCACGGACTTGCACCTATGATTCCTCATGCTGGGAGTTCCTGATCTCTGCCTGTTAGGGGAGCTGGAAAGAAGAAAAACTTCTTCAGAGAAAAAGAAATAAAAAGACAAATCCACCCAGGCCCACTCTCGTGCATCTCCTTGGCCGGAATTTTCCCTTTGAAATGACGAGGGGTTTGCGAGCAGGTGGGCTGTTAAACGCACTGAAATTGACAGCGCGTCAGGAGTCCACCTTCATCCCGCCGTCTTCCACCTTTTACTCTGGCGCGTTTCTCAACACGCCAGAGACCCGCTCGGGAGAGGCGGGCAACCTCATTGAAGTATTTAAGAGGTCGTTAACAGACCATTAAGATGCTTTTTAACCTGAGGTTTCGGCTTTTGCTGCTTGTGCACGGGATTCACGGGCTTCCTGAAACTCGCCTGTCAAAGCAAGGCGAGAAGTGGCCGGCCATTGTGTGAGTTGAACAATTGGCAGTTGAAATAATCACATAAATACTCACACATCACACCTGCTTCCTTGCCTGAGGGAAAGGCTGTTGCTGACATCATTGTTGCAGAGAATTTGCTTTCAGGAGTTTGCAGGTGATTTCTGCAACCTCGGAAGCCACTCTCACTACATTGGAGGATCGTGCCTCTGATCTTCACTTTACCTGGCATCTATCAGATCAAAATTGAGAGGTCGCACAACACCAGTTTTATTTGAAATCACAAGCTTTCGGAGCTATCGATTGCTCCTTCCTCAGGTGAAGTAAATTAGATACAGAATCGCCAAAGCATATATAGATAGAAAACAAAGCATATGTACCTTACAATTGCAGACCACCAAATTAAATCATCCTGACTATCTGCCGAGGTGTGATAAAGTTAATTAAGTCAGCCAGGAAGGTACCACATCAGATCAGCATGGGTGCCGCTTATGCTGTTTCACCTTGGAACTCAGATTCAGACCAAGATGAGCCCCAACACAACAACACCAGCCAACCAGCAACAACACCAGCAGCCTTCTCCTCACTGACCTGCTGCTCCACAGGAGAGACGGGATGAGCATAGGAGTGCAACGCACCAGAGGAGATACCCCCCAACACAGGGTATATAGGCAGAGGATCAGCTTCCTGGACATGACTGAACAACAGTGCCTCAGGCTATCGCATCAGGACATGGCAGACATTTGCAACATTTGTAACTTGCTGGAAGACCTGCTGCCAAGTGGACCTGGTGGGCACGCCTTACCAGTGGCTGGTAAAGTCGCCACTGCCCTCAACCTCTTCGCCTCAGGCTCCTTCCAGGGATCTGCAGCAGACATTTCCAGGATCTCACTGTCGGCCGCACAGATGCATCACCCTGGTGACCGATGCCATGTTTCACAAGTCAGGCACTTTGCTACTGATGAAGCCAGTGTTACTGAGCGGGCGCTCAGCTTTGAGGCTCTGGCTGGCTTCCCACAGGGTGCAGGGCATCATTGACTGCACATATGTGCCCATCAAGGTGCCCCCAGATCACCCAGGAGTGTTTGTGAACTGTAAGGGCTTCCACTCCCTCAATGTGCAGCTCATCTGCAACCACAAAAAGATCATGCATGTGTGTGCCAGATTCCCAGGGAGCTGTCATAACTCTTTCGTCTTTCGCCAGTCCACCCTCCCTTAGCTCTTCGCACCTCCGACCAGACATACCGGCTGGCTGCTTGGAGACAAGGGCTATCCACTGAAGACGTGGCTGATGACATCCTTGAGGAGGTCAAGCAATGAGGCCGAGGAGCGCTATAATCAAAGCCACATCAGGACCAGATGTGCAATAGAGCAAGCAATCAGGATGCTAAAGATGCGCTTCAGATCCCTTGACAGACCTGGAGGAGCCCTTCAGTACACACCAGCCAGGGTCTCCAGAATGATCATTGTATGCTGCGCACTGCACAACAGAGTGCAGCAGCGAGGATTGGAGCTGCAGCAGGAGCAAGGCGCAGAGCCTCCTCAGAGAGCGGTGAGCAGGTGGAACACGAGGAGGAGGAACCTGAGGTGCAGATGGCACCAGCAGCGGCGCACGTTGCTGCCCGGGATGGAATCATAATGGCACAATTTAGTTTGGTTGCACCAGTGCACCCACATGGCAACCAGATTCTGAAACAAATCCCGCCCCCCCCAAAACCACAAAGCAGTCCTAAAATGACCAAACCATTCCTGTCACACACACACCCACTGCTCAAGGTTAAGTAATGTCTTACCATTCACTCCAAATGACAGGGCCACTTCCCAGGTAGCAGGCAAAAATGGACAAGGTGGGAAAGTGGTTCAAAGAAATAAATTTATGTGGGTTATAAATAGAACAGAATGAATACCTTGCAGCAATTAAGAGCTGCTTTTTGCCAACACTAAAAAGAAAAACAAATTGGTCCAATTATCTGAAGAAAATGACAAGTTATTTAACTTCAAAAATCCTTATCTTCAGAGAGCCATGATTTTTTCATATCACACAATATTTCTCTCATTTGTTATGATGGATGACTGTGGTGGAGAGCTTTGTACTTTTTCTCTCTATATCCAATGAAAGCTGTATACATCAACCCATGGGATTAGAGACACAAGGACTGTGATGTGAAAAAGGAAACAAAAAGCCTTACTCGTAAAATAACAACAGCATCAAAATAGTGCGGCATACAAATTAGCTGTTGTCATTTAGTGAATTAATAGAAATTCTGGAGTGATGAAAGGCCCTTAGGTCCATCAAGCTCATTTCAAAGGTGACATGAGGAAAACCAGTTTTATGCAGCGAGTTGTGATCTGGAATGCACTGCCTGAAAGGGTAGTTGAAGCTGATTCAATAATAACTTTCAAAAGCGAATTGGATAAATACTTGAATAGAAAAATTACAGGGCTGTGGGCAAAAGGAGGAGTGGGGCTAATTGGACAATGTTATTAAAGAGCTGGCACAGGTACGATGGGCTGAATGGCCGACTATACTGTCATTCTATGATACAGTATCATTCTATGATTCTATCAGCTTGGCTGATGAAGATGCCCTCTCTCGCGTCTCTGTACCAACAACCTTTTTTGTCTCTTTTTGATATGACAATTGCCAGTGTGCTTCTGCATCTTGTTCCTTCTAAGCTGTAAATATATTGTAATATATGCTCTTCTTCCTCCCAGTATCCTCACTGTGCCAAAATTGAGACATATTGCAGCCTTTTATTTTTTAACTCGCTCTTTCTCAGCTTCTCAACTTTCCTCTCTTACAATCTTGAGGATTATAAAGCACAAACTTGGTATTACCTAATTACTATTTTATAATTTATTTCCTCATTTATTTTTACTCTTGATTGTGCCATGCACTTGCTATGGGCTTGGCCCTTCACTTAGATTTCTCACTTTAAAAAAAAATGAAGCAAGTGTTTTGTGTTTTTCTTCTCTCTTTACCCCCATCTCTTCTATAAATAAGCTGCTCTATTTTTGCACAGCCCAAGACAGCTTGGCTAAAAATAGGAAGTTGTCTTGTAGATCAGCCATGATCTCATTGAATGGCGGAGCAGGCTCAAAGGGCCGAATGGCCTACTCCTGCTCCTATTTCTTATGTTCTTATTTCATGCAGAGTCCATGTTATTGATCATGAACTTGCTGATCCCCTACTTGAGGCAATATTTTGTTCCTTCCCCTACCTCCCTGAAAAAAAAAATCAAACAGTGCTAATACTATCTCTATAACCTGCAATCCCATTTATCAACAGATACTGATGCAGCTTCCTTTTCAAGGCATCAGTTGACCCAAATCAATTGCCTTCTCTGGGGAGTCTATTGTGCATGTTACAGCATCCTGTGAGGGAATGTTTTCAAACCCCTAGTCTTGTTCAAGGCTTGTGAATTTTGTAGCTTCACCCAATTACATAATCCACTGACCTATTGTCAGAAGTAGCCCTTTCATCTTATATATATTCATGGTTTGCTTTCCCGTCTGCATTGATGCATCCTACACTCTATACATAATTGGTCCAAGTCTCTCTGAAGATAATCACTCTGCTTTCTACTCATTATCTGTCCACAAAACTTTGTCATCAGCAAATCTAATACTACTACAGACACCCTGTTCTTTATCATTCACAAATGTTGCATAGATAGGAGGATATATCTCGGAACGAATCATACAGATTAGAATAGATATTCTACCCAAAAGTGAGTTACACAGATAAGAACAGACATGGGATTAAATCAAATAGAGAATAGCAGATATCTGGGAATGAGTCATACGACAAACAACAGATATGAGAGTTTTACATAATTAATACAGGTAGCTGCAATACACTGAGGGATTAGGTTGATCTGGAAGGTATGTTACAACCTTCAACACAGACACTTGTCTCCTACTCTCTTGCCTGTAGATAACAGGCCAAACGAAGGGGGAGAAATGAGCTAAAAGTGCAAAAACAGGAGGGAAACTTATCCAAAATATTCCCATAAAAAGGAAGAGCAAAACACCAAAAATTCCTCAGAGATCTACTTTAAATAAAAACATAACTTTTGTGCCATCACCCAATTAAAAAATAGCTGCCCTTTTAAAGCTTCTCTGCATTTGTGCCAAAAGCAGCTAGCATTGTAACATCAAGGCTGCCAATAATCTCTCCACTGGAGTTGTGACTGCTATGAGTGAGTGGAAAACATCATTTTGAAACTTGTTTTTTTGTATTTGTAGATGAAATGTTAAAAATGACAGCACCGAGGACTGGATTTTTGGAAGAGTGCTTTGTTTGAAGCTTAGAGCTTCCTTCCAGGCTGTTTCCAAGCGTTCTAAATTGATTGCACTGCCATTGTATCATCCGTGTGTTGGCTTTCAGTAATTTCTCTATATTTGTGCATGTGGGAGCTGCAAAACGACTGAAGCTGAAGGTATAAAAGAGTTTCAAAAAGTGACTTATTTGTCTTCTAGATAACACAAATGTGGTCACAACCCACTATGGCTAATCTCTGCTAACCAATGAAAAGAGAACACAGGAACAGCTCCTTAGGGTATTTTGAGATCAATGAACGTAGAACTAAAGAAGTTTAAAGCACAGGGGGATAAGCAGCCTGTCATGTCTGTGCCAGTTCTTTCCTGGAGTAATCCAAAGCTAATCACATTGTCCTGCTTTCTTCCCACAGCTCTATATTTTCCACTGCTTCAAATACTTATTTATAGCTGAATATAGCATCCTAAGCTCTCTCTTTCTCCATACGATAAAAGGTGCTCTCACAGGCGTACGCTCAGTTTCTTTTCCTTCAATTTCTTTTGACCAGAGAAATAAATATCAAGCAGCAATAGGCTATTTCTGGAATAAACCAGCAAATTTATTTTTTCTTCCTGGGCTGTGGGCATCACTGGCGAGGCCTATATTTATTGCCCATCCCTAATTGCCCTGGAGAAGGTGGTGGTGAACCGCTGCAGTCTGTGTGGTGAAGGTACTCCCACAGTGCTGTTAGGGAGGGAGTTCCAGGATTTTGACCCAGCGACGATGAAGGAAAGGTGATATATTTTCAACTCAGGTTGGTGTGTTGACTTGGAGGGGAACTCAGAAGTGATGGTGTTCCCATTTGCCTGCTGCCAGGCTAGGTGGTAGAGGTCGCGGGTTTGGGAGGTGCTGTAGAAGAAGCCTTGGCGAGTTGCTGCAGTGCACATTGTAGATGGTACACACTGCAGCCACGGTGCGCTGGTGGTGGAGGGAGTGAATGTTTAAGGTGGTGGTTGGGGTACCAATCAAACTTGCTTTGTTCTGGATGGTGTTGAGCTTCTTGAGTGTTGTTGGAGCTGCACTCATCCAGGCAAGTGGAGAGTATCCCATCACACTCCTGACTTGTGCCTTGTAGATGGTGGAAAGGTTTTGGGGTGTCATGACAGGAGGTGAGTCACTCACTGCTGAATATCTATCCTCTGACCTGCTCTTGTAGCCACAGTATTTATGTGGCTGGTCCAGTTAAGTTTCTGGTGGGGTGCACCGTTGGGGGATTCAGCGGTGGTAATGCCATTGAATGTCAAGGGGCAATGGTTAGACTCTCTCTTGTTGGAGATAGTCATTGCCTGCCACTTGTTTGGTGTGAATGTTACTTGCAACTTTAGACCTTCCAAAAAAACAAACAAGGTGACAGATGAATAGGTATTTTACCTAATTCAAAGAATACTGGACGAAGAGCATCCTCTACCCACCACAGATTACAACTCAGAAGCAATCAGACTCCCCAGGATGACTCGATTGGAAGTAGAACTGAGGTGCAGACAAGAATGTCCCAGGTTCCCTGGAAACTGTGCCGGCAGACATCAGGAGAGGACTTAAATGGGTTCGGCTGTGACATCCCCTATGGTAAAATAGACTGCTGATACTCTTGTCTTGACATTAAGCATGACCACTTGGGTGAGAGACTGCAGAGTGGCTGATGTTTGCGGAAGTGCAAACAACTACAGTCAGCACCAGCAGAAAACATGAGATGGAAAAAATAAAATTAACTCATAAGTAACTCTGGAGCAGGAAGGGAGAAATTTTTCAAATTTAACTCCTGACATTAACTTAATCTGTCAAAATGAAATTTTCTGCTAATAAATCCAAACAGTAGTATTTGACACAGCTATCAATCCCAAATGCTAAATTTACAAATGCCATCTAAAATGATTAGCCCAAGACATGTGCACTACTCAGGTCAAATGGTTCCTAACCTTCTCCAATGGCTGCCTCTGCTGTTTATATATATTCCACCAACCATTTTACAATCGTTATGCTTGTAAATGACTTCACCCAATGTTCAAAGACCACAAGACAAAAATAATGAAAAGGGAAATGAAATGCTCATTCAACATCCAATTAGTGAAAGTCAAAATGCACAGAATTGTTCAAGTGAATTTTTCTGTTAAAGTGAGGATGCATCAGTATTGGAGAATGGAACGTATCTCCCATGTTTGGTCCTAGTATCAAACACTCCCAGATGATAACCAAAACTCTTTTATTCTGATTCAATAAGGTGCCTTGGCCTTAACCTCAGTACAACACACCCTACTGTACCAAGCTTCCCAGTTTGCACAGCAGCCAACCTAACCGAGTAAGACTACAAATTTACATTGAATTGTTCACTGCTTTATACTGCACACCTGGCCTTACTAGAAATTGGACCGAGACTGGTCAAATTAATTTCATGCAAGACCTGGATTGCTCAGGAGGAAATTCCAGAGCTGAAAGGCCAATGTTCTAACCCACTGTACCACTCACGGACCAGAGTGATAGGAACTTGATCTCCATGTTCAAATGGAAAATCAGAGACAAGTTTAGGCAATCAATTCTGATTTCCAATCTCATTTTAGTCTTCACTTTAACCTCTGTCCTCTAGTTCTTTGCTTGCAATCTTAGTCAAAGTTGCCTGCTTACATCTGCATTTGTCTATCCCTCCTTTCAAAGGATGCAATCTTGATAATACGAAGAGATGGCTAGGGAAGTACTGCAGGTTGTAACCACCTTGTGAGTTTTGTCTGCATAAGGCACTCCAGATTTACTGAAAAAAATGCTGGAAATTCACAGGTCAGACTGCATCCATAAAGAGAAAAGACAAGTTAACTTTCCAGATGCAACTCTATCGATCTGAAAACTCAAAGATAAGCAAGCTTTTTAGTAGGGCTAGGTTACAAGATGGGTGAAGTAATAGATTCCCCTAATCCAGAGTGTAAGTTAATGAGTCAAATTACCTGCAAACAACTAAATCATGATTTTGGACATTATCAACTCCCATCAACTTCATTCACCCTCCCAGCACATACTACATAGGTTACATAGAATATACAGCAGAAACAGGCCATTCAGTCAATTAGTCTATGCTGGCGTTTATGCTCCACTCAAGCCTCCTCCCATCCTTCCTCATCTAACTATCAGCATAACCTTTAATTGCCTTCTCCCTCATATGCTTATCTAGCTTCCCCTTAAATGCATCTATATTATTCGCCTCAACTACTCCCTGTGGTAATGAGATCCACATTCACACCATTTTCTGGGTAAAGACGTTTCCTCTGCATTCCCTATTTGATTTCTTGGTGACTGTCTTCTATTGATGGCCTCTAATTTTGCTCTTCCCCACAAGTGGAAACATTCGCTCTCTGTCTACTCTATCAAAGCCTTTCATAATTTTAAAAACCTTTATTAGGTCACCCCTCAGCCTTCTCTTTTCAAGAGAAAAGAAACCCAGCTTGTTCATCTTTTCCCGATATTGTGGTATTATCCTTGTAAATCTTATTTGGATTCTAAATACTGGGGTAATCTAATATGCTCAAATAATTTTCTTGGTATGATCTACTTTCACCGATCTTACACTCTGTGCTTACTTAGGAATCATTTACCATTACTAAATTTAAAATGCAGAGACTTTCAAACCTTTTGCAGAGATTCATTTTTTCAGTGCTAAACAAACACACATAATCTGAGCTGCAATCTAGTGCTAAAGATTTCCAACATAATTTCCACTGTAATTCACACCAGTCATCTCTTTACAGTAAGTTTTTACACTTGTTATTGCCCCACAGCAGTTGATTGAAACCATTTGTTGGCCCTCCTTTACGGGATTTCTCCACAAAACCCACAGCCGTCGCAACAACAATAAACCAGACTCATTTATTAAAGTGATTTATTGAAAAATGGTTTGAATGTTCCGCTTAAGAATACAACACTGGAGGAAAAAGTGTTTTTTTTAAAACAAATAAACCAACTGAAACTGGCAACTTTTGGAGTGCACTGTATGGTTAACAGTATCTCAGACACAAACAATACAGCTCCCATCCAGCTTCTCAAAGTTTTCTTTTTTCCTCTCAACAAAGCAATCGATTAAAAACGTCAATTTTCTACCCATCCTTTTATGAATGCTCCCATTGCTTTAGAACAATTTATTTGACTTTCAAGTCAAAATATACTTTATTTACCACACAATTGCAGGGATGTCAATGGAACTGAATATCAGGCGCTGCGTATAATGGGCGGCTGATCCGATACCGCCTGCTTTGCACCACCACCCGAAGCGAATTTCTAGGCCTGTGTGTTTTGGCAGGTTATTCAACCTCGAGGAGCATTACAGAGTATCCTAATGATCATACGTGCACACTTTTCAACCGGGGAGGGTCGTCGCTGGAAGCCAAATCATAAATAGGGCTCCTGTGTGATTTTCACCTCTCCCCCAGCCCAGAGATAGTGTAGCACACAGCGAGGATCACACCATCTGTGCTGTGCTTTCATAGGATGAGAGAGAGCGGACACCCCTGTTTCTCTACAAAGTCATTTGTTATAACACACCCTCTAGCAATTTGATCATGAGCAATAGGAGACCAGAAAACAGACCATTTGGGGCTAAAGGTTTTAAGGATATAGGAGTATATAGCTGCTTAAGGGGCTGTTGAAAGAAAATAATTTATAAAAATATAGCAGATGCACAAACACATTTGTCTACTGTTTATCCAACAGTATACCTATTATACAACAAATGTGTTTAGATCACTCTGGTACTAATTGTGCAAATATCAAAATGCAATACAGTCCCCTTTTGATACACAAAGCAACCTTAATGTGAAAATCAATAATTCTAAAACATACAAATTCTTCAGTCTCCTTACCTATCCTTATTCCCTACATACTACATGGATGAAGGTACAAATGACCCTGTTTAAGTTGACAGCTGGTCCATTAAATGACAGACTCCCTTTGCTGTTGGTTGGTTGGCCAGTAGGGATTGTGGGAGGAATCCGCCAGCAGTCTATGAAAGTACTCATTTGAACTGATTGTCGATCAGGGTACCTTTCATCTTAGCTTTCTTAGCCTCCAACTCCGCCTGTAAAGAAAGGAAAACAATGAACTTTACACAGGAAACTTAAACCCACCTCGCCATTGAAAACAATACCCTAAGTTAATTGGAAGCATAGATGAGAATTAAAGCAGTGAGTTTTACTCCTATTGATTTTATTTTTTGCAATTACATTAATAACCATGGATATACAATAATTTGTAGCCGTGAATGCTACAGCTTCTAGGGGCCAGCTTATTTTTGATCCTCAATAACAAAAAAATGTATAGTTTATATGCTATACGTTTTGTTTTCTGGAATGAGATCTAGGAATGAAATCCTACAATAGCATTATCTGAGTAAGCAATGGGTATGCACTCAGCCTCAACTCCAAGCACCTTCAGCTATTTGTTGATTTCAGTGAGGGCAAGGGGGAGCAAGCTTGTGCGTACTAGCTGTCAAGACTGAGCTAATAAAGGTCAGTCATATTTGTGGAATACCACTGGCGCATGGGCCAAAACAGACATCTGGCCCAGCAGCTAAATCCTAGCTGGATTACTGGGTATTGCAATGCCGCACTAGCAGGCTTCTGCCACTAAAGACATCCCCCCGAGAGCTGTGGAATTGCAAGTTGTGTCCTTTTTTAAACAAAATGGCATTACACTGCAAGAACATTTAAATTTATTTTACAAGTCCCACAGTTTATGCTGAGATTTTCTGCAGGTTCCAACTGTATCCTGAACTTGGACTAATGGATCTTTCACACTTGCGGCAAGTGATGGTAAAAATGCTAATTCACATACCAGTTCCTGCAGCCTCTTTTTGCTCATGCCTTTCCGCTCCAGCTGCTTCTCAATCACTTTGGCGTTCTGTGCGTAGGAATCAGCAATCTCCCTCTGTCGAATACACAAAACATGAATTAGTGGCATTGAGTGACAATTTCGAATTCTGACTTGCTGTGAGCTTGTTGTTCTGAACCCACGACAGATGAAGATTTAGAAAAGTACAGAATGAACAAAGGCCATTCGTTCCATCAAATCTATCTCTTTCACTGGACGAGATTTGCATGGTAATACATACTCTCTAAATTATTGGAGGCAAGAATCATACTCGGGAGCTGTATTGCCTTGCACACAATTACAGCAGAGTTAACAGAGGTCTGGAAGCAGCTTTCTCTTGGATGAGTATTGATGAATGGCACAGGAGGACCCAAGGGGGAAATTCATCCAAATACACACTTGTATTCTTAGATTTATAAACTTTCTGAGATATGTTCTTAAAATGCAACTGGACACGAGAGACACCTTATCTCAAACTGGCAGGCAGCAGAAATATTTACAGACCCAGAACTGACTAGTTACAGCCTCTTTGATCTAACTGGATGAACAGGTGTACAGTCTGAAGGAGGAGAAAAGGTTACAATCATGGGTGGTTGGGGTGGGGATTTCTGCTAGATCAATATTTTCCTTTCAAAGTCAAATTTACCAATTGCAAGCTGTCAAAATCTCAAGATGGTACAAATATGATACAGCAAACAGCATTCTTCTTCCTACAATGAAATAAGATTTTAGAAAATGAATGAGCTAAAACAAATTAAATGCATACTGTTAAGTTAATTGTTGTCCAATTTTAGCTCCCATGATGGCTTCATTGAAAAGAGTTCTACCCGGTGTGGCACTAAACAATACAGACCAAGATTTTTGCTTTCTGTCAAGTTAAAGGATCTCAACATATAGGGGCATTGCAATTAGCCTCAGAGCCACGTCAAGTGAGCCCTACTGAAAAGTCCATGGATATCAAACTAGGAACTAGGTTCAGTTGCACACCCGCACTCTGTGGAGGAGCTAGGTTTGGCCAATTTAGCAGGAAGAGGATTGAACTGGGAACTGGGGAATGCTGACATATCCAGTCCAAAGGCTGAGTTAGGAACCGCACAGGCCTGCAGGCCAAATCAGGAGGCCGAAGACGAGTGACAGTTCCTGGGAGTGAAATGGAGGTGGTCCTCCAAACCAGTTTTGGCCAACCTCAAATGATTTTGGGAGGGGCGGGGTGTCGGGGGTCTTGAACTTGAACCCCCCGACCCCCACCACTGTCCCACTGCATAATTGTCTGAACAATATATATGCCAACTAGTGCTTAACCAGAACAGCTACAATATTCCAGTTTTAATTCAAGAAAGGCTGGATTTTAGCTTACTGATTTATCTGGATCCTGGAAGCAATTGCAGTATTTTCTGAACAAGGGTAATGGTAATAACTAACTTACAATTACATAGTGCCTTTAATGTAGTAAATGTCTCAATACAATTCAGAGAGGAGAAACAGATGCCGGGCAGTAGAATTAGGGAAGATGAAGTTTTGAGGTAGCATTTGAAGGCAAGGAAATAAGTAGTAAGGCAAAGGGTTTTAAGGAGATAGTTTTTTTTTTAATGTATCGCTTTGATGGCTAATGGTTATCATGGTGGAACAGGTGGGTCAGGAATTCACAGGAGATCAGAGTTGGAACAGCAGAGGGTGAAAAGGTAGAGTAAGGTTGAGGCTGTTGAAAGATTTGTAAATGAAGATTTTTAATTCAATGTGTTGGGGGATGGAGGCCATTAGAGTTCAGCGAGGGCTGGGATTGATGGGTGAGTGGGATTAAGTGTGGGACAGATGCGGGCGGTGGAGTTTGGATGAGTTAGGAGTTTGCGGGGATAGAGCTCAGGACAGTCTTCAAAACCCATAATGAGTTACTTACAGCTTCTGACATAGGAACATGTTAAGCCCCTCAAGCCTCTCCGCCATTCAATTAGATCACGGCTGATCTGTACCTCAACCTGCCATTGCTCCATATCCCGTGATACCCTTACCCAACAAAAATCTGTCAATCTCAGTCCTGCAAATTTCAATTGACCCAGCATCCAAAGCCTTTTGGGGGGGGGGGGGGGGGGGGAGGAAGAAGAGTTCCAGATTTGCATGAAAAAGTGTTTCCTGATTTCACTCTTAAATGGCTTAGCTCTAATTTTAAGATCATCCCCCGCCCCCCCCCACCCCTGTTTTGGATCCCCATATTTGGAAATAGTTTCCCTGTATCTACTCTATCGAATCCCATTATCATTTTAAACATGTTAGATCACCCCTTGGCCTTCTAAACTCAAGGGAATACAAACCAAGTTTATGCAACCTCCTAATTTATCCCTTTAAGCCTTAGTATTCTTCTGCTGAATATGTGCTGTACCCCCTCCAAGGCCAATTTATCTTTCCTGAGTTTCGATGCCCAAAACCAAACTCCAGATAGAGACTGACCAAAGCTCCATACAATTAAGTATCACTATGAAAAGGATTAATCAGACAGTCCTGAAGTCTACTCAAGAGTCATACAGCACAGAAAGAGGCCCTTCGCCCATTGTGTCCGCGTCGGCTATCAAGCCCTATCTATTCTAATCCCATTTTCCAGCACTTGGTCCGTAGCCTTGTATGCTATGGCATTTCAAGTGCTCATCTAAATGCTTCTTGAATGTTTTGAGGGTTCCTGCCTCTACCACCCTTTCAGGCAGTGAGTTCCAGATTCCAACCACCCTCTGGGTGAAAAAGTATTTCCTCAAATCCTCTCTAAACCTCCGTCCCTTACCTTGAAACTATGCCCCCTGGTTATTGACCCCTCTACTAAGGGGAAAAGTTCCTTTCTATCTACCCTCTCTATGCCCTTCATAATTTTGTACACCTTAATCAGCTCCCCCCTCAGCCTTCTCTGCTCTAAGGAAAACAACCCCAGCCTGTCCAATCTCTCTTCATAGCTGAAGCGCTCCAGCCCAGGTAACATCCTGGTGAATCTCCTCTGCACCCTCTCCAATGCAATCACATCCTTCCTATAGTGCGGCGACCAGAACTGCACACAGTATTCCAGCTGTGGCCTAACTAGCGTTTTGTACAGCTCCATCATAACCTCCCTACTCTTATATTCTATGCCTCGGCTAATGAAGGCAAGTATCCCATATGCCTTTTTAACCACCTTATCTACCTGTACTGCTGCCTCCAGGGATCTATGTACATGCACACCAAGGTCCCTCTGATCCTCTGTCTTTCCTAGGGTCCTACCATTCATTGTGTATTCCCTTGCCTTGTTAGTCCTCCCAAAATGCATCACCTCACACTTTTCAGGGTTAAATTCCATTTGCCGCTGTTCTGCCCATCTGACCAACCCGTCTATATCGTCCTGTAGCCTGAGGCTTCCCTCCTCGCTATTTACCACTCCACCAATTTTCGTGTCATCTGCGAACTTACTGATCATACCTCCTACATTCATATCTAAATCATTAATGTACGCTACAAACAGCAAAGGACCCAGCACCGATCCCTGTGGTACACCACTGGACACAGGCTTCCAGTCACAAAAACAACCTTCGACCATCAAATCGGCTTCCTGCCACTAAGCCAATTTTGGATCCAATGTGCCAAATTGCCCTGGATCCCATGGGCTCTTACCTTCTTGACCAGTCTCCCATGTGGGACTTTTTCAAAAGCCTTACTGAAGTCCATGTAGACTACATCAACTGCACTACCCTCATCCACACACCTAGTCACCCCCTCGAAAAATTCAATCAAATTGGTTACTAATGTTATACTACTATTGATTTCTCTTTATATTGTAGCAATGTTAACATTTAGCCTTTGCCTGTTAAGCAGGGAAGTTTAGGTCAATTTAAAGTACCACTGCGCCATTGGGCCAGGGCTGACCCTGCAGCAATGGTCAGTTTCAGGATGAAGTAATAAAAGGCTTAATGAAAGACTGCCATTGAATCATTTGATAACAGTGTGGAAAAACAGTTAGTTCGGCAAAGGAAAACATTTGGGCATACATTATCCTTTTTAATTGGTACGAATGACACAGAAACAAAGACAGATTATAAGTAAAGGTTTAACTTGGTAGAATAGCAATTATATGAAAGAGTGAAACTGTCAGTAAGATAACAAAGGAAGGGAGTTATACTTGTTAGCTCAACGGGAAAAAAGTAAGGAAAACTAAAGTAATAGGGATAAGTCAATTAAATTCTCCTTATATGGAGTTGTATTTTATTAATTATGTAATGCAGAATTGTGCGGACTTCACATAGAGGAAGTAAGTGAAATGTATAAAAACTGTTTGTTTGTAATGAGTATTTGGATTCGTAAAGGCCTAAGATACTGAGCTCAGAACTGTAACACGTTGGAGTGCCTCAACCATACCAGCTGGTTCAGTTGTAAGTATTGTCTTTTAAATGTATGTTTAAATACTGTTGCATGCATTGTATACTTAATAAATCTGTGACACCTGATTTTCAATGTATAAGAAACTTATTCATAATTTACTCCTCAAATCACTAAGAATCCATCCCCTAACATAGCTACCAAGCTAATGACCTGCTCAAAAAATTCAATTAGATTAGTCAAACATGACCAACCCTTCACAATCCATGCTGACTCTACGATCAGCACATACTTGTCCCACTGTTCAGTCACTCTGTGTCTGATGATAGATTCCAGTAACTTCTCCACAACTGATGTTAAACTGACAGGTCTGTAGTTTCCTGGTTTCTCCCTCCCTCCCTTCTTAAATAATGGAGTGACACCTGCAATTTTCCAATCCAAAAAGGCACAATTCCTGAATCTAGGGAGTTTTGGAAAATGCAACTGCAATTTCCTCACCAATGTCTTATCAGATGCTGGAGATTTGTCTACTAAAGTCCCTTTAAAATTATGAAAGGTTTTGATAGAGTAGACACTTGTGGAGAAGAGCAAAACTAGAGGCCGTCAATATAAGATAGTCATCAATAAATCAAATAGGGAATTCAGAAAAATCTTCTTCACCCAGAGTGTGGTGAGAATGTGGAACTCGCTACCACAGGGAGAGTTGAGGTGAATAGTATACATGCATTTAAGGGGAAGCTAGATAAGCATATGAGGGAGAAGGGAATAGAGGGTTATGCTGATAGAGTTAGATGAGGAAGGATGGGAGGAGGCTCGAGGTACATAAACGCTGGCATGGACTGGTTGAGCTGAATGGCCTGTTTCTGTGCTGTATATTCTCTAATTCGAAGTCCCATTATTTAAAAAAATATATTAAATCCACCAAGTTAATCTCCTTGACTTATTTTTAGGTTCCCTTGTACCACTGATATTTTGTCCTCTTCCTCCACTGTGTAAACGGATACAAAGAATTAATTTAACAAGTCTACCATTTCCAAATTGCCCATTACAGTCTCGCCTGCATCTGTCTTTAATTGGCCCACATTCCCTTAACCACTGAGTCTCTTAATATATTTATAAAGACCTTTGCTGTTCGTTTTGATATCCCTTGCATGTTTTTTTTCCATATACCCTTTTGCTCCTCTTATTACTTTCTTTGTATCCCTTTGTTGCTTTTTACAGCTCTCGCAGTTCACTGTTCTTTGCATTTATGTAAGCTTGATTGGCTCTTACCTCATTTGTTGACGATGGTTGCTTAACGTGTGGAGGCTTTACCTTTTATGGGTTTTGTATCATAAATACTTCCCACCGTTTGTCTGTATGTTTACTCATTAACAACCCAGCCCAGTTTACTGCGGTCAATTCATTTCTCATCCGTTCAAAGTTTGCCTTAAATTTAAATCCTTATTTTGTGAATCTCCCTTCTCCCCCTCAAGCTTAATATCAAATTCAATCATATGATAGTCACTATTTGCAAGATGTTCCCTTATCATCAGCTTGTTAAGAAATTCTGGTTTGTTACCCATCATTAAATCTAGTACGGCCTGTTATCTTGTCGATTCCAAAACATATTGTTCTAGAAAATTGTCCCGAATATATTTGAGAAATTCATTGCCTTTATAACTTGAGCTGTTCTGCTTCTCGCAATCTATCTGAAAATTAAAATCTCCTGTATGCAAAATGGCCAAGGGTACAAAGTTTTTAAAAATGTATTCTTGGGATGTGGGGGTCACTGGCAAGGCCGGCATCTATTAACCATCCTCAGTTGCCGAGAGGGTGGTGATACAACTGTGTGCCTTGCCAGGCCTCTTCAGAGGGTAGTTAGGAGTTAACCACATTGGTATGAGACTGGAGTATTACCCAAAACAAAAAACTCTCTATTACAAAATCCTCAGGTCTTGAGCGACGCACCCTGCAGGTTAATCCATGCTGGCTTCAAGGCATGCAGTCTCAGACAATATTTTTCCGACTAGTAACTGGGGTATGGGAAAGCGGGGAGGGGTTGGGGAACCATAATACGCTCATTTTACCTGGGCAAATATGCCTTTACAAAATAATGGAAGATTTAAGATTCACCTGGAATAAATGTTAAACTGACAGGTCTGTAGTTTCCTAGTTTCTCCGTCCCTCCTTAAATAATGGAGTGACATTTGCATTTTTCCAATCCAAAGGCACAATTCATGTCATTTGGAGAGGGTGTATGAGGGCACACCAATCATTTATTTTCCTTAAAAATCAATGAGCAAATTTGAATGGCGATATATAAAGAAAAAAAATCACAAAAACCAGAATGAACATTAATAATGGATATTAAAATTTAATATTGCAATCCAGGAAATGTCTTCAAGATTACTATATTGTTATATATTAATATTTGTCAATGTTAAATATATTTTCAGTGTTAAATCTAATTTCTAACTAACAAGCAAACCAATCTAATGAAGGCTTTTGTTGTATGATGAAACTCACCGCTTCAATCTCCTCCTCCTCCTCGTCAATGGTGGACACGGTGACAGAGCTGAATTTACCCATGTCTTTGGTCCTCTTGGTCATCATCACCTGTGGAAGCAGAAACCCGAAGGATCAGTGTCAGTAATTAAGGCATATTCTGCTTGATCTTTTAAAAGGAAAAGAAAAATGTGCAGGCTATTTAATGAGAAGATCTCTGCTGCCTTTCCTTTTTTTTTTTGGAGGCTGTAAAAGGCATATTTTTTGAGATTTGTTTCCTAACCAACAAATGCTATATTTATTTTTCTCTTTTCTGGTTCCCCCGTGCTGTCCAACCTGCACCATGCCCTCGGCTGTTTTTAAGCATAGGATCACTAGTGCACAAGACTGCCCTCAGATTTACTAATCTTAACTTTCCCCCCGCCCTGTGCAGGAAAGTCTTTGCTCAGTGTCTTCCCCCAATGGTACAGCTGTGATCAGGAAAGCCACAAGCACAGACCTGTGCACTATCACTCCAGGGCACAGTATGTTGGAGCACCAGCCAGGGTGAGCTTCACTTTCTAGTTGTAATATATTTAATACATATTGTGTAGTATATTTACAATATGGTGTGTAGCATACAGAATACCAAATATCCAGTGCACAGGGTGGTAGCTTCATACAGATTTTATGACTTGCACGCCTGAAGGGTGCAACTTAATGATTTTCCTAACTGGGTATAAAATTCATGGACGTGGTGCAGCAAAACTATGAATTTTCCAATAAAGCAATATGGTACATATCCCAGCAATTCACTGCTAAAAAGAACATTAGAATTAATATTTTGTGTCAGAGTTAGAGGCATATCCCAGCACGGTGATATACAGCTCCAACTTCATTGCTGCATCATCTTTATTACCCTTTTATTCAGGTCAAGCTGCCTCTATGGCAGTTGCTCCATAACCGTTAAATATATTACACTTACACACACAAAAGGTCAAATGGCAAAAACATCCAATTTGTGACTCAGATCATCCCACCCACGCCTCCAGATTACTTCTCCGCCAGCAACATCTGAACAAAAGATAGCTAATTGAATAGGATCTTTTTTGCTTTTCATTAAAAAAGCTTAAAGGAGGAGACATTTTGTATTTATTCACTGCGCAAGTTGCCTCACAAAAATGGGCTTCCTGGTTGGAAAAGGCACCCTCAGACAAAGTCTCCATCTGATCCAGCTCCTGTCAGCTGTCACTGATTAGAGTAGGGATGGATATCCTTCCCAGATAAAAGAGAAAGCGCAATGTCCTCACAGGAAGAAACATTTGCAATAGTTTTCTTTTTCCAGTAGTTCTCTCGAAATACTTTAGCTTAAAATGCTCATCGCTCCCAAAGCACTGTTCTTTAATAGTTCAACACATGCAATGATTAGTACTAATGAGAACAGGAGGTTTGGCATTGCAGAGTGACAATAAACAGAACTCTCTCTTCAGAAAGTGGGAAAAAAAGATGTAATTCAGTGCTACATGTTGATCTCACAATGTGCCCATACTGCAGCCATGAAAACAAGCACCCTACATGACATTTCTTGCATTGATTAACTGCCATTTGCAGAAAATTGGAGGGTCGGCATATGTGGTGAACTTGTGTGCTCCAAAATATTTGATTTATAATCCTTGTTATTGATGAAAGATGCAACTGTTCAATCAGTCAAGGCTAATGTCGGACTGCACCAAACTGAGCAAGTGATTTTCAAAAATTACGAACTTATAAAAGTTCTCTTCACATATCCTTTTTACTTTTCTCTTGAACTTTGGATTTATTTTTTTGAATCCCTGCCACTTCTCATCCCAGCAGACACTGTTCCCAGCTCAAAGGGCAAGCAAACCACCTCCTTCAAGGCCTCTGCCCCTACCCTGTTTTAACTTGGCACCAGGCAGTGGTTGCAATCTGTCCGAGTCGATGCATTCAACATTTTGTGCCCTGTTAGGAAGTGACTTGCATCGACTGGTCATGCCCTCTTCCCACTCAAGGCTAAGCAAAAACCACAAACTTGCCATGTACTTGGAAATATAAATGGCTTAAACTGACTTAATTTGATCCAGCAGCAGCAGAAACCCAATTGTGAGCTGTAACTGAATTTGTCGGCTCCAGAAAGCCATTATCGAACCACTCTTACAAAACATACACAGCAACATAAAAACAGCTAATTGCTTACATAAGATTGACAGAACGTCCCTACTGATCTATACTAATGAAATCTGCTGAAGACCATGTCCTCTGAGGAGCAGTTTCTGTTTATATGGACTGTCTCTTGGTTTACAAAAATATATTTACTTTAAATTTCAGTTACATACTGGGTTCACTAGGAAAAGATTCTTCCCACTTTGTGTGTTCCAGTATGACATATTAATGAGGTTTAAAGCCAGATTTCAGATTAAAAATCATATTTTTTTGTGTACGTGCCAATTGTTGCCAACGTCGACTCAATTCACTCAGTGCTAAAACTTTTTTGTTTGGAGTGTATCTACGTGAACGTCATCAGTGGTGGAAATGGAACATATTTCCATTTCTTGTATTAGCATGAAGCACTTAGAGGCTAGGTGCACAGACAGATGCAGAGGCAAGTTCTCTCTACTGCTTCAACCCCACCCTCAGCTTGACGCTGCCATTTCCTATACAATCCATGCCAATCGAGCTTCCATCTTGCATACCCACAATTCTGCAATTTTGTACACTGGACTAATAGCACAAGGAACTGGGTTGAGTTTGCCTCATTTTCGTTCTACATAAAACCCTCACCACAGGCAGAGGAGACTTTCATCCTAGCATTTTGAAAAGAAAAGTAAGACTTGTATTATATAGACCCTTATCACGTCTCTCAACCCTTCTCAAACTGCTTCACGTACAATAAATTAGTTTGAAATGTAGTGATTGCTATGCAGCCAAATTTCCGGTTGTATTCAAACTTAGGTCAAAGGAGTAAAGAATAGAGCTCAAACAAACTGCACCACGGCCATTGACTTTCTTACTAATATTTTTCTCATCAAGTTTCGCCTGCAGGCTCCTGAAGACATTAATGCCGTTTTGGGGTATGATGCATTGAGCGCTGACTGCCCCCAAAACCTCATTCAAGTGGCGAACATTTGTGAGCAAGCCTCGTTAGTGTCTGCAGGCTAACTAACCACAGGTCATCACAACCAAATGCAAACCTGTCCTCATGTGCATTGCAGATGGCGATCAGAAGCAATTTTTACCTCCTAAGCCAGGGATACTGAACTAAAAGTAGCATCGCTAATGCACCCTACCCAAGATCAGCTAACTCAACACAGGAAATCAAGCTTGGATCCTCACTGTTATGTATAGGTTATCTACGCACTGACCCACAGGGCATGTCCACCCCAAGCTTTTCAAATTTCAAAATACAAATATTCTTATCGTCAAAACATCTGCAACAATTAATTTCCAACTTTTGAATCCTGACCATTTCAAAAATAGAATCAGGAAAAAAATCTTGAATCAAAAAACAGTTCTTAAATCACATAACATTTTAGAACAAAATTTATTTCAGTAGATAAGCGAGACAAGTAATTTTCCAAAACCCATCTACAGATCATCTTCAAATGTAAATCTAGAGTAATGAGGTCCTGACTGTTGACCCACCTGCGTAATGGGCCAAAAATTCGGCACTTGCCGGGTGAGTACGCGCTGTGTACTCACCCGTAAGGCCTCCTGAAGTGCCGGTTTCCTGCATGCGCGGAAAACCGGAACTTCCGGTCTCAAAGGGAGGGGTTGAGAGGTGAACCGCGTGCGCGGTAGAGGCTGCGCGCACGCAGCGAACTTAGGTTTTTTTTCAGGTTTCTCTGGGAGGGTAAGTATTGAAGAAGCTGCGCTTTTAAAAAGGAGACGCAAGACCCGTTTTCAACAAGGCAAGTGGTTAATTAATTACAATTTAAAAAATTTTTCAACAGGTTTATCTTTTTTAGATACTTTAAAGAAAGGTAAGTTTATTTTTAGCACTGTTAAAAAGTATTTTAATTTTTTCAAAAATTAAAATTTTTGTTTAAAGTAGTTAATTTATTTAGCTTAGTTATTTTAAAAATGTGATTTTTTTTTTTTAATTTATTTGAAGTTTAGGTGTTGTTTTGGGGCCGATTTCAATTCATAGATTTGACAGGCCTGGGATACACAAGCACTGCGCGCCGGCAGCTGCAGGAGGCCCAGGAGCTGAAGTCCCCGTGGGCCCAGAGGTCAATGGCAGGCGCGGTAGGTAGGTGCGTGCGGGATCCTTGCACCCGTGGGAAGCCAGGGAGCCTAATTTCTGGGCCATTGTCATCGTGCATCAAGGGCACGGAATACAACTGTCAATTGAAGGTTCAAGACGTTATCTTAGCAGGAAAGCGTTTTCTGCACTATGACAAAGATGATTTGAAACTATGCAAGACTATTTCAGCTTACTGATCAGGTATTTCAGTCGCATGTACCCAGACTACAGTGATTGCCTGCAGTTTTGTATTCCTGACCAACATTTTTAAACACAAACAAAACATTACAATTTTTCCATATAGTATAATTGGCTTTGAGCCAATTTCCTAATACAAAGTAGCATGCATTATTATAAGAAAAAAATTGGCAATACCAAAAGGAATAAATATTTTCTGGAGTAAAATATGCATATTAAAATTATTCAAAACCATTAGATTGAAAACAGCTGTGAAGCAATCTAGCTTTAGATTTTGAAAACTCATTCAATTGCAGACATGAAAAAGATCAATCATCACAGATAAACTCCAATTCCACTACAGAAAAGATCTATTAGATAACATTAGAAATAAGGGTTTTGCACTGTTCACATTGGCATATTACATAGAATTCACAGCACAGAAACAAGCCATTTAGTCCAACTGGTCTGTGGTGGTGTTTATGCTCCACACAAGCCTCCTCCCACCCTACTTCATCTAACTCTATCTGCATACCCTTCTATTCCTTGCTCCCTCATGTACTTATCTAGCTTCCCCTTAAAAAGGCATCTATGCTATTCGCCTCAACTACTTTTTATGGTAGCAAGTTACACATTCTAACCACTCTCTGGGTAAAGAAGTTTCTCTTTAGTGACTATCTTATACTTATGGCCCCTAGTTTTGGACTCCCCCAAAGTGGAAACATCTTCTCTGCATCTACCCTATCAAACAACTCTTTTTCAAAGACCTTTATTAGGTCACCCCTCAGCCTTCTCTTATCTAGAGAAAAAAGCCCAAGTCTATTCAGTCCTTCCTGATAGTTATAACCTCTCAGTTCTGGTATCATCCTTGTAAATCTTTTTTGCACCTTGTCCAGAGCCTCTATATCCTTTTAATAATATGGTAATGAGAACTGTACGCAGTATTTCAAGTGTGGTCTGGCTAAGGTTCTATACAAGTTTAACATAACTTCCCTGCTTTTCAATTCTATTCCTCTAGAAATGAACTCCTTGCGCCGTTCGCATTTTTTTGGCTTAGTTAACTTGCGTTGGTACTTTTAATGATTTGTGAATGTGTACCCCTATATCCTGTTGCTCCTCTATCCCATTTAGACTCTGAGGCCCGAAAGATCAGGAAAAAAAGAGTGCGAGTTTGGAACCCGCCTCTGCGGGATTTTGCCGGTGCCGGTTTTGCAGGGCGGGAAACGGTCCTGCCTCCAGCTGGCCAGAGAGCTTGTGAAGAGGCTTAAATGCTCGTTAAGGGCCTCTCTAAGCCTATTTTGAGAGGCCCTCGTTATTTTGCGACCATTTAGGCGTGTTCCACGACCCTCCTAAACCAGGCAGGTTGACAAGTGGGTGATCTCACAGCTGCAGCTCAAACATTAAATCAGAGATTTCATCAGGGATTAGTTGCAGGTGGCAGAACTTTGCTTTAAAAGGTCTTTGAGCACTTTTAGCAGGCCTTCCGAAGTTGGAGGTGCTGCAGCTTGAATCTATCAACTGTGGGAAATCCTTGGAAGACCCTCTCCCCGCTTGCAATGAGCGCTTCCCCAACGGAGGCATCTGCAAGCAGCATGGGAACCATTCATTTTCTTTCACCATGGACCTCAGAGGAGGAGGTCAGAGCGCCGGTGTATCGACCAGCAGCAGCAGCAGCACGCGAGCACGTGGCTGCCCATGATGCAAGGGATGAACTTATCCTGGCCAGATTTGCATAGGTTGCCCAAGTTGGCACATGTTCTTGGCTCCATCTTAAGACATCATAGACAATGGACATGACTCTCTGGCCTCCTTTCACTCTGGCCACCAACCTGACAACGCAAGTGTCGCGGAGCCCGCAATGTGGAGCTGCCTAAGGCGAAAGAACAGATGCCATCACACCAACATTTTGGCTTCAAATCATTTTAATGTTTTCCAACAAGGGTGGCATTTCATCAATATACAAACATTCACCCAATCTGCATACAGATCTGGAGGTTATATCCCGTGCCAGCTGGACCCACACAGCCTTGGTTTATTTGGGAAGCCTCTTCCTCCCAGATGAGGGGAAGAGCACCTCCCGGCTAGTTCTCACCTCTTCAACCAACATTTGGAGCACTTCATCCGAGAACCTTGGGGAGGCCCTTGCCCTGGAATTGGACATAGTGGTTCCTCAGAATATGTTCCAGGTGGTGCAGCATTGGCAGAAATCCAGTGGAATGATCCAAGGCAGCAAGCAGCCCTAAAATCAGGCTGGAAAAGTGATGTCAGCAGAGGCGAGTTTCAGTCCCAAAACACTAATTGACCAAGGGCATCCACACCTCTGAAATCAACTGGCCAATCAGGGGAAAGTCACAATTTTTTCAAAACCATCAGTGGAGGCGGGTTTCGCATCCACCCAAACCGAAACCCGCCTCCAGTGGGAAAATCGCCCCCTTATTTTCCAAGGCACACGTGGCTTCCTTATTCCTCCTACCAAAATGCACCACTTTGTAAATATAAAGGGCCAAAATATTTGCTAAGCATCGTGGACACCAAGTGTAGCAAATTACTATTGTTCCAACTTTTCTCCACATTTTAAATCCAATACTGGATTCCTAAAAAAAGACAAAGTCTGAAAGGGATCCTGCATTTTGGCTCCACGATCTGAGTGGGCAAACAGGGACTGCAGTTCTGTGAATTGAAATTCTGAGAGACAGAGCAGGTTAATAAGCATCTGAAAGAGGAACAGAGGTTAATGTTTCAGTGGGACCCTTCATTGGACACCTGAAATGTCAAGGTTGCTTTCCTCATTTGGGTGCTGACTGACATGCTGCGCATTTGCAGCATTTTCTGGCGTTTACTTTTGAATTCCAGAACTTTTACTTCCAGGAAGTGGGATGTGGAGTCAAGGCAGGTAAATGGAGTTGAGATACAGATCAGCCATGATCGAATTGAATGGCAGAGCAGGTGCAAGGGGCTGAATGGCCTACTCATGTTCCTAAATGAACCATTTGGTCTGAGGCTGGTTTTTTTTTGTGTCAGTGCTGTTGAATCCTGACACTTTATTCGAAAATCCAATGAATCCATGTTAACAAGGACTGTGAAACCAGTCTTGAGGGTTTTTTGTGGCAAATGTAAATCATACTTTCAGCATACTGCTGCATGCAAATACAAACAAATCCACTCAACTGGAACAAACAGGGATCAAGCTCATCCTATTGAGGACTTGACACCAGGACTTGCTTATTTATCAGGGGAAAGGGCTTATAGGGTCTCTGTGATGCAAGTGAAGAATGGCTGCCGGTTATATGTAGCTTTACTATTTGCAGTTATTCAACTTTAAGTATTTTCTTGGCTGAAGTGAACATTTTTAAAGTTCCATGAAAAGTTAAATGCAGAACCTAAGCTAACCTAATAAACTTGATGCAGATAGCAATCTCACATTGGGTTGGGAAGATTTGCATTTTCTACCTCCAACTGTTGATTTATGGTTCGGAACTGTTTCACCAGCAACAGATAGAAAAACTGCTTCTGAAGGAGAGAATAAAGTAGCCGCTACTCCTATTGCAACCAAAATATTTTTCAGCGGACTTACTGATGCATGTGGCTATTTTCCTCCTAGCATTTTTTTTTTTATAATTGCATATGCAGCAACTAATGTACATTTGCAACATTTTGAACAGTTGTTAGAAGGTAGTTTTACACAAATACTTGGAGGAACCACGAGGCTGGGAAGTCCCTGAAAAATGACTTCAGTTGCAGCAGGAATGGGAAAGCAGGAAGTGAGTAGCAAACAGCCAAGCTTGCAGCAGCTACACTTTTTTCAGTCACTGAGGACTCCGTTATTATTTTACTTTCAACTGCGCCACAGCAGAAAGCAGCATCAATGTTAATTCTTTGTCTGCCAAATTTTCAAAACCCAAGGATTACATTTAACTCCCTTTTTTGGATTCTTTATATTGAACAGGGAACTATGGAGGGGGAGTAAATAATGCATTGATTTGGCTCCTGTTTGCTACTATAAACAAGGTGCCATTATCAGCAGAGAAGAATGTCGGGTTAAAAGCAAACATCAACCAGAATCGCGGCAATAGATAAAAACACCCTTGGAGACAAGTTCAACTTGTCCCAGAGACAAGTCTCCAAGCTGTGTAGGTCAGCCAAGATGCCTTTAATTATTTTCCCATAATGGAGTTTGACTGGGGTCATCAGAAAGTAGTCCATCACAACTTGCTTCAAACTCAAGTCTTAGAAACGCACCATCCCCTAACATAATGACATCCTTGAGAATAATTGAATATACTATAGTCTCACACAAACTGCAAGGCCAACCAGCACTAGCTCTTCCAATGGCTCAGTTAGTATTTGTACAAGCCAGTATGTAGATGCGTCGGATAATCTACATACTTGGGTACTTAAGGAAGTGGCCCTAGAAATAGTAGATGCATTGCTGATCATCTTCCAACATTCGATGGAATCTGGAACTGTACCCATGGATTGGAGGGTAGCTAATGTTACCCCACTATTCAAAAAGGGTGGTAGAGAGAAAGCGGGGAATTACAGACCGGTAAGCCTGACATCGGTAGTGGGGAAAATGCTAGAGTCCATTATAAAGGATGTAATAGCTGAGCACTTGAAAAACAGTGACAGGATTGGACAAAGTCAACATGGATTTACAAAAGGTAAATTGTGCTTGACTAATCTACTGGAATTTTTTGAGGATGTAACTGGGAAAATAGATAAGGGAGAACCAGTAGATGTGGTGTATTTGGACTTGCAAAAGGCTTTCGATAAGGTCCCGCATAAGAGATTAGCGTGTAAATTTAAGGCACATGTGATTGGGGGCAAGGTATTGACTTGGATAGAGAACTGGTTGGCGGACAGAAAGCAGAGAGTAGGAATTAATGGGTCTTTTTCCGAGTGGCAAGCAGTGACTAGCGGGGTACCACAGGGATCAGTCCTTGGACCCCAGCTATTCACAATATACATTAATGATCTAGATAAGGGAATTAAATGTAATATCTCCAAGTTTGCAGATGACACAAAGCTGGGTGGGAGTGTGTGCTGCGAGGAGGATACCGAGAAACTCCAGGATGATTTGGACAGGTTGGGTGAGTGGGCAGAAGCGTGGCAGATGCAATATAACGTGGATAAGTGCGAGGTTATCCACTTTGGTGGCAAAAACAGAAAGGCAGACTATTATCTGAATGGCAATAGATTGGGAGAAGGGGAAGTGCAACGAGACCTGGGTGTCCTTGTGCACCAGTCGCTGAAAGTAAGCATGCAGGTGCAGCAGGCGGTGAAGAAGGCAAATGGTATGTTGGCCTTCATAGCGAAAGGGTTTGAGTATAGGAACAGGGATGTCCTGCTGCAGTTGTACAGGGCCTTGGTGAGACCACACCTTGAGTACTGTGTGCAGTTTTGGTCACCTTATCTGAGGAAGGATGTTCTTGCCATGGAAGGAGTTCAGCGAAGATTCACAAGGCTGATACCTGGGATGGCAGGAATGACATATGAGGAGAGATTGGGTCGATTGGGCTTATACTCACTGGAGTATAGAAGAATGAGAGGGGATCTCATCGAAACATAAAATTCTGACAGGTCTGGACAAACTAGATGCAGGAAGAATGTTCCCGATGGTCGGAGAGTCCAGAACCAGGGGTCATAATCTAAGGATAAGGGGTAAGCCATTTCGGCCAGAAATGGAGGAAGAATTTCTTCACCCAGAGAGTGGTGAACCTGTGGAATTCTCTACCACAGAAGGTAGTTGAGGCCAAGTCATTAAATATATTCAAGAATGAGTTAGATATATTTCTTAAAGCTAAAGGTATCAAGGGATATGGGGAGAAGGCAGGTACAGGGTACTGAGTTTGGATGATCAGCCATGATCTCATCGAATGGCAGAGCAGGCTCGAGGGGCCGAATGGCCTACTCCTGCTCCTATCTTCTATGTTTCTATGTCATACAGATAGGAAGGTCCCAGGTTCATTTCCCATTCTGTGCTGAGTTAGCTATTCACAGCAGTGGTGAGAGGTTACATAAATAGCCTCAGTATCGCTGGGCTAGGGGGAAAAAAAAGTTAGCAGGATTCCCCGCTCTCGATTGTTATCCAGTAACCCCTGGTGGAAAGCATGCACAACATTGAGGACAGGGTCATGATCGGCTGCGACGCCCTGCGTGGTCAAGTACTATCACCACTCACAATCTAGGCTTGCAAATGCAATATGGAGATTGGGTAAAGTCCTGGACAATATCTTCAGCGCAGAGCAGAAAGGGTTTTTTTTTGGGGGTGGGGGCGGTAGAGAAAGAAAAAAAGAGACAATCAACAATTTTCCAGATGTTCCAATGGGCTGTAACTCTCGTCTCCTCCCCTCCCCCAATTTGCGGCTGGAAGATTCGGAAAGGCTCCAATACTAAGCTTTCCTTTTACCCCTGCCCTCCTCCAGAGTCCTTTCCTTCCTGTCTTGCTCTTTAACATTGTTGCCATTCCTACTGCACAGGCTGAAATTTTAATTAAAAGCTGTTTCATGTACAAATGTCACCCTGCTCCTTACAGAAATAAAAATTGAACAGGCATATGGCTAGCTGAAATACGTGTATCTCATACTGTATTCAGCTGCTGTCTGCTAGACCTGAAGCTTGCATTATCACCATAGAACATTGGGAACATTTTGTAACGTTATCACGCTCAAAAGATTTTGTTTTTTTGTAGAAGAGCGAGCAGTTGAGTTAACTGGATTAACTATGAGGATTACACATGGGGAAAGCAAACAAAAATGTAATACAAAACATTTTCAACACGGTGGCATAGTGGTTAGCACTGTTGCCTCACAGCGCCAGGGACCCGGGTTCGAATCCGGCCACGGGTGACTGTCTGTGTGGAGTTTGCACATTCTCCCCATGTCTGCGTGGGTTTCCTCCGGGTGCTCCGGTTTCCTCCCACAGTCCAAAGATGTGCGGGTTAGGTTGATTTGGCTATGATAAATTGACCCTTAGTGTTAGGGGGATTAAATACGTGGGGTTACGGGGATAGGGTGAGATATGTGTCGGTGCAGGCTCGATGGGCCGAAATGGCCTCTATCTGCATTGTGGGGATTCTGATTCTGATTCTCCTCCCATATTTGATTGGGACAGCAGACTGGTCCATGACTGCTGTTAAAACTACTCCACTATTATCTAGTTAGGCAGCAAGTTTCAGCAATGCACCAAGGACATTCCCCACCCATCTGACAAGACAAGAGCATTAAACGCAGCAACCAGGAACGTACATCCTTTAGCTCAACAGACCAAGTAATTACTCAGCACACATCAAGATAAAAATGCAGGTACACTAAGATTTTCTACTAGACCACTTTACGTGGTCTGTTTATCTGCATAAATTTAAGTTCAGTTTTTTTTTCATTCCTTCTCTTTGAAGAGGCAGTTTTAATAACTTTTATGAGTTGCAGCTAGAATAAAATGTCCCAAGTTGTGTTGTAAAAAGAATTATTTCACTATTCGTGTGTATTTGGCTCAGTCCAGTCACAACATCAGAAAGGAATATTCCCAGATTGTCATATAAAATCACACCCTGTGAATTAACAGTATGTCAGCTGCTGTGGTAAAAACTCTGCTGGTGAGAAAGCATAGTATAAAGTGACTGAATAATTGTACATCAATGTTGGCCCGGAATTTGCGGTCAGCGGCGAAACAAAGGCTTTCGTCGCTGGCCGCAAAGTACACTTCACACAAGGATCTCACGATCCCTGCGACAAGAACTTCGGGTTTGTCAACATTCAATTCAACGAAGGATAGCGGGGATACCCTTGTGCGAGCTGCTGTGACGTCAACAAGCTGTCTAAGTAAGCAGTCAATCAAAACGCAGAATTCTCAGAGCGAACAAGCAAGTAGTAAGCTCTTAAAATTCTAACTTTTAAAAAATGTTAGAGAGAGCAAAACAAAGATTGGGGCTCTCACATGGGGAAAAGGCAAACCTGAAATAAAGATGGACAAACATTTAAAAAAAAAAACTTAATTTCTTAAAAATTTAAATTTTTTATTAAAATGGGCGAATTTCACACTGCACAAAATTAAAATTAGTTTTCCAGGCTCTTAACATTTGTTGAGCAGTAATAACGCTGGCAAAACCCCAGTTACACCTAACCCCTTCGGGTCTAACTTTTAGTGTCTGCGTACTTACTGCAGAAGAGACAAAGTCTTCGTCAGTTTCCCCGATTTGAGAGATTAAACTGATTGCTGGCTCTGTGGGGTGGGTCACAGCGCAGTCTGCTTCGGAGCTGTCAATGACAGACCACAACTGTGGGATTTCCTCACACGCCTGCGCCAAATCCCAAAGTTGCGGTCAATTTCAAAAGGTGGAATGACAGCGAACGCTGCCAGTTCGCTGTCATCTCGACCGCAAATTCCGGCCCATTACGTTGTGTGCAACAGAACGAGAAAAGGTGGTCAAGACACACAATTTTTGGAAATTTGTCTTTAGATTTTATGACGGTACTTGATATTAACATATACTTATATTTACAATTTGAAATTCTGCACTCCCTCCAAAAGGACTTGACTACAACATTTCTTGGAGTTGGATTGTAGAACACTCAAAAGATTAGGGCTTTCACAATCTCTGCATGATATTTCTTGGAGTGGAACATTACTTTTTCCTTCTTTTTTTAAACCCGGCATCAGGATGAAAGATTAGAGTGCAGATGAAGGCGGCCATTCAGCCCATTTGTCACATGTCTCCATAGAAACCTATTGTTTCCTTGTCATAGCATCTAACTGCCTCTTGAACAATTTCAGATTTCTTTCCTCTACTAACTAAAAGACCATTTCAAATATCAATCACCTTCTACCAGTTTGTACCCAGGTTCCCATATTCTGTAGTCACAGTTTAACTTGAAATAGTGCTCCAAATTAATTATTCCATTCCATTTGTCTCTATAAGTACCTCTATAAATTTCCCTCCTTTTGAGGCTGCAGAGACCAAACTTCTCAAATTTATTCTCATAATAGTCCTCGGACACTAGAGATCAGTCATGTAGTAGCTGCATGTAACGTTTTCAGGGTTTGTTCCTCAGGGAATGCAGTATTCAAGGTGCCGCCTAACCAAAGCACTATACAGCTTCAGTGTGACAGCCTCATACTTTGGCAGTATAACTCAGCATTCTGTTTAGTTTATTGATTGCTGCTCCATAATTTCTAGACATGGGTAAGCATTGATTCAATCATGCTCAGATCTCCTAATTAGGTCAACACCATTCATTATGCAACCCATTTTTCTTCCAATGTTTAACAACCAGCACTTATCTGTACTGAATTTCAGTTGCCACAGTTCTGCCCACTTGCAAATTTTGTTTATATTATGATAATAGAGATTGAGGGAATCAGCAGAAGTGATCAATGTCAGACCAAGGAACCAGTAAAAATATTTTAAAAAGCATCCCGATGAACAACTGTGGGTGCAGATGGGTTCCACCTTGCCCTGGCAAGATGAAATTAGCATCCTCCAAGGTAAGCATTTGGAATTGGAGCATTTAGTTCGTCAAAGTTGTTCAATTGGCTGTACAGCGCTTTGGGACATCGAGTGGTCATGAAAGGCGCTACATAAATGCAAGTCTTTCTTTCAATTCTTCCAAAATTATAAAAAATTAAGAGTTTTTTTATTTCTGTTCATTTGTAATCAACAGTCTGGGAGAATATTCTTGTATGTTCCCAAAATGTGTTCGGGTTGATTTTAGTGGAAGCAATAAGTCGACAATACTCTCAATTAGATCCTAGAGGAGATTGATAATGTTCAATATGGGAACGTGCAAGATATTTTCTAAAATACAGCAGAGGGAGTAGTAGATATGTAAAAGGATCAGGTTATGAATAATTCAGTAATCTGAATACACTAATTATTCAAATGAAGTACATGAATTGTTGCCACTTTTATGTGGTAGTAGGAGATTTAAAAACACATACATACGATATGTGCTTAATAGACATTTGGCCCGTGCGTCTGCCTGTAACAGCTAGAACAGTCTGCTGGGCACACTAGAACAGCACTATAAAAAAGGCCGTCGTTATTTTCCATGCATTTACTTTACAAAACTGACAAGAAATTTTTAAAAGTTTACAGCATTTTAATGTCATCACCCACTCCTCAAAAAAACACCCTTGACCCCTCTGTCCTTGCAAACTACTGCCCCATATCCAACTTCCCTTTCCCCTCCCAAATTCTCAAATGTGTTGTACCTCCAAAATCAATGCTTATTTTCCACACAACTCCCTATTTAAATTTCTCCAATAAGGTTTCTGACCCTGACGCAGCAGACAAACTGCAATTGTCCTGTCTACAAAAAGCAGGATAAATCCAATACGGTCAATTACCGCCCCATCAGTTTACTCTCAATCATCAACAAAGTGATAGAAGGTGTTGTCGACAGTGCTATCAAACAGCACTTACTCACTAATAACCTGCTCACTGATGCTCAGTTTGGATTCTGCTAGGTCCACTCGGCACCAGACCTCATTACTGCCTTGGTCCAAACATGGACAAACGAGCTGAATTCTAGAAGGTGAGGTGAGAGTGACTGCCCTTGACATCAAGGCAGCATTTGACCGAGTGTGGCATCAAGGAGTCCTAGTAAAATTGAAGTCAATGGGAATCAGGGGAAAACTCTCCAGTGGCTGGAGTCATACCTAGCACAAAAGAAGATGGTTGTGGTTGTTGGAGGCCAATCATCTTAGCCCCAGGACATCACTGCAGGAGTTCCTCAGGTCAGTGTCCTAGGCCCAACCATCTTCAGCTGCTCCATCAATAACATTCCCTCCATCATAAAGGTCAGGAGTGGGGATGTTCGCTGATGATTACACAGTGTTCAGTTCCATTCACAACTCCTCAAAATAATGAAGCAGCCCGTGCCTGCATGCAGCAAGACCCAGACAACATTCAGACTTCAGGTATCAAGGGATATGGGGAGAAGGCAGGTACAGGGTACTGAGTTTGGATGATCAGCCATGATCTCATTGTATGGCGGAGCAGGCTCGAGGGGCCGAATGGCCTACTCCTGCTCCTAGCTTCTATGTTTCTATGTTCAGCTAATAAGTAGCAAGTAACATTCGCACCACACAAGTGCCAGGCAATGACCAACTCCAACAAGAGAGTCTAACCACTTCCCCATGTCATTCAATGGAATTACCATCGTTGATTCCCCCACCAACCACCTCCTGGGGGTCACTATTGACCAGAAACTTAACTGGACCAGCCACATAAATACTGTGGCTACAAGAGCAGGTCAGAGGCTGGGTATTCTGCAGCGAGTGACTCACCTCCTGACTCCCCAGAGCCTTTCCACCATCTACAAGGCACAAGTCAGGAGTGTGATGGAATACTCTCCACTTGCCTGGATGAGTGCAGCTCCAACCACACTCGAAGCTCAACACCATCCAGGACAAAGCAGCCCACTTGATTGGCACCCCATCCACCACCTTAAACATTCACTCCCTCCACCACCGGCGCACCGTGGCTGCAGTGTGTACCATCTACAAGATGCACTGCAGCAACACGCCTAGGCTTCTTTGACAGCACCTCCCAAACGCACAACCTGTACCACCTGGAAGGACAAGGGCAGGAGCCGTATGGGAACACTATCACCTCCAAATCATACGCCATCCTGATTTGGAAATATATCGTCGTTCCTTCATCGTCACTAGGTCAAAATCCTGGAAGTTCCTCCCTAACAACACTGTGGGAGTACCTCCACCACATGGACTGCAGCAGTTTAAGGCAGCGGCTCACCACGACCTTCCCAAGGGCAATTAGAGATGGGCAATCAAAGCTGGCCTTACCCGTGACGCCCATATCCCATGAATGAATAAAAAAAAGTCACAAATTATGTCCTGTGCGCCTGTGGCCGAGTGTGGCATCAAGGAGCCCTAGTAAAACTGAAGTCAATGGGAATCGGGGATGTTCGCTGATGACTGCACAGTGTTCAGTGCCATTCACAACTCCTCAAATAATGAAGCAGTCCATGCCCGCATGCAACAAGACCTGAATGATGTTCAGGCTTGGGCTGATAAGTGGCAGCTAACATTCGCGCCACAGAAGTGCCAGGCAATTACTATCTCCAACAAGTGAGAGTCTGAACACCGCCCCTTGACATTCAACGGCATTACCATCGCCGAATCCCTCACCATCAACATCCTGGGGGTCACCATTGACCAGAAACTCAACTGGACCAGCCATATAAATACTGTGGCAACAAGAGCTGGTCAGAGGCTAGGTATTCTGTGGCGAGTGTCTCACTTCCTGACTCCCCAAAGCCTTTCCACCATCTACAAGGCACAAGTAAGGAGTGTGACGGAATACTCTCCACTTGCCTGGATGAATGCAGCACCAACAACACTCAAGAAGCTCGACACCATCCAGGAAAAAGCAGCCCACTTGATTGGCATCCCATCCACCACCTTAAACATTCACTCCCTCCACCACCGGCATACCATGGCTGCAGTGTGTACCATCTACAAGATGCACTGCAGCAACTTGCCAAGGCTTCTTCGGCAGCACCTCCCAAACCCGCGACCTCTTCCACCTAGAAGTACAAGGGCAGCAGGCGCATGGGAACACCACCATCTCCAAGTTCCCCTCCAAGTCACACACCATCCTGACTTAGAAATATATCGCCGTTTCTTCATCATCGCTGGGTCAATATCCTGGAAGTCCCTACCTAACAGCACGGTGGGAGTACCTTCACCACACGCACTGCAGCGGTTCAAGAAGGCGGCTCACCACCACCTTCTCAAGGGCAATTAGGGATGGGCAATAAATGCTGGCCTTGCCAGCGACGCCCACATCCCATAAACGAATTTTTTAAAAAGGCTTAACCAATTGGTTTGCAATCTCGCCATCCTTTTTAACCCTGAGCTGAGCTTCCAACTGCATATACTTTTCATTACAAAGACCACCTATTTCCACCTCCCCAACATTACCCACCTCAGCCCATCTGCTGCTGAAACCATCATCCATGCTTTTGTCACCTCCAGACTCAACTATACCAATGCATTCTTGGCTGGCCTCCCATCCTTCCCCCTCTGTAAACTTCAGCTCATCCAAAACTCTGCTGCCCGTATCCTAACCTGCACCAGATTCTATTCACCTATTATCTCTGTCCTTACTGACCCAGTCTCCGAAAGCCTCCAATTTAAACTCATCCTCGTGTTTAAATCCCTTCTCGTCTTTGCCCCTCTGTAGCTTTCTCTTGCCCTACAACCCTCCCCTCTCCAATCCTCTGACTCTAAGCTTGTTTGCAGCCTTCCCTCACTTCATCCCGCCATGCCTTTCAGTCATCTAGTTCCCATACCGTGGAAATCCCTTCCTAAACCCCTCTGGCTCTCCGCCTTCCTTTACGGCCCTTCTTACACCCAGCTCTTTGTCCAAGCTTTTGTTCACCCCTCCTAATATTTCCTGTTTTGCTTCAATGGTACCATCACCACACGCACTGCAGCGGTTCAAGAAGGCGGCTCACCACCACCTTCTCAAGGGCAATTAGGGATGGGCAATAAATGCTGGCTTTGCCAGCAACACCCACATCCCATGAACGAATAAAAAATGTTTTAGTCTTACCAAAATAAGTTGAAAATATCCTCCAATAATCCATAAATGGCTGTCATAACTATATAGGCTAGCATCAAAGCATGGGAGTTCAGTAATGGGAGGGGAAAAATGTAAGTTTAATTACTCCTCCCCACCCTTCCATTCAAATAAGTTCCCAACTTCAGTTGTGTTGTTTGGGGAAGTACTGAATGGAAGTCAGGTGTTGTACCAGAAAAGTCAATGCCTTTTTACATATTATATGCACATATTTTGCTGGGGCAGTCACTTTTGTATATTCTATAGTAGACTACATTGGCCCAGAAATTGATCTCGCTCTGTTCCCGCGGGGGTAAGGCTTCCCCGCGATCTCTCACTCCGCGTGTGCTTTTTCAGATCCAGCTCGCACGAACTTGATGTTCTAGACATCAGCTGGGCAGTGCTTGCGTATCCCACCGGCGTAGTGAATTCGTGCGAGCTGTGGGATCACGTGACTCAGTTAGAGCCAATGGCAGCACACCATCTTCCATTCATAAGTTTCACATACGTGCTGTGAAATCTATGAATCTTACACCCCCCAAAATAACAGCTAAACCTCAATTAAATTTAAAAAAAACCATCACATTAATAAAATAAGTATAGTTAAATAAATTAACCATTTTAAATAAAAAATAAAATTTTTGAAAAAATTTAAAATCTTTTAAAAAGTTATAAAAATAAACTTACCTGTCTTTAAAGTCTCTAAAAAAGATATACCTGTTAAAAAAAATTCAAAAAAATACTTAATTCACTACTTACCTTGTTAAAAGTGGGTCTTACTCCTCCTTTTTCCATTTCTAAAATCTTCCGTACTTACCTGCGCGTCCAAAGCACGAAGTGCACAGCGTGCGCGCAGCCTGTAGTGCGCACGCGATGCACCGAGGAACCGCCCCCTTTTCAAAAGACCAAGTGCCGGTTTTCAGCGCATGCGCAGGGCATGCAGAAAACCGGCAATTGGAGAGAGAATACGCGAGAGTACGCAGTGCGTACTCTCGCGTCGCGGGATGAATTTTTGGCCCATAATCAACTATTCTGGGAATTTTCTTTTCTGTATTCTTCTGTTGTCCATACCTCAATCTCACCATTGAAAATATATGTTAACAGTTTAATCTAATAATCTTGTTCACCCGAACACTGAACTCTTGTACAGTCCTTAATGAGTTATGTATTGTCTCAAGTAATTTTTTATTTTTTTTGGTTAGGTGACCCTTTAAACTGCTTGATTGTCAATTAAATTAGAAAATTATAATATATAACTATTTAAAAATTCCACCTCATTTTCAGAGGATTACCTTCTTTGGCGGTTCCTGCTTCTGGCTATATATACTAGTGGTGCCAAACCCTTGGCCGAACTTCACCAAAGCACCGTCCACAATGAAAGTAACGGGAGTGTTCTTCTGCTGGTGCTGATAAAAGAGGAGGAGTCCACATCTGCAAAAGGTACACAGTCACCACACTGTACCAGACAATCAAGAGAAACAAATATCTAGACTTTTTGGTAAGTACATGGCATTTCAGAAATATTAAACCAAACCCCCGCAAAAATAGTACAAATTTTATATCAGATAACAGGTCACCATTAAAAAACACAAATGTTCAAAAGAATATTAAAAATTTATAATCAACTCCTTATATTTTGTTCCCAAAATTGAGAAGATTGGGCCTATACTCTCTGGAGTTTAGAAAAATGAGATGTGATCACATTGAAACTCATTGAGGAGGATTGACAGGTTAGAAGTGGAGAGATTGATTTCCCTGGCTGTGGAGTCTAGAATTAGGGGGCACAGTCTCAGGATAAGGGGTCGGCCAGTTAAGACCGAGATGAGGAGGATTTCTTCACTCAGAGGGTGGTGAATCTTTGGAATTCTCTACCCCAAAGGGCTGTGGATGCTGAATTGTTGAGTATATTCAAGGCTGAGATAGATAGATTTTTGGACTCATGGGGAATCAAGGGAAATGCAGATCGGGCAGGAAAGTGGAGTTGAGGTAGAAGTTCAGCCATGATCTTATTGAATGGCGGAGCAGGCTCGAGGGGCCGTATGGCCTACTCCTGCTCCTAATTCTTGTGTTCTTAAAATTCTGCTGCTTCTCTCTGAATTTTTCCACTGAATATGAATGTAAGGAACATGGTTTGGTTTTAAATAAATGAAACAAATGGAGCAGATACAGCAAAAGTAGCAAAGTAATATAAATGTGACAATATAATTTAAGGTATAGTACAGGTCAACATTTTCAAACACTGAAATGTTTTAATAAGGGCTTATTACATGCCTACCTGTAACCTCTGCTGTTAACAATTCAGTTTAAAGACTTTTATGTAAAAAATATTCTCAAGTAAATCCAATTTAACAGTCTATTCTGGTAATCATCTCTTCAAATGTTTCTCCCTTCTATGCAAAATCAGATCTGACAGAGGATGTATTTCACAAGTGAGGTGTGCTAATTAACTCCTGATACAAGGGATAAATTCCTTTTGCAGCTCCTTAAAATTAAATAATGGGGTTATACCGCAAGCTGTTCTGAACACCCACGTTTGGCATTATTTTGCACAGTGAAATCAAAAATTGTACTTTGCTAATCCTCCCAATGTTGGATAGACTTTCACTTCGTCACTCCATAGCTCTCATTCTAGTACTCTCTCTGTGACTAGATGCTTCAAATTGAAGAGATTAAACTGAGTTTGCATCCTGCACTACCACTTTAACATTGCCGTGTGTAAGGGAAACTGCTTCAACGTCAAAGCAGCATTAATCTTGTAGACAAATTCATTATGCGCACGGTAAAATGTAACTCATAACTCTCTCAAACCCAAGACAGTCTAAGAGTTGAATACTGTTCCTACATCTGGGGAGGCTCTTCTGGCTACTTTCTCATATCCCTGGACAAGATACAAGAGGAAGCCCATTACCCAATAAGTCATTATTTTCTCATGTCTAGCCTCCAACCTCTTTCTTCACTGGAAGCTATTCAATGGTTACTGATCCTCTGTACTTTCCTCTCTTGTTCCTCTTAAGCTCTAAATATGCCCTTCTTCTCACACTTTCTCCTCTCTATACCCTCACTGGATCAGAACTTGCGCAGTCACCGAGACTAATTCATTCTTATCCATAGAAACATAGAAGATAAGAGCAGGAGTAGGCCATTCGGCCCCTCGAGCCTGCTCCGCCATTCAATGAGATCATGGCTGATCATCCAAACTCAGTACCCTGTACCTGCCTTCTCCCCATATCCCTTGATACCTTTAGCTTTAAGAAATATATCTAACACATTCTTGAATATATTTAATGACTTGGCCTCAACTACCTTCTGTGGTAGAGAATTCCACAGGTTCACCACTCTCTGGGTGAAGAAATTCTTCCTCATTTCTGTCCGAAATGGCTTACCCCTTATCCTTAGATTATGACCCCTGGTTCTGGACTCTCTGACCATCGGGAACATTCTTCCTGCATCTAGTTTGTCCAGACCTGTCAGAGTTTTATATGTTTCGATGAGATCCCCTCTCATTCTTCTATACTCCAGCGAGTATAAGCCCAATCGACCCAATCTCTCCTCATATGTCATTCCTGCCATCCCAGGTATCAGCCTTGTGAATCTTCGCTGAACTCCCTCCATGGCAAGAACATCCTTCCTCAGATAAGGCGACCAAAACTGCACACAATACTCAAGGTGTGGTCTCACCAAGGCCCTGTACAACTGCAGCAGGACATCCCTGTTCCTATACTCAAACCCTTTCGCTATGAAGGCCAACATACCATTTGCCTTCTTCACCGCCTGCTGCACCTGCATGCTTACCTTCAGCGACTGGTGCACAAGGACACCCAGGTCTCGTTGCACTTCCCCTTCTCCCAATCTATTGCCATTCAGATAATAGTCTGCCTTTCTGTTTTTGACACCAAAGTGGATAACCTCGCATTTATCCACGTTATATTGCATCTGCCACGCTTCTGCCCACTCACCCAACCTGTCCAAATCATCCTGGAGTTTCTCGGTATCCTCCTCGCAGCACACACTCCCACCCAACTTTGAGTCATCTGCAAACTTGGAGATATTACATTTAGTTCCCTTATCTAGATCATTAATGTATATTGTGAATAGCTGGGGTCCAAGGACCGATCCCTGCGGTACCCCGCTAGTCACTGCTTGCCACTCGGAAAAAGACCCATTAATTCCTACTCTCTGCTTTCTGTCCGCCAACCAGTTCTCTATCCAAGTCAATACCTTGCCCCCAATCCCATGTGCCTTAACTTTACACGCTAATCTCTTATGCGGGACCTTATCGAAAGCCTTTTGCAAGTCCAAATACACCACATCTACTGGTTCTCCCTTATCTATTTTCCCAGTTACATCCTCAAAAAATTGCAGTAGATTAGTCAAGCACAATTTACCTTTTGTAAATCCATGTTGACTTTGTCCAATCCTGTCACTGTTTTTCAAGTGCTCAGCTATTACATCCTTTATAATGGACTCTAGCATTTTCCCCACTACCGATGTCAGGCTTACCGGTCTGTAATTCCCCACTTTCTCTCTACCACCCTTTTTGAATAGTGGGGTAACATTAGCTACCCTCCAATCCATGGGTACAGTTCCAGATTCCGGGAGTTAAAAATTCTGAAATTCTTTACTTATCTCTTAAAATTTACAGATTGTGGGGCAGAGTTTCCGCTTTGGGCACAATTGGCAATTCGGGCGCAAATTGTGCCCAAAATTGCACTAGGTTTGAGAAGTGTTCCCCCCCCACAAGGTTCTGCTCAAACTAATTTGCATATTGCTGAAAATCTACCATGAACCGAGCATCAGGCAGTGTTTTAGAAATTTTTTTTTTTTTTTTTAATTCCTCGATATATTTAAGAGTGGTAACTTCGAAGGCCTACAAATGAGCAAAATTGGCGGAAACTCATAATAGTGATTAATTCGATAAGGGGGTGCGGCCAGTTTTGTGGGTGGGGCCGGCTTCTAGCGCGATATCTTTTAAACTAATGCAGAAGATTGCGGAAGCTCGATTTGCGCTTAAAATTCGCGATCTTTGCACTGTTTTCGTCGATTTCGGGCAAATTGCGCCGAAAAGACCAGCGAAACTGAGCGGAAATTCAAGGCCAGTTTTTTTTTTAAACCCTAGCTTGCCTTTATGTAACCATCACTTCTCAACTGATCGCATGTTCTCTCCAACTCTTCAACATTGGTGGTGTTCTGCACCTGGGCCCTCGGCCCTTCATCTAGGTTTCTCATTACATTTTTTTAAAAAGACTACAGTATCCTCCAATCCTATTTTAATAAAAGAGGATGGGCTGATCGGAGCTACAGAAACAATTTACTTCCACAGCTACCATCTACATCGCTGTACAAGGTCAAATAACGATGGCACCTCTCAGCCATAGTGTAGTACTACATCCAGTGGCCCGGTGGACAACTGAAAGAACACAATTTCAACAGCTAGAAGTCAATTTTTTTTCAGCAATTTATAAGCGATTTCATTAAGAGTAGCTACCGCACAGAACCACTAAACTTCGGAACCCAAATCGTGGCACTGCTAAACAAGCTCCAATCAAATGCTTCCCATCAAAACCATGGTTATAACTAGCTAGTTTCCTCAAGAAAGAAAAAAAGAACTTGCATCTATATAGCGTATTTCACATCTTAACCAATGAATTACTTTTGTGATGTAGGCAAATGTACCAGCCGATTTGCAAATGGCAAGGTCCCACAAACAACAATGAGATAAATAACCAGATAACTTTTTTTTTTTTAAATAAAAGTGACGTTAGTTAAGGGGTAAATGTACACCGGAAGAGCTTCCTTGTTTTTCTACTAAATATGCCATGGGATCTTTTACAGCCACCGGAGCAGGAAGACAGGGTCTCAGTTTAGCCTCTCATCCAAAAAATGGCCCCTCCACAATGCAATACTCCTTCAGTGCTGCACCGAACTGTCAGGCTAGATTAAGTGTTCAAGTCTCTGAAGTGGGGCTTGAACCCACGACCTTCTGACTCAGAGGAGAGTGCGCTACCACGAAGCTGATATACAAGTCACTGTTGGTGCTTGATTTCCCCCAAGGCTTTAGGATCTGCTCGCTCTCCCCCTCCTAATTCATATCAATAACTTCTTCAAATCATTATCCAGCCCATTGTGCATGTTTTCCTACATAACATGTTTGTCCACATAAGAATAGCCATTAAGTAATTCATTATAGGTGAAATATGCTGAGAAATTGGAGACATAATAAGATAGTATATAAATGCAAGTCTTTTTCTAATCCACTCTTTTGCTGATGATTCCATTCTATATTCAGCAACCTCCTTCAGATTGCATGCCCTCAGTGCACATAACCTCCCGTCCCCTCACAGTTTGATGTCCGAATTACTAGGTTTGATCTTGTCCATTAGCAAACAAAAATCTTGTTTCTTTCAATTCTTGGATGACACAATTTTGTCATAACTTCGCACATGGGTAACCAACAGCAACTACCTCTTACCATTGATGGCTCTACTTCTAATCTTCTTGATCCATTGATATTCTTGGTCTCACTATCACCTCCATTGCTAAAGCTGCCTCCATGAAGCTCAGTTTCCTCTTGAACAACTCTTAACCCTATAAAAGTTTTAACTAACGCTACTGTAGGAACACCATCACCCAAGGACTACAGCAGTTTATAGCGAAGACCCACCACCTTTAACTCCGCTTCACTTTGGAGTACACTTGGTCTCGACTCCCAGTGTGCAACACCACAGGAGACCGATTTGCACAATAAAATTCCAAGTAAATGATGAGTACTTACTTTCCACATTTTTTCCTGAATTGCTTCTCTATCCCTTGTGGCCTACAAATGGGGAAAAAAATAAAATGATGAATGTTTTAAGCAATTACTATCATTAACAATTCACACTTGAATTTTATTTTAAATTGACCCTGACCTGTTTCATGAAAGTAATGGATGAGATGGAAATTACTTCTGCAATTAGATTACCCACGACCACGTGTGCTACATAGTTATCTCCTCCATAGAACCATAGAGTCTCAAGACCCAGAATCATACATTTTATTCTTCTCCATACCCTCTTTAATACACTGATGTCTTTCTGAAGGCAAGGGAATGAAAGTACTACTTTGCATCTGGCCAGTAAAATCATTGACCCAAGAATATCTGATACCACGACAGGTCACAGTTCACTATCTAAGGCACACTCCAACCTCCATCGAGGCTGCCAGAACACATCGAACACTGCCATCTTACCTTCGAAGATAAATGCTCTCATCTTCCTCAATATTACAGAATTTATGAGCATGCTTAGATGCATCAATGACCCGCGCTCGGTCTTGTGGTCTCATGGGCAGTTTCTCCAAATGACAATCTGAAGGAGCAAATAAAAAAATTGATTTAAAAAGCATGCACGTCACTGCCTTGATCGCTTAGTGAGTAGTGTGAGATTGAACCGTATAGACCAGAAATTCCCACGTTTGAACCTAATCTATGCGGAGTTAACGGAGCTCTGTCAGGGCAGAAGTTGGGGTCCAATTTGCCTTAGTGTTCCTGGGTTAGGGAATTAGTGGGGGGGGGGGGGGGGGGGGGGGGAAATCAGATAAGGTTCCTGCTTCATCCACAGTCAAATAGCCTGCCAACATTCACCATCTAGGCGAATATATAAAGGCATGGCCTCAATGGTGAGATAGTAGAGGGCTGCAGGCGCTTAAGGAAATGTATCCTAGCATAAGTCTTCAGAAAAAAAAAGCAGGGAGAAAAGGTGACAGAATTGCGGGGGGAAAAAACGCTCAACTTTTGGAAAGATGTACATTTACCTGCAATTCTTGGAAGAGGGGAAGAGATAAGAGATAAATCATTATTTTATTTTTTTCAATCTCTCCACGTCTCCTTATCCCAAGGTGAAATGAACCAATGTTGTGAGATCCTCCATGTAGTACCCCAAATATGAACCAATTTTTAAAACAAATGGGAATGCGGTAGGAGAAAACGTAGATAAGCTCATTTCACTGCAGTAGCTTCAAACCAGAACTAACTATTTCACAGTCAGTGACACCGGAAACAAAAACTGCCTCTGAAAACTATACCAAATCTTCAGATCTGTCATTCCAATCCTTTCTTTGTGTTTTATTAAAAACAACATTGAACAGCATTCAATACAAGCTCACCACACTGGAGAAAAATAATAACGGTGAAATATTAGTTAAAAACAGCACAAATACAATGGATAGCAAAAAATAAATCTCCTGGGGTGGTCAGAGGTAATGGCCCAGATTTTGCAGTGGGTATACCGCCTTTGAAATCCACTGCAAGTTCGGGATTTCCAATCCCGAACTTGCGGTCTGGCAACGTACGCAGAGTTGGATTATTTGCCCAGCAATTATTTACGGAAATTTTACGGCTGGTGGAAACAGGCACACTCTCTCTCTCTTAGGCAGTCCCTCGGAACCGAGGATGACTTTTTCCACAGCTTAAGAGGATACCCGAAATGAAAAAAATGCTTTTTTAAAAAAAAAATTAATTACATCCAGAAACATTAAGGGGTAGAAATTAGGTCGCGCCCCATTTGGGGTGCAAATATCGTCTGGACGCAAATATTAGCGCCTGGCGCTAATTATCGGCACTGACTGGAAACTTCACTTTTACCGCCCCGGGAGGTGAGTGGAGCGCTAAAGCAGGCGCTGCACACCTGTCTTAAGGCGCAAAGGCCGAGCAGTGAGGCGCTAACTCAGAGCGCTGGCGAAGCTCATGTAATGTCAGTCAGCAATGGAACACACACACAATGGCACGGGCCAGTTCTTAAAGGGGATGGTTAATCTTGCTTTCCATCCACATCCTGTTCATTGCAGCCTTGAATCTCGGCCTGGAGAGACTTGCACATCAAATGTGCTGGAAAGAACAATGGAGAGTACCAGGCAAAGAGCTCAGAGTGCAGCTCCCACAGTCTCTGCTAAATCGATACAAGGAATGGCAAATCAAAATGAACCTGCAAAGTGCTGCTCAGTACCCAAAACTCCTTCACACAACGTTGAATCTCTCCAGAAGTCTCTCCCTCTCTCTCTCAGAATGCGTAGTTCAAAAATGCCACCAACAATAAAAGACAGGAAGAGGCCCCCTTTAAATAGCGCCCCCCCCAGCCCCACAGCGATTGATAGCGTTCCAGTCTTCTGGTCGTTGGAAGCGCCAGGCGGTAAGGCAGGGGGCGCCACTCAATTTCCGCTCCGGGGCGCCACAAGGGCGTTGCACCATGAAATGACGTCACAATCTGCACGCGCAGGTGGTCGCAGCGGTAAGTTTTAGCGCCGCCGCACAATGTCAAGTTAAGTTCCCGAGCGGCGCAAACATCGCTGCGCCCACATCGCTGCGCCCGGGCGTTAGCAGCTTTGCGCCCCATTAGCGCCCTCTTAAGGCGCTAACGGGAGGCGCAACCAACTGAATTTTTACCCCCAAAAGCTTTAATAGGAAACAATCCATGTGTATGTTAAAGCTGCAGGTTTTTTAAAAATAAAGTTTAAATTTCAGAACTTTCTGCACAGTGCACAGTATTTGTTCACAAGTGGGGATTATAAGTAATGAATTGGCTTCCCACAATAAAAGCTAAATCTGTATGTATTTTAAAGGTTGTAGTAATGAAGTAATGCAGTAATTTAAATGAATGAAAGACGATCTGTTTTCTGATTGGAGGACCAGGCCCATGTGATCCCAGGTACGCTGCCACACAGGCTGCGTCGCTGGGATCCGTGGGCCATTACGCTGCCCTCCTACTCGCAGCGTCAGAGCGCAAGTTTACAAAGGAGGGCCGCCATCAGGTAGGTGCGTATTCTTTTCGCAGGTCGGCGGTGTACTCCGGAGGTACGCCGCCGACCGCAATTTTTAGCCCATTAATTGGCGTGCAAGAACGTTTAAAATTTTCTTGCAAGCAAAATTAGCTTATCACCACAATAAACCATAGTAAACCCGAGTTGTTTTAGGTCAGAGGTAACAATGACAGCTTTAGTAAAATTTTGCGGACCTTGCAGTTTTTTATAATGTCAGTCTATCTAAATAATCAAAATAGTGCATGGGGGAGGCACAGTGGCGCAACTTATCTGCAATTCTCCACACAACCATCTCAAAGAAGTTACTACGGGAAGCAGTAAAGCACTTCCCACCTGGAGGGAAGGAGGAAACAAAACAAAGAGCTTCAAGTGAGGGTCAATCTGGGTGACCAGCTATAGCATGGCACATATGAAGGCGTGGGAACTGGTCTCCAGTCTGACTCATAAGCTTAGGAATACGCAAAGCACAGGGAGAAATAAGAAGGGAAAAAGAGAAGATAAATTCAAGAAGAAATAATTATGCCTGGGTCAAAATTTACTTAAACTTTCCTCTCACATTCATGCTAGCTATATTAAAAGAGCAATGGGAACGATCACATGACCTGCTGGTAGTTAAAGATAACCTCTTCCACTATTATTTAAAAAAACAAGTATTGCAGAACTAAAAAAACATTCCCAACCACCAACCTCATTCAGAATAAGGGTCCCTATTTGTTGATTTTTTTAAATGCTATAAAGTATTGGAATTGGTGGTTCGGTTTTTCTGTTATATTAATACAACTTTAGTCTAAATCAGTAGTGCTCATAATGCCAAGGTGTCACTAGCAGGTCACCTCCCCTTCAGTTGTGGCATCTTAGCATACCCACTGTTCTGCATACTGTTAGGCTTGCATTCATGCTCTGCCTAGCTGTAGGATATTACCAGTGCTGGAATTAAGTCTTCTTTCCTTCTATTACTGTAGAATGATAGAAAACAGAGCAATGTTAGTAGGAAAAAGAACTCTTCCATTATCCACTGAGCATGTGAAAAAGCTCTATTCAAAGTTCTGGTCATTGCCACCCCTCCAGAGTGCTATTTTTGAAATCAGAATGTGACATACAGCCCAGATACAGATCCCATCATTCCAGAGTGAAGGAGGTAGTTACAGCATTCTGGAGAGTGGTCCTTCAGCAAATACTGCTCAAGATTAAGGCCTTCAATTTAAAAAATGTGCAGCAATAAATGATACCACTGGGAGCTTGAGAGTCTGTATCTAGGGTTTGTAATTGTGACATGCATTCTACGCTTAAGATTGTGGTTATACCTGAAGAGATTGCAAAGTCTCTGTTTGAAGAATGGACTCAGTCGAGAATATTTTTTGTGGACTTTATGGGATTTTTGAGGGTATTTTCCCTGTGATGGGATCGCCCTGTGCAGATACGTTAAAAACTGGTTTGTTAAAACTCCAGAGAACGCATGGCAGTTGGCTGTGACAAAAGAACCGTCAGTCATCCAGAATGTATGGGTTCGCCCGACAGTCCTGGAAAAAGGAAGGGGGGGGGGCCATTGACGAAGGGGCTGAGGACCCTGATGCACCCGTTAACTTGAACCTATTAGAAAGCCACTCTAATATGCAAAAGCACTTCTCACCTCCATCTCAGAAGAGAAGCAGAACAATGAACCCACTAGCCTAGGTTCTAGGTCTAGGTTCGGATCGGTCATGGCCCTGTGGGTAGCGTAGCGGGCCCAGGGGCCGTGTAGCCTGATCCTGCTCCTATTTTGGGTGTCCAATTCTGTTAGGTTCAGGAGATGGTTCTGTGATAGTAGATTGGCAGTTAGGATCAGATCAGCCATGATCTTATTGAATGGCGGAGCAGGCTCGAGGGGCCGATTGGCCTACTCCTGCTCCTATTTCTTATGTAGCCTAGCCAGCCAAAAGAGCCAGTTTTTCCCAACACAAAGACCGAGATATGTCCCAGACATAGGGCCATTAGTCCAATCACGGAATACACATGGGTCTGATGATGGCCTATCACTGACTAAGCACCGGAGTGCTTAGAAACAAAAGGATTTTAAAGATTGGCGGGAAAGATAGGGGTAGCAAGACTCCTATAAAGATAGAAATAACAACAGAAAACGCTGGAAAAACTCAGCAGGCGAAGCAGCATCCGTGGAGAGAGAAACAGAGTTAACGTTTCAGGTCGAGACCTTTCATCAGAACTGGAAACAGCAGGAAATCAAATAGATTTAAGGCAAGGATAAAGCTGGGAAAAGGGGGAGGGGATGAAAGAACAAAAGGAGAGCTCAAGAGACATTAAGAGATATTCAAAGCAAGAGGTGGTGTTAATGTGACATTAACACCACCTCTTGCCTTGAATATCTCTTAATGTCTCTTAATCTCGCCGTTTGTTCTTTCATCCCCTCCCCCTTTTCCCAGCTTTATCCTTGCCTTAAATCTATTTGATTTCCTGCGGTTTCCAGTTCTGATGAAAGGTCTCGACCTGAAACGTTAACTCTGTTTCTCTCTCCACGGATGCTGCTTCGCCTGCTGAGTTTTTCCAGCGTTTTCTGTTGTTATTTTGGATTTCCAGCATCTGCAGTATTTTGCTATCCTATAAAGATAGATTCTTTTCCACCATTCTCTCTCTCTCGCTCCACCAAGATCGACCTAACAAGAAGTAGTACCAGAGGAAGAAGCCGCTGAGACTGAGAACCGCATACCCCTCACAGGGAACGGCCTCCAGGCAGTGACTTCCCACAGCTGAGCGGAGCGATCGAGACCGACCGTGTGTGGTGGTAAGCATGGTCTCCAGTGTCCCAAGCCGATAACCAGATATCCCAGGCGAGCTGGCTGAGGTGTAAGGGCTCAGGGTTTTTCTCAGAAGTGACGTTTTTTGGGCTTTCCGGGGTGGAAGCTTCGTTTGGTTCAGCCAGGCGAAGGGGCTTATGCGACTGGGTAATTCGTTGGTAGGGTGGAGTTAGAGTCCACCATAGCAACAAGGGAATTACTGCATGTTACAGTCCCCAGTTGTGTACTGTATGTATGTTGTTTGTAACCTGGATCTTATTCTCCACAGAGACAGTGATTTTGTTTAGTAGTGCATGTTTTAGCCAGTGTATGTTAGACCAAATAAATATAAGTATGATTTTTCACCAAAGCATTCCTGTCCGTGACTTATTCCATTTACACTCTGAATAATAATTCCCGGGTATAGAACTTTCGTAAGGCGGGGGCAATTCGAACCGTCCGTCTAGCAATTGGGCTAGGATCAAAACCGCTTACATACCATAGCTACCAAATTTCAGAGGATAGTTCCAAATCAATTCACAGCGAGCAGTAACTTGTTCATACAGGCTAGTGGCAAATCTGACTTTTGAGGCTTGGGAGAAAATTCTAGCATGCGAGCTTACCCAAATGTCTAGAATTACACTCCCACCCAATAGATTTTAAAATGTATTGAGAGGACCGTGCTCTTGCATCATTCAGTCGCTACTTCAGTTTACAGAGAATCCTGGGGTCCAAAGGACTCCTATAGCATTTTTTAAGCTGGGCTTGACACTGCACCGAAGCTATACTTTATACGGTGTCAAGCTAAAGCAGCGGGAGATGGCCTCCTCCAGGGGGGTCTCACATTGTTGCAGGGTGAAATCATGCTGGGACTTGACCCCAGGCGTCAGTTTCACATCGCTGCAAAGCGGAAATTGCTTGGCAGTGTGCAAGACTGGTGGTAGAACTACATGTTCATTGCAACCTTTGGAGAGGAGTGGGCTGCAAATATCGACTGCACTCTCGGAGAATAACAAGCAAACACTATCTACAAACAACCCCTGCACATCCTCCACAACACTTCAATATTAGTAAAGCATTTTTTTGATATATGCCTAGATTTTGATCTGAACACATACTCTCTGGCAGCCAAATTAAACACCAGATAAACCAGATTGGATTTGCTAAAATAAAAATCAATGATGCTTGATTTGGAGATAACATCCATATTAATAAAATCTCAAACATATGAACAAAATAGCAGCATGAATTAATGCTTGGCAATAATGTATATCTGCTTGGATGAGTCACAGTATTGGTTTAAAATCAGAGCTAGGGTCAGACTGCCCAGACACTTTTTTCAAGAGTCTCATCAGGATTACAGAATAAAATCAAAAAAGTCACAAAGAATTATGATTAACTCTCTCAAGCATTTGCTTTGCTCTGTGCTAGAACCTCAACTATTAACTATATTTATTAATGACTTAGGTAATGCAATAGAGAGCCATATATCCAAGTTTGCCAATGACACACATATTGGTGGCATAGAAGGTAGTGTAGCTGGGAGCATAAAATTAAAGAGACATTGATAGATTAAGTGAATGGGCAAAACTGTGGCAGATGGATTTCAACGCAGGCAAGTGTGAGGTCATCCATGTTGAACCAAAGAAACGATAGAGCTGAGTAGCTTTTAAATGATACAAAGCTAGGATCAGTGGAGGCCAAAGAGATTTAGGAGTCTATGGACACAGATCACTAAAACGGTCAGGTACAAAAAATAATCAAAAAGGCTCATGGAATGTTAGCTTTTATAACTAGAGAGCTAGAATATAAAGGGGAGGAAGTTTTGCTAGGTCTATACAAAGCCCTGGTTAGACCACATCTGGAGCACTGTGTTCTAGGCATCGCACCTTAGAAAAGGGTATATTGGCCTTGGAAGGAGCGCAGTGCAGATTCACCAGAATGTTACCAGGGCTCCAAGGGTTAGATTATGAGGAGAGAATATATAAACTAGGCTTGTATTCCCTGGAATATGGAAGGTTAAGGGGTGATTTGATTGAGGATTTTAGGATTTTGAAAGGAATTGATAGGGTAGATAGAGAGAAACGTTTTTCCGCTGGTGGGGGGAGTCTAGGACAAAGGGACATAACCTTAAAATCAGAGCCAGGCCATTCAGGAGAGAAGTTAGGAAACAGTTCTTCACACAAGGTGTTAGAAGTGTGGAACTCTCCCACAAAAAGCAATAGATGTTAGCTCAGTTAATAATTTTAAATCAGAAATTGATAGATTTTTGCTAGTCAAAGGTATTAAGGGATATGGAGCCAAGGCGGGTAACATAAGAACATAAGAAATAGGAGCAGGAGTAGGCCATTCGGCCCTTCGAGCCTGCTCCGCCATTCAATGAGATCATGGCTGATCTTCTGCCTCAATTCCATTCACCGGCCCTATCGCCATATCCCTGGAGGCCTTTACTCGTCAGAAATCTATCGACTTCTGTTTTGAATATACCCAATGACTGAGCCTCCACAGCCCTCTGGGGTAGAGAATTCCAAAGATTCACCACCCTCTGAAGAAATTGCTTCTCATCTCAGTCCTGAATGGCCTACCCTTTATCCTGAGGCTGTGGCCCCTGGTTCTAGACTCCCCAGCCAAGAGAAACATTCTCCCAGCATCCACCCTATCAAACCCTGTAATAATTTTGTATGCTTCAATGAGATGCCCTCTCATTCTTCTGAATTCAAGAGAATACAGGCCTAGTTTACTCAATCTCTTCTCATACAACAGTCCCGCCATCCCAGGAACCAGTCTGGTGAATCTTCGTTGCACTCCCTCTATGGCAAGTATATCCTTCCTTAGGTAAGGAGACCAAAATTGTACACAGTGCGCCAGGTGTGGTCTCACCAAGGCCCTATATAATTGGAGTAAGATTTCTTTACTCCAATACTCAAATCCTCTTGTAATGAAGGCCAGCATACCATTTGCCTTCCTAATGGCTTGCTGCACCTACACATTCACTTTCATTCAATGACTCATGTACAAGGACACCCAGGTCCCTTTGAGCATCTGCATTCCCCAATCTTTCACCATTTAGGTACTCTGCCTTTCTGTTTTTTCTACCAAAGTGGATAACTTCACATTTATCCACATTATATTCCATCTGCCATGTTCTCGCCCTCTCAGAGCCTGTCAAGATCCACTTGAAGCCTCTTCACATCCTCTTCACAACTGACACTGCCACCTAGCTTTGTATCATCAGCAAATTTGGAAATGTTACATTTAGTCCCCTCATCCAAATCATTGATATAGATTGTGAATAGCTAGGGCCCAAACACCGATCCTTGCGGTACCCCACTAGTCACAGCCTGCCATCCTGAAAAAGACCTGTTTATCCCTACTCTTTGTTTTCTGTCTGTTAACCAATTCTCAATCCATGCTAGTATATTACCCCCAAGTCCATGTGCCCTAATTTTGTTCACCAACCTCTTGTGTGGGATCTTATCGAAGGCCTTCTGAAAATCCAGATACACCACATCTACTGGTTCCCCTTTGTCTACTCCACTAGCTACATCCTCAAAGAACTCCAATAGGTTTGTCAAACAGGATTTCCCTTTCATAAATCCACGTTGACTCTGCTCAATCTTACTATTAGTTTCTAAGTGCCCAGTTATTGCATCCTTTATAATAGATTCCAGCATTTTCCCAACTACTGATGTGAGGCTAACAGGTCTGTAGTTCCCCGTTTTCTCTCTCCCTCCTTTCTTAAATAGCGAGGTTACATTTGCTATCCTCCAACTGCAAGAACCGTTCCAGAATCTATAGAATTTTGGAAGATGACAACCAATGCGTCCACTATCCCAATGGCCACCTCTTTCAAAACCCTACGATGTAGGTCATCCGGTCCTTGGGATTTGTCGACTTTAAGTCCCATTAATTTTGCTAGAACTGTTTTTTTTTTACTAATAATAATTTCTTTAAGTTCCTCATTCTCGCCACACCCTTGGTTTTCTCGTATTTCTGGGAGGTCCTTTATGTCTTCGTGAAATCAGAAACAAAGTATTTATTTAATTTCTCTGCCATTTCCTCATTCCCCATTATAAATTCTCCCGTCTCTGACTGTAAAGGACCTACATTTACCTTTGCCAGTCTTTTCCTTTTCACATACCGAGAGAAGCTTTTACAATCCATTTTTATATTTTTTGCTAGTTTGTGCTCATATTCCATTTTCCCTTTATCAATTTCTTGGTCCCCCTTAGCTGATTTCTAAAAAGATCCCAATCCTCAGGCTGACCGCTTTTTCTGGCAACTTTATAAGCTTCCTCCTTTGACTTAATACTAGCTTTAATTTCTTTTTGTTAGCCATGGTTGGATCACTTTTCCTTTTGGCTTTTTATGCCCTAGAGGAATATATGTTTGTTGCAAATTATGCATTATTTGCTTGAATGTTAGCTATTGTATGTCCACCTTCATACCTTTTAGTGTAGTCTCCCAATCTACCATGGCCAACTTGTCCCTCACACCCTTGTAGTTTCCTCTGTTTAGATTGAAGACCTTAGTTTCAGATTGGACTACATCACTCTCAAACAATGTAAAATTCAATGATATTATGGTCACTTGTTCCTAAAGGCCCCTTTACCACAAGATTATTGATTAGCCCTTTCTCATTACACAGTACCAGATCCAGAATAGCCTGTTCCCTGGTTGGTTCCTCCACATACTGATCCAGGAAACCATCTTGCATGCATTCCAAGAATTTGTCTTCCACACCATTAGTGGTAATTTGATTTGCCCAGTCAATATGTAAATTAAGTCCCCCATGATTACTGTATTGCCCTTGTTACATGCACTTCTAATTTCTTGATTGATACTGTGCCCTACATTACCACTACTGTTTGGTGGCCTATACACAACTCCCACCAATGTTTTCCACCCTTTGCTGTTTCTTAGCTCCACCCAAACTGATTCCAGTTCTACATCACGATCTGCCGAGCCAAGATCTTTAATCTCTACTGTACCGATCTCATCCCTTATTAACAGCTCTACGTCACCTCCTTTTCCTTTTTGTCTGTCTTTCCTAAATGTTGAGTACCCTGGAATATTCAGTTCCCAGCTTTGGTTACCCTCTACCATGTCTCTGTAATGGCAATTACATCATACCCATTTACTTCTATTTGTGCTATTAATTCATCCACCTTGTTGCGAATGCTATGTGCATTTAGATAAAGTGCCGTCAACTTTGCCTGTTTAATATTTTTCTGCACTTTTACCCTCTTTACTGTTGGCCTTTGTTTCGCTGACTACTTCTCTAACTTGCACTTCCAGCTTTGTTTCTCTCCATTCTGGGCCCACACTGAGGTTCCCAGCCCCCTGACAAACTAGTTTAAATCCTTCCCAACAGCACTAGCAAACCCCCCTGCGAGGATATTGGTCCCGGTTCTGTCGCGGTGTAACCCGTCCAGCTTGTACAGGTCCCACCTTCTCCAGAATCAGTCCCAATGCCTCAGGAATTTAAATCCCTCCCTCCTACACCATTTCTCCAGCCATGCATTCATCTGGTCTATTCTCCTATTTCTGCTCTTGCTAGCACGTGGCACTGGGAGTAATCCTGAGATTACTACCTTTGAGGCCCTGCTTTTTAATTTATTTCCTAGCTCCCTATATTAAGCTTGCAGGACTTCGTCCCTCTTTCTACCTATGTCGTTGGTACCGATATGGACCACGACCTCTGGCTGTTCACCCTCCCCCTTCAGAATGTCCTGCAGCCGCTCAGTGACATCCTTGACCCTGGCACCAGGGAGGCAACATACCATCTTGGAGTCACGTCTGCAGCCACAGAAACGTCTATCTGTTCCCCTTACGATAGAATCCCCCATCACTATTGCTCTCCCACTCTTTTTCCTCCCCTCCTGTGCAGCTGAGCCACTTGTAGTGCCACGGACTTGGCTCTTGCTGCATTCCCCTGAGAAACCATCTCCCCCAGCAGTATCCAAAACGGAAAATCTGTTGGAGAGGGAGATAGACCCAGGGGACTCCTGCACTACCTTCCTCGTTCTTTTACTCTGTCTGGCGGTCACCCATTCCCTGTCTGCCTGTGCACTCTTTACCTGCGCTGTGGCCACCTCGTTAAACGTGCTATCCACGCAGATCTCAGCCTCGCAGATGCTCCACAGTGACTCCAGCCGCTGCTCCAGATCCAAAATGCGGATTTCGAGTAGCTGCAGCTGGAGACACTTCCTGCACACGTGTTCGCCCTGGACACCGAAAGTGTCCCCGACTTCCCACATAGCACAGGAGGAGCACTCCACGCTGCCGAGCTGCCCTGCCATGTCCTACCCTTAATTTACTCCCTTTACTTCCTCTAAATTAAAGAATATTAAATACACTTGAGACTTTACTTCACTTTAAACACTACTTACTCTAAACTAGAGACCTTACTTTTACTTTAACGACTGGACTGTAGAAATACTCACCAGGTCCTACTTACCAATCAGCTCCTTCCCTGGTTTTGATGTCACTTTAGCGGTTTTGCAGTTGTTGTTGTTGTTGTTGACTGCTCCTGCTCTCAGACTCTTTCCTGGGTGTAAAGTAAGAAACCAGTTCCGACAGAGTGAAGCAAAGGCGAAGCAAGGGAGCTCCTCCTTCCACTCCTCACCCACCTAACTCCCTCACCCAACTCTCAGCACTCTGTTCAAACCACACTCAGTGCAGATCGCACTGCGAAGCATGTTTTAATAGGCATAGTTTCCCTAATTAACTGCCTTCAGCTGCTCTGAATTATCCTCTGCCTTCTCCGGGGCTGCCGACTCCTTTCAGGTAGATGGAGTTAGGATACAGATCAACCATGATCATATTGAATGACAGAACAGGTTCGAGGGACTGAATGCCCTACTTCTGTTCCCATCTTCCGACGTTTTTGAATTTGGGTTATGAACAGTGAGTGCTGAAGACGTTGTTGAGACTTGAGAAACCTAGGTGAAGTCTGCCTCAAAGCCTCAGCTGGTTAAGAGAATGTGTAGCAGAGCCATACAGACCAAGGTCGTCTTCAGTTTTGATCCCTGATCTGTGCCATGTTTATCTTTCCTCGGGTAAAGCAGCAGTGATAGGAGTGCTGCAATTAGCCTCAGTGCCCCCAATTTAGGAAGTAAAAAAAGCAGTCAGGGCTCCCACTCTAGATAACGATCCAGTGATCAATACTTGTGTGGTTGTCAGGTAAGGACTGGATCTTAGAGCTGTGATGGCCTAGCATCAAATAACCTGCCAAATCTCACAATGTAGGCCCACATGTTGAAAATGGTTAGTTGGTGAAGTACCAGAAGGCAATTGGCACCTGTAAAACCATACATCCTGTTATCTCATTAAAAATATATATTTTTTCATATGCAAGGTTTTGATCATTCTATGAATACACTTTCCAGCAGCCCAGATACTGTCAAATACACCAGATTGTATTTACCATAACTTGATTTGTTGTAATATCTATCAACAAAAACTCAAAAATATAGAAGTTGCAGCTTGCATTAATACTGTGCAAAGTGTCAATGGCTTCAGATGAAGAGAAGGAAAGAAAATTGGAAATTAAATTGACTTCCATGGAAATCGGGCAAGATGTATAATGGGATCAGATAATCGCCCGTTTTACACTATTACCCAAAGTCAAAATTACCCCAAGGGGTCAGGTTCCACATGTACACTGATGACATCCAGCTCTACCTCTGCACCACATCTCTCGACCCCTCCACTGCTGCTCTGTTGTCCGACATCCAGTCCAGAATAAGCCACAAAGTCCTCCAGTTAAAACATTAAGACTGAAGTCATCGTCTTCGGCCCCCATCACAAACTGCATACCCTCACCACGGTTTCCATCCCCCTCCCCAGCCATTGCCTCAGGTTGAACCAGACTATTTGTTTCCATCTTCCACCTCCCTAACATCGCCCACCTCCATCCGTCTGCTGCCAAAACTTTTGTAACCTCCAGACTTGACTATTCCAATGCTCTCCTGGCTGACCTCACATCCTCAGCTCATCCAAAACTCTGCTGCTCATATGCTAACCCACACGATGTACCACCAACCTATCACCCCAGTGCTCACTGACCTACATTGGCTCTGTCCCCCAGTGCTTCAAATTTAAACTTCTCATCCTCGTGTTTAAATCCCTTGCAATGCATTCATATAGATAAATATTCTAAGGATATATATAAAAAGTTCATCAGCTGAATAAAGAACTGAAATGTTGGTCGCACAACTGGGTAAGACAGCATGTCAGCACCCTAGTGAGATTAATTTAAAATGCAATGGTAAATCACAAGGGAGCTAAAAAAATAAGATTGCTTCACAGTAATTTATTAAACTTTTATACCATTGAAGCTGTACCTGTCATTTTTTTTTACTTTAATCTCTGCAAGTGGGATTTTTACAAAGGCAGATCAAAAAACTGCTGGTCTCAGGAGATAACCCCTGAGGTACAAACAGAATATATGACAGTTAGCTGTTGAGCATGGTGTTTGCATGACTTAATTTGTATCTGCAGTGCTTGTGCGTTCAGTTTTCCCCTCACTCAGGGAATGAATTCTGTTTTCATGTTATTGTGAATTGTCAAGGCCCTGTTGCTTGGAGGGGTGGAGTAAATGCACTTAAATTTTCCCCAGTCAGCAACAGGACAAGGTTCATAGGCAGATATATAAACAGGGTCAGATGTGTGAACCACTGGTTCAAGTGCAGGGGCTCAGGGCTTGGCAGAGGCTTCACTCCCAATATCAAACAAATGAGCTGGGGTTCGGTCTTGGCAGTGTGGCCTGGACCAGTGCGATCCAGGGAGGGGGGAGGAGGCTACTGGGTTGAGCAGATTTTGAAACAAGTATGGAAGAAGGTGCTTCAGTCACAAGAACTAATCCCTTTATTCTTTATCTTGAGCATCGCCACCAATATTAGAGAACAACAGATGCCAGTCAATAACATGCTGGATAACACAATGGTGGCGAATATTACAAAACAACAAATGACAGAGACCACCTAAAGTAAAAGCACCTAAAGTATGAGCTGGTGCTGACCCAAGTCATTTGAAGTTTAGAACACGGACAGGCCAAAGAACAGTGTCATGGTGGAGGACCATGTGAATGAAACACATTGAACACCCTGTAAACTGAGCTCCAGGAACCAACACAAGTTGGGAAGACACAGCAAAAGCCAAGGCCTAAAAGTTAGATTGCGCCCAGATTGGAGCAGACACTGTACACGCCTAATGACGCCAGGGGCTTTGGGGGGGGGGGGGGGGAGGGAACTGTAGAATTATACAGCACAGGAGGCCATTCGGTCCATCGTGCCTGTGCCTGCTCTTTGAAAGAGCTATCCAATTATTCTCACTCCCCTGCTCTTTCCCCATAGTGGTGCAAATTTTTCTGTTCAAGTCTATTTTCAATTCCCTTTTGAAAGATAGTTTAGAATCTGCTTCCACCATCCTTTCAGGCAGTGCATTCCAGATCATAAGAACTCGCTGCGTAAAAAACATTTCTCATCTCCCCTCTGGTTCTTTTGCCAATTATCTTAAATCTGTGTCCTCTGGTTACCGACCCTCCTGCCAGTGGAAAGTTTCTCCTTATTTACTCTATCAAAACCGGGGTGTGGGGGAAAATCGGGAGGCGATGCGAGTGGCAGCTGGCAGTGGCCATGGATTTAATGTGGAGCCAGGAAGATTACTCCTACTACTGCCGGCTCCACAATGAGGTAAGTAAAAAAAAAAAAATCGAGTTTCCCTTTCTGGTGTCAGCTCCTTCAGTCCCTTGAAGGACTGCCAAGCACCTGAAGAAACTGACTGTGGCATGCATGGTGCATGCTGTACCTCATTGAAGTGTTGGCCTAGGTTAAGTGTTCAAGTCCCAACCTTCTGATTGACACAAGAGACAAGAGTTCTAGCACTAAGCCAAGGCTGACACACCTGAAGAAGTTTTCCCACCTTCCTTTTTTATGTTCTGACACAAGTCTTCTCCCAAAATGTTAACTGTATTTTCCCTTTCCAGATGCTGATGGGCTGGCTTTGTTTCCAGCTTCTTCCATTTTTATTTCACATTCCCTTCGTACAGTTTTTCTTTTTATCCCAGCACACTGCAGTACCACACATTCTCAGACGTGCCATACCACCAAGTTTGTCATGGACCTTCACATAACCATATTCATTCTACATAACAACAGAAAACGCTGGAAAAACTCAGCAGGCCAGGCAGCATCCGTGGAGAGAGAAAGAGAGTTGACGTTTCATTCTACATATGTCATCCCATTATACTTCAGGGTTTTATTTAAGCTGATTTTGCACTATATTGATTCATGATACTTTAGGTTCATTCATAACAAAAACATAATCATCAATCAAACCTCCCAAATCTCATCTGTAACTTTTTTTAAATCCCAAGGAGAAAAAAATTATCCCCCCGTGTGTAAAAAAAACCCGTTTCGCATGTATATTCGTGTCCTGCCTGGGAAGGTCCTCACCCCCCGCAGAACTCAATACTCGAGACCGAGGCTTCGGGGCCTGTCGAGACTGAGGCGCTTGCTTACCGAGGACCAGCACCATTTGTCCGCAGAGACAGTAATAAACGTGCAGTGGCTTCTCGCCATCGTCGTATTCCTCACGATCCCGGGTGTCGGAGCACACCACGCTGCGAGACACCACCTTCGGCATCTTGATTCACTTCGGGTCGGATCGGGACGAGACAGACGGAAACCCGCACCAACCGACTCCTCCGCACTGGAGATAGGGGCTATTCCCCAGCCGCCATCTTGGAAACCCAGACCGCGATGTGTTGTGGGATCGCTCCCAAAGATTTTGCAAGCGACCGTCATTGCAGCGGTTGTGCAATGTGAACTGTGCGGCTGAATGGAAGTGCCCACTCGCAGTATCTGCCCACATTCAGTCATGCTTTCTCACAAAATGGCGACAGACCTCATCCAAAGAAACAAAGAACTGTCATTTAAATAGCGCCCTTCACGATCTCAGGGCATCACAGCCAGAATTACTTTTTGAAGTGTGGCCACTGTTGTACCTTTTTTTTGGGGGGGGGGGGGGCGTAAAACAAATAAACTGTAATTTAACAAAAAACGTTAAAGAAAACTTAAATTAAAATTCTATTCATGGACGTGATGATGCACTCCAGTCCCTCCGGTCGCAGAATGCCTCAAACATGCCAGCGGACACCGCTTGCTTCATCTCCAGGGCCACCCAGGCGCAAACATGGCCACGGAAGAGAGGCAGGCAGTCAGGCTGAATGACCCCCTCGACCGCCCGTTGCCTGTTGATGGGTGGTCACTGTTCACAGAATCACAGAATCCCCACAGTGCAGATAGAGGCCATTTCGGCCCATCGAGCCTGCACCGACACATATCCCACCCTATCCCCGTAACCCCACGTATTTAATCCCCCTAACACTAAGGGTCAATTTGTCATAACCAAATCAACCTAACCCACACATCTTTGGACTGTGGGAGGAAACCAGAGCACCCGGAGGAAACCCACGCAGACACAGGGAGAATGTGCAAACTCCACACAGACAGTCACCCGAGGCCGGATTCAAACCCGGGTCTCTGACGCTGTGAGGCCATGATGCTGGGAGGCAACAATGCTGTGAGGCAACAGTGCTAACCACTATGCCACCGTGTTGTAAGGTAGAGAAACGTGGCAGCCAATTTGTGCACAGCAATGCTCAATTTTCTTGACCTTTGCTCATAAATTGAGATTCCTAAATATTTTGGTTGCTCACATCTGTATTCACTCACTCGGAGCTATTGAAAGCTACATTATCAACTTGCCGCAGTTTGTAGCTCTCTCAACTATGAATCAGAAGGTTGTGGACTCAAGTCTCACACATAGGCCAGAATTTTAACAGGATAGAGTGAGTGGGTTTGGGAGCTGAAATTGACAGTACGTCGGGAAGCCGGCTTCTGCATTTCACTCGTGCACGTTCGGCTGTAAGCGAGAAAGCCCCTCAGGACAGGCAGGTTACCAATTTAAAGCAATTAAGAGCTAGTTAAGAGGCTATTAAGTGTGTGTTTTTACATGGGTTTCCAGATTTAACTGTGTGTGCAATTGAGGGGCTGAACAAATGACAGGCAAAAAATCGCATAAGTACTGAGACCTCACACCTGCTTCCTTGCCTAAGTGAAAGGCTTTTGCTCACAGCACTTGTTCTGAGAGTTTGCTTTCAGTACTTTGGAAGTCGCTCTCACTACTTTGGAGGATTGTATGTCTGATCTCCACTTTACATCTATCAAATATCAGATCAGCATGGGTGCCGCTTATGCTGTTTCACCTTGGACCTCAGATGAGGACCAAGACGAGCAGCAGCAGCAGCAGCAACAACAACACCAGCAGCAGCGGCTACAGCCTTCTCCTCACTGGCATGCTGCTCCACCTGAGAGTGGGGATGAGCACAGGGGTGCACCTCGCAGGAGGCGATACCCCCAGCACAGGGTATCAGCAGAGGATCAGCTTCCTGGATATGACAACACCAGTATCTCAGGAGGCTCAGGGTATCACGTCAGGTCATGGCAGACATTTGTAGCTTGCTGGAAGAAGACCTGCTGCCAAGTGGACCTGGTGGACATGCATTACCAGTGGCTATCTAAGTGACAACCGCCCTCAACTTCTTTGCCTCAGGCTCCTTCCAGGGATCTGCAGGAGATATTTGCAGGATTTCGCAGTCGGCCGCCCACAAATGCATCACCCAGGTGACTGATGCATTGTTTGCCAGGGCAGGTAGTTATGCACACTTTGCCACTGATGAAGCCAGTCAGAATGAGTGGGCACTCGGGCTTGCGGCTCTGGCTGGCTTCCCACAGGTGCTGGGCATCATCGACTGCACACGTGTGGCCATCAAGGCACCCCCAGATCACCCAGGCGTGTTCGTGAACCGTAAGGGATTCCACTCCCTCAATGTGCAGCTCGTCTGCAACCACAAAAATATCATCATGCAGGTGTGTGCCAGATTCCCAGGGAACTGCCATGATTCATTCGTCCTGCGTCAGTGCACCCTCCCTCAGCTCTTCGTACCTTCAACCAGACTTACCGGCTGGCTGCTTGGAGACAAGGCTATCCACTGAAGACGCGGCTGATGACACCCTTGAGGAGGTCAAGCAATGAGGCCGAGGAGCGCTATAATGAAAGCCAAATAACAACGAGATGTGTAATAGAGCAAACAGTCAGGATGCTGAAGATGCGCTTTAGATACCTGGACAGATCTAGAGGAGCCCTTCAATACGCACCAGCCAGGGTCTCCTGAATGATCGTGATATGCTGCGCTCTGCATAACACAGCGCAGCAGCGAGGATTGAAGCTGCAGGAGGAGCAAGGCGCAGAGCCTCTTCGGAGGAGGAGAAGGAACAGGAGGAGGAGGAACTTGATGTGGACATGACACCAGCAGCGGCGAGCATTGCTGCCCGGGATGGCCTCATAATGGTACAATTTAGTTAGGTTGCACCAGTGCACCCATCTGGCAGCCAATTGCTGAACCCACTTTCCACCCGCCAGCCCCCCACCCCCCCCGGCCAACCACAAAGCAGTCCTACAATGACCAAACCATTCCTTTCACAGACACCCAATACTCACAGTTAAGTCATGTCTTACCATTCATTTCAAGTGACAAGACCACTTGCCAGGCAGCAGGCAAAAATGGGCAAGATGGGAAAGTGGTGCAAAGAAATAATTTTATGTGCCTCAAAATTTAAACATAAACTTCACAGTGTAACATTGCCTAACACACCCATGTGCAACTAGAATTCTTCCATCTTCCTCTTCCTACCACTTCTATGTCATGCAACCCCTGTGGCTTCAGCGGAGGTAGAGGTAGGCTGCTCACTTGCCTGCTCTGACTGCTGAGATGCTCTTGGCCGACATCTTCTGGGCTTTGGAGCCTGTGAGGGCCCTGCCAAAGACTGCTCCACCTGCACCTGTTCAGGGATAGACTCGGCCATCGAGACACGAGGCAGCATGTGGGGCAATGACTGAGGCGGGGGGGCGGGCAATGGGTGAGAAATGGAAGCCTTTTGAGCAGTGTCTCCACTTCTATGTCCCGTTTCGCCATCATCCCTCTCCTGGCCCACCCGCACATCCCTGCTAGCAAGGAGCTGGAGAGAACTTTGCTGCACATCAGTGGGGCAGTGAATGGCCAAGTCTAGGTATCTATCCATCCTAGTTAAGGTGGCATTCAGAGTGTGCAAGCTGTTGATGAGGGCAAGCATGCACTCGTTTGACTGCCTCGTTTGATGCTCCTTGCAAGTGGCCACCCTTTCCATGGACGAACACATCATAGCTAAGGCATGTGACATCATACCAGTCATGTTTGAGATGGACTCCTCCATTCTCTCTGCAGGCATGCACATCGCAGCTGGAAATCCTGGAGAGCCTCACGCATTTTTTGCTGCTCCTCCAGAACCATCCTTTTTGTCGACGGCCCCCGAGGTTCAGCATCTGCATCCAGCTGAGCAGGGCTTGCAGTGTCCTGTGCCCTACGACGAGGACTCTCCACTGCTGTCCCTGTCTCCACCATCTGCTCTTGCTCACACGTGATTTGTGAGACACCAGGTGACAACACAACTATCTGACTTGATGGTCCCACCGACGTGTGTGTAGCTGCGCTGGTGCTTGGTGTGCATGCGTCCTGTCACTGTGCACCCTCAGAGTTAGCGACCTCCTCTGAGGAGTCTTCCTCCTCCGGCTCCACTGCCTGTTGGGCACTTGATGGGCCTGTGGGAGAGTAAAGACGTGAATTAGAACTGTCATGGTAAGAATGTTTTAAGTGAACATTATGCACATGATCATATTTCACTGGCTGCTGACATCAAGTCAGCATGAGTGACTGTTGTATGCCATGTGGCTGTGTGATATTTAATTCTGTCACCAGGTAGCTGGGAGCTCCCTGTCTCTCCATCTCCCACCGCCATCAACGCCGACACTCCACTTAGCTCCAGTGCCTCCTCCTCTGCAGCAGCCAGCGTGGTAAGGACTGGAGGGCCACCTCCGGTTCTCAGCCTTTCCCTAGTATTCTATGCTCTCTTCTCCTGCAAGGAGGGAAACAAGAGATCTTTGAGTGAGAGTCATGGTGTGAAGGAATAAGCCATATAACCTATTCAGAAAAATACACTATCTTTTGAAAGAATTCTGGCCTTATTAAAACATAACAAACTGGGTTTGGAAATCTAGAAACCTAACTATGAAAAAGCTGTGAAAGCATTCTGGCTATTGAGATGAGATAGTTGTTGACACTGAATCAATAACCTTATTGAAACAGAAGGTTAAAGGCTCCGGCAGGCTGAACCTTTCGGAATGAAACAATGGTTCACCCTGGATAAGGTGTTCTAATTTACACTTCGTAAAGAAGCACATAAAAGTAAGAAACATCTGCCTTCGTAAAAATGACATCAAGTAAAACACACCTGCTGTTACACCGTTTTTTATGGTAAACTTAGAACACCTAGAGAGGAGACATGATTCTGTAATGCTACCAGCTGATCTGGCAGTAAGAATTGCAGAGGTTAGCAGAAAAATGACTAGAGATAATTAGCTTACATCAGCAGACAACCTTAAAGGAAATACCACTGGAAAAGGGTATAAATATTGAACTCTCAAATGGGATAGTAGAATCGCTTTAAAGGGGCAAAGCGATTCTCAGCTTCAGAGGTGGCTCTGTAAGTCTCCAACTCTTTGTACCATGGGGATCAAAGGTATTTGATTTTGGTGGATATCCTGAATAGAACACTAAGAACTGTAAAACTGTAGCAAAGTTAAGATTTGAAAGTAAGGTTCTCTGATAATAGGATTGTAAGCTTTCTCTTTTTGGAACTATTAATGTTGCGATTGACTCACCAACTGTAAATTACATGTCAGTTCTTTAATAAATCTATATGTTTTTAGAATTGTCTCACAAAAGACTTCTGTATCAAAAACTCGCGAACTCAATCTCTGTACACTCTTTGGTGAGGAGTTGCAGAATTCTGGGGGAGTTTTCCGGACCCTCATAATATCCGGAATGTTACAGTCTAGCTAAACTTATTAAAAGTGCTATCTGGAGGACGGTAACATTTTCAGGTTGTTCCTTTCCTTTAGGGAGAGATAGTCCGGACCTTTAGACCCAATTAAGCGTCTTTAGGATTCGGCTACCTCAAACTTTAGTTGAAAGTGAACGTCTGAGGAATACGCCTGATCCGGGGTAGCCCTAAAGGGGCTAGGACTAGTAATTATCCCTTCAATGGAATGAGTGGAACAGATGGATGGGCAACATCTGTAGAAGGAGACTATGAGGCAGAGGCGTTACATTGCATTAAGATGAGGGTGAGTGTCAGTGGTGGATAGTCAGATGGGGATGTGAGGAAATGCATAGACAGAGATGGATGGGTGCACCTGCAAGGTACATTGGTGGGCCTGTGGGAGAATAAAGACAACCGAGGTGTGATGTGCAGCAGTAGGCTTGGGAATGCAGAGTGAGGGGGTTGGGGTGGCGCGCACATGAGGATGTAGTTGAATGTGGCATTGTACTCACCTTTCCTGACCTCATGAGGTCATTAAATCTCTTCCTGCATTGAATCCACGACCGTGCCACCGCACTCCTGCTGCTCACCTCCGCCACAATCTCCAGCCATGCCTTCAATGTCATTGAGGCTGGCTTCTTCCTCCTTTCAGCAGGGAATAACGCCTCCCTGCAGGCCCTAACACACTACAGCAGGAGGACCAGGGAGGTAGCACTGAAACGAGGGGCAGCTTTTGTACGTTGCGACTCCAGTTTTTGTCTCCAAACAATCTTTCTGCCACCTCCACAAATCTTCAACTGTCATCTTTGCAGTGTTCCTTTAAATACCTCAGCTGAATTGGACCCATGCGTGATGTCATCATGCTCGCTGGCGTTAATTGGTGGGGAAGCCCAAAAGTCAGATGCAAATGCAGTGGCTTCATTAAAAAGCCACTGACAAAGACGCCGCTGAAACTTCCAGGCACCCCATGCGCTCCCCCGCTGCCAGCATGTCGGGCAGTGAAAATTCAGGCCACAGTACAGGCTGACAACTTCATTGTAATATTAAGGGAGTATTGCATTGTTGGAGATGCCGTCATTGGGATGAGATGTTACACCAAGACTCGTTTGTCTTTTCAGGTCGACATAAAAGATCCCATAGCATTATTTGGAAAAAGAGTAGGAAGGTGTCTTGGTAAAAATTCTTCCCTTAGACAGATTCAATGGGGATGGTCCACGGCAATCGAGATGATCGAGGGTCGGATCGCGGGGTGGCCTCAGATCGTTGGGGGGTGGTGGGTGGGTGAGGGGTCGGCTGATTGCGAGGGAAGGGGGGGAAATCAGCTGATCGCATGGAAGGGAGATATCGCGGGGCCCATAAGCAGTGCTCTAAAAAGCACTTGCCTGCTGGATCTGGCAGCTCTCGCCTCCCTTCAGCTTGCGGATTTCCCGAGCCATGAGGACATTTCTCTTGTTCTAACGCACAGGGTTTTGTAACTCAAGTTTCACATCACCTAATCACTACTTTGTGACTTGCCTTATCATCTTTCGTACTCTTTTTTAACCTTGGTGGTGTCTTGCTCCTCACCCGAGTTCTCAAATTAAAAACTAATAAACAGATGCTGTTGAGTTCATTTCCCCTAACCCAGGGATGCTAAGACCAATTCTCAAGCCCCTGCTGTTGTTCTGATTGAGATAATCTAACTTGGTATAGATCGGGGATCAACCCTGGGACCTTCTTGGTTTGTATCGCTCAGCTACTGACTGAGCCATCCAGGGATCATTCAACTGTCCTTTTATCTTTAAAATGTGGGTTTGAATCCAGTTCAAATTAATGGGATGAAAGTCTCTTATCCCTGTTGATTGTAAGGGCTCTGTGTGAAACAAATTTTAGCAGTTTCAACATAGAAGCCCCTGGGAATAGTACCACATCACAAAATTTCCCAGTTTGGCACAAATTGACAGTATAATTTAGAGACAGTACATAGACATCTGGCATGGAAAATAGGAAAAAAAAATCACATTAGTACATTGGGGTGCACATTGGAGTTTGCGGGGGTTAAAGTATCTAACTGAGGAAGGATAGAGAGAGCATCACCCTATACCTAATGCATGCTATACCTGATCTTGAAGTGCTTGATCCTGACACAGTAGATGCCACAAATGGAAAAGTGTTCCATTCTGGAGCATGAGCACTAAAATCCCTTGAGTCTTGAGATTTAAAATTATCTTAAATCATATTATAAATGCCACTTGATCTGATGTTTTCCATTCCAATATTTTTTTTAAATTCATAACGTGATTAAAAAGAGTTCAGCTCCTTGAATAGATGCTAAAATGTCACAGTGATCTGGCAGAGTTTCGTTTTCATATAAAAAATATTAATAAAAATCAACAATAAATTAATTGTACTTGCATTTAAATAGCCTCATGACATCTGAAGGGCTTCACACACAATTATTTTTTTTTTGAGGTGTACTGATTGCTGTTATTTACACAAAATAATAACCCTCAGCCCATCTGCTGCTGAAACCCTCATCCACGCTTTTGTTACCATCAGATTCAACTATTCCAATGCTTTCCTTTTTATTAATTCATTCATGGGATGTGGGCGTCACTGGCAAGGCCAGCATTTATTGCCCATTCCTAATTTCCCTTGAGAAGGTGGTGGTGAGCCGCCTTCTTGAGCCGCTGCAGTCCATGAGGTAAAGGTATTCCCACAGTGCTGTTAGGTACAACTGAGTGGCTTTCTAGGCCATTTTAGAGGGCAGTTAAGAGTCAACCACATTGCTGTGGGTCTGGAGACACATATAGGGCAGACCGAGTAAGGACGGCAGATTTCCTTCCCTAAAGGGTTTTTACTACAATCCGGTAGTTTCATGGTCACCATTACTGAGACTAGCTTTTTATTCCAGATTTACTTAATTAACAGAATTGAAATTCCCCAGCTGCCAAGGTGGAATTTAAATTCATGTCTCTGGATCATTAATCCAGGCCTCTGGATTACTATTCCAGTAACATAGCCTCCTGGCTGGCCTTCCACCTTCTATAAACTTCAGCTCATCCAAAACTCTGCTGCTTGTATCCTAACTCCTAAGACATGCTTGGTGTCAAAGAAGCTGGCAACCTTCTTCCCCTAGTTCAAACTGGCAATCTTTTCCTCCCTCGAATACTCTCAGTTCAAGCTGGCATTCGCTTTCCTTCCCTTTCAGTTAATGCTGCAACTCTTCCTCCCCTTTCCTCTCAGTTAATGCTGGCGGTCTCTTTCCTACCCCACACCCCCTCCCTAGCTCAAAGCATCACTCTTGGTATTTCCCCACTTTCTTCCCAAAGTATTGCACCCACCTTCTCCCCTCTCAAAACGCTGGCCCCAGTTTCTTGCATCACCAAAGCACTGCTCCTGGCTTGTCCCCTTTCCTGCCTCACACTTTACTTATCACATTTCACTTCCCTCCCTCCCCTCAGCGCCACTTCTACCCAAGTCCTGAGTTGATTTTGAACTGTTGCATACCACAGGCAGGAATTCCTGTTCTCGTAAGAATTCCTATCCACAGTAGGCAGTGGCCAGAATCACTTCTCAAAGCAACCGGACTCGAATAGTTGTGGTGTTGAGGTGGTGGGAGGTGGAAGGGGCTGGTCCACTCTTCAAAGCAGTTGGCATGTATTTTACAGTACTTCATCCATTCTTTATACGTGAGAGCCACAACAGTCCTATCCGTCCCATTGTCCACACACACATGCTTCCATAAGGGGTTTCTAGTTAGTGATAGGGAGCAGCAACCTTCCTCCAGCCTCCCAGCCTAGGGACACTGAGAATAACTGTTCTGCTCCCAACGCCAGTTGGGCTGAGTTAAGATAACTTAGCATAAATCAGTCATTGTACTTGGGGCCTTTCTGGCTGTGTGACTCAGTATCATACTGGGTGGTGCATTTACCCAGTCAGCCACATGTCCCATTTATAAACTATACACAAAGCATATGGGATCTTGGGCTTCATAAATAGAGGTATTGAGTACAAAAGTAGAGAAGTTATGCTGAACCTTTATAAAGCGCTGGTTAGGCCACAACTGGAGTATTGCGTCCAGTTCTGGTCACCACACTTTAGGAATGATATGAAGGCACTTGAGAGGGTGCAGAGGAGATTTACCAGAATGGTTCCGGGGATGGGGGATCTTAGCTACAAGGACAGGTTGGAGAAGCTGGATTTGTTTTCATTAGAGCAAAGGAGGTTGAGGGGTGATGTGATAGAGGTGTATAAGATTATGATGGGTTTGGATAGGCTAGACGGGGAAAGGCTGTTCCCACTAGTTGATGGTACAAGACTAGGGGACACAGATTTAAGGTTTTGGGCAAGAGATACAGGGGGGTTGTGAGGAAAAACTTTTTTACACAGCGAGTGGTGAAGACCTGGAACTCGCTGCCTACAGAAGTGGTGGAAGCGGAGACACTCAATGTTTTCAAGGGGAGACTGGATAGGCACTTGAGGGAAATAAACTTGCAGGGCTACGGGGATAGAGCAGGGGAATGGGACTGGAATTTTTTTTTTTATTCTTTTATGGGATCAGGGCATCGCTGGCAAGGCCAGCATTTATTGCCCATCCCTAGTTGCCCTTGAGAAGGTGGTGGTGAGCCGCCTTCTTGAACCTCTGCAGTCCATGTGGTGATGGTACTCCTACAGTGCTGTTAGGGAGGGAGTTCCAGGATTTTGACCCAGCGACGATGAAGGATCGGCGATATACTTCTAAGTCAGGATGGTGTGTGACTTGGAGGGGAACTTGGAGGTGGTGGTGTTCATGCGCCTGCTGCCCTTGTCCTTCTAGGTGGAAGAGGTCACAGGTTTGGGAGGAATGCTCTACAGAGAGCCGGCATGGACTCGATGGACCGAATGGCCTCCTTCTGTGCCATTATAACTCTATAACTCTATGACCATATTGTTCACTATATAAAGATACCAAACACATGTAACGTAGACAGAGCAGATGTGTATAACACGACAATGTTCAACTTTTAACTGCAGTCCATAATGTTTAAATAAGCAAAAATGAAATAGCTTCTTGTTTAATGCTAGATGAGGCAAGAGTCCAATCACATGCTCATAAATCATACTTTCATACCACAGTTCTATGCAAAGTTATATTACAAAATTTTTATATGACATAAGATTTGATTTATGTTGACTGAAGTGGTGATCTTGTGGCATAGCTAGGACTGGGAAGGAATATAAATCCAGCGAGGATCCGGCTTTTAAAAGGCTGCTGCTTGTCATTAAAGAAGATACTTCATAGGCACGATTTCCCCATCCCTCCCCCCCACCACAACCCCACTAAAAGAACAATTTGGATATCCCGAGTAGCCTTACAAAGGGAGCCACTTCAACACCTCCAAAAGATTTCTGGGATCCTCATCTTTAGGTGTCCAGGCCCTGACCCCAAGTGGGCCCCACTTCTGCCCCTTCTGGCCAGTCTTATGGCAGGATCCAACTGAGGTCCAAGAGCAGGAACTCATGGCTTAGGGAGTCCTTGCCCCTGGCTCTGCCCTGCTTACATGTATGGTCTTGTGAGGGTGGATGGAGGCTTAAACCTCATAAGGCTATCTTGGGAACACTGGCTCATAAGCAGACTTACAGCGGGTGTCTGCTGGCAAGGCTGTGAATTTTTAGAGCCTGAATCTTCAACTTTGTGTTAATTCACTCCATCAATCTTAATAAATTCCTCCCAGCAAGCTTCCAAATTTATTGCTATTGCTACACATTGTTTAATCAAAAATATTTTGAAAGTCTGCGTGTAAGAATCATATTCATTTTAAGCAATTATAGTGAAAAAGTAGACCTGTAAAGAAATTGTGAATGTCAAGAGGCAGTGCTAGCAGATCATTCATCTGTATGGATCAATGAACATTTGTGAAAAAAGCTAGTTTTTGGTTGTTAATGCATTACTGTGGAATATTGTGCAGCTCTTCTCAGCTGTCGAGTCAGATTTAAAACAGAATATTCCATTCCCGCTTAGACCTGGCTTTAGTGAACTTATCTAATCGGAAGATTTTGAAATATCAACATAGCAGTAGCAGAGATGAATACTGCAAAGCTTTCTTTCCTGATCAGCTATTCTCAACCAGGCTCCTGAGCTGCCAAGACCATAATGGCCAGATATATCCTGCAATGGTGATATTGGCGATGAATACCATGGGGTAAAAATTCAGTTGGTTGCGCCTCCCGTTAGCGCCTTAGGAGGGCGCTAATGGGGTGCAAAGCCGCTAACGCCCGGGCGCAGCGATGTTTGCGCCGCTCGGGAACTTAACTAGAGATTGTGCAGCGGCGCTAAACCTTACCGCTGCGACCACCTGCGCGCACAGATTGTGACGTCATTCCATGGTGCAACGCCCTTGTGGCGCCCCGGAGCGGAAATTGAGTGGCGCCCCCTGCCTTACCGCCTGGCGCATCCAACGACCGGAAGACTGGAACGCTATCAATCGCTGTGGGGCTGGGGGGGGGGGCGCTATTTAAAGGGGGCCTCTTCCTGTCTTTTTCTGTGGTGGACATTTTTGCACCACTCGTTCTGAGAGAGAGAGAGAGATTCGGAGAGAGAGAAAGAGAGACTTCTGCATTGACTCAACGCTTTGTGAGGTAGTTTTGCCTACTGATCCTAACTTCGCTAGTACTTTAGTTGCTGTCCTTCATTACTTTGCTTGCAAAGAGACTATGGGGGCTGCACTGATTGGGGGCGTCGTCCTGCTCCAGCTGAATCGGAGGACACAGAGACGCAGAGAGAGAGTGGCAATGATGGCCAGACGGAGGAGGGCCAACAGGCGTATGTACAGGAGAGCTTACCCTCCCAGGGTATATCGTGAACAGCTCTCCTACCTTCATATGTCTGAGGAGCTGTGTTTGCGAAGGCTGCGATTCAGCAAGGAGGTGGTCACTGAGCTCTGCCACCTGCTGCAGCCAGATCTGCAGCCTCAACTGAGGTCCAGGACGTCTCTGTTGGTGGCAGTGAAGGTCACAGTGGCTCTCAACTTCTACGCTACTGGCTCATTTCAAGCTGCTGCTGGGGACCTCGCCAATATCTCCCAGTTCGCGGTGCATTGCTGCATCCGGCAGGTCACAAATGCCCTCTTTAAAAGGAGACAAGAGTTCATCTCTTTCCCCATGACCCCAGACAAGCAGCGTGACCGCGCTCTGGGCTTTGCGAGGGTAGCGGGCTTCCCCATGGTGCAGGGCGCCATTGACTGCACGCATGTGGCTTTGCGTGCTCCGCATGAGAATGCCAAGGAATTCCAGAACAGAAAGGGGTTCCATTCCTTGAATGTTCAGTTGGTCTGTGACCACAGACAGCTGATACTCGCTGTCAATGCCCACTATCCTGGCAGCTGCCATGATGCTTTTATCCTGCGCCAGACTACTGTGGCAGAACTTTTCGAGGCACCGCATCAGCCAGTTGGTTGGCTTCTCGGGGACAAGGGGTATGCATTGAGCACCTGGCTGATGACACCGCTCCGTACGCCCAACACCCCTGCTGAGCTGCGGTACAATGAGAGCCATCAAGCTACCAGGAACATAATTGAGCGCACAATCGGCGTGCTGAAGCAACGGTTCCGCTGTCTCGACCATTCTGGAGGAGCCCTGCAGTACTCGCCTGAGCGAGTATCCAACTTCGTAGTTGTGTGCTGCATGTTGCATAACATGGCAATCCTCAGGACCCAGCCAATGCCACCAGGCCTTGGAGCACCACCAGAGGAGGAGGAGGAAGAGGAGGAAGAGGACGAGGAGGATGATCATCAGCAGCACCAAGGCGGGAGGGCGGCCCACAATGGTGAAACTGCAAGGGCCGTCCGTCAACGGCTAATAGCAAGCCGCTTCTAGGGCCCCTGCTGTGGAAATGGCTTCTGCCATTGCTAACAACATCAATGAACCCAGCACGCAACCCCTAAGCCGGCCAAGGCACCAATAATTCCAACCACCAACCATGTATATTTTGAATACAGAAACTTATTTATTTTACAAACTCTGTGTGTGTCAATTCCTCATGACAAACTCATAGAAATAAACACAAAAAAACAGTCAATAACATAACTGGTTCTCACAACCTGGAGATAATGTCCAAAACACTAAACAAAAGTTGGACCATGAACCTCGACCTTTAATAAAAAAATGACCAGCATTTTGTCACACCTCCTACTTTTTGCCCTTCGAGGGTGATCTCCTTCCCTTGCGCACTTCCCCCCTTCTAACCCTACTGCTCCTCCGTAATGGGACCTCAGTGGCTGCAGCAAGGCTGGTGGAAGGCTGCTGCTCATCAGACCCTGACACTGCAGTTGCCCCTGAAGGACGGCCTCGACCAGTTCTGGGCCTGGAGGGCCCGGCTGCAGACTGCACCAACTCTGCATGGGCGGCAGCAGTCTGTCCTACAGGCGGTGGCAAGTGCAGTGGAGAAGTGACAGTGTTGGCAGCAGGAATGCTGTCATCGTGAGAGAGGACAGCAACTCCCTGCTCGCCCGACACACTGGCACTCCCACGGGGCAGCACTTCAGCATCCGGAGCAATCTGCTGGAGAACAGATTGCTGGCCTGCTGCGGCGCGGTGACAGCCCCGGGGACATGTGAACGAACCATCGAGGTTGGCAGCAGTCTGTGCTCGCGTGGCCTCAATCTGAGTCTGCATGAGAGCAGTCAGAGATGGGATCACGGCAGCCAGTGACTGAATTGCAGCACTAAGCGTTAGTGTGGCATCCGCCTGTGCTACAGCGAAGTGCTCCACACTCCTTGCCAGTGACTCAATGCATTCGGGCACCCTTCCCACTGCACCCATGAGCTCAGTGTGCATGCCCACCGCCTGGGTGTTCATTTCTGCGATCAGCCGCTCCTCCTCTGCGTCCATTGCAGTAGGAGTGTCTGGCATACTCTCCCTCTGGGGAGAAGGCCCCCGTTCTTCCCTACCCCCATGGCGTTGCTGCAGCCCGCTGGGTCCTGGAGCTTCACCCTCATCAGACCCTTCCCCCCTGCTCCCCTCCAGGGAAGGCGTGTTCCCAGTGTGGGCATGGGCTTCCTCGGGAGAGGGTGGCACTGATGCTCCGGCTTCCTCTTCCTCCTCGGCTGCAGCTTCACTCCCAGTGGCAGCTTCAGGGCCCGTCTCCTCAGCTGGTGAATCACCATCTGAAAGCAGGGAGGTACAAGAGTGGCTTTAGCGTGAGGACAGGGTGGCAGTAAGGGAGGAATAAGTGCAGCGAGTTAGCAAGTTGGATTGAAAGTGTCAAAGGCTGGTGTTGTGAGGGACAAGTGGAAGGACAGAGGACAAAAAGGTGATGACCTTACCATTGCTGTCCAGAACGGGGTCGGCGTCTCCAGTGGCGACGGGACCGATCACCCGGCTTGCCACAATCCTGTGGACGCGCTCCTCAAGATCGCTGAGGGGTTGCAGCTGAGGCCGCCCTCCACCTGTCCGTTGCTGCTGTCTCCGATTATGCGCCAGCTTGGCCTGTAAGAAAAAGGACAGCATCTGAGTAAATATACAGCCATGGTCTTGCCTGATGTGCCTCCCATAGGTGAATAGCCCTTACTGTATGCAGCCATGGTCTTGCCTGATGTGCCTCCCATAGGTGAATAGCCCTTACTGTATGCAAAGTGTGGAATGTGTGTGTGTGTTTCATGAAAGGGCCATAGGTGTTGGATGAGTGTTGTGCATTGGGGTTTTAAGACCCTCTGGCCATAGAGTGAGGTTGAGATGGAGGGATGGAGAGGTATTGAGAAAAAGCCACTCACCCTGACGACCCGAGTGAGGTCGTTGAACTTTTTGCAGCATTGAGTATGGGTCCTGGGCACCATGCTCCTGGAGGAGACGCTCTGAGCCACCTCCCTCCACACTCTTCTGAACTCGCGTGGCAAAGGCCTCCTGCCACTCTCAGGGAAGAGTATACATCTTCTGCGCTCCACCGCGTCAACCAGAGCATCCAAGGCCCGCTCGGTGAAGCGATGAGCTTGTTCTCTCACCCTCTCCATCCTTGGCAGCAAAATGGATTCACAGGTCTCTCCAGGCCGAGATTCAAGGCTGCAATGAGCAGGGTGTGGCTGGGGAGCAAGTTGGCCCCCCCCGCTTTAAGAAGTGGCCGGCGCCAGTGTGTCTGTGTTCCCTCGCTAACTGGCAGCAGCTGCGCTGCGCTCGCGCGCTGAGTTAGCGCCTCACTGCTCGGCCTTTGCGCCTTAAGACAGGTGTGCAGCGCCTGATTTAGCGCTCCACTCACCTCCCGGGGCAGGTAAAAGTGAAGTTTCCAGTCAGTGGCGATAATTAGCGCCAGGCGCTAATATTTGCGTCCAGACGATATTTGCGCCCCAAATGGGGCGCGACCTAATTTTTCCCCCCATGAGTTATAATGTTGTGCACCTCCAATCTTCAAGTTGCAAATTTATGCCAAAATTTACAGGAAAACTGATGAGAATATACTGCAGAGAGCATAGCGGCTAATCAGAAGCGGCACAGCCAATGGCCAACTCGTTTTGAAGGAAAGCATAATACTGACAGGGGTGCGGAGGGCATTTGTATCCTGCCGCGATGCCTCATCTCTCCTGTGGATCTCTCTTCTTTCACAACCACTCTGCATTTTATTCCCCTTTCACTTAAGTAGATACATGTTCCAGAATTTTTTACCACCACTCTTTTAAATTATGCTTTTTGTCACAAAATTTCTGTAATCGTGTGATAAGTTTGTACAGCTGCTCCTCGCCGTATACTAACAAGCATTGTCTAACTCGGCCTGCTCATAGATGGCACTTGAATAAAATGATAAATAGGTGTACAGATAGTGCCAGTTTGGAGAGATAGTGAGCGGTCGACTCTATATAGCTGCACGGTGTATAGGAGCAGGAGTAGGCCATTGAGCCCCTCGAGCCTGTTCCACCATTCAATGAGATCATGGCTGATCTGCGACCTAACTCCATATACCCGCCTTTGGCCCATATCCCTTAATACCTTTGGTTAACAAAAAGCTATCATTCTTCGATTTAAAATTAACAATTGATCTAGCATCAATTGCTGTTTTTGGAAGAGAGTTCCAAACTTCTACCACGCCTCGTGTGTAGAAGTGTTTCCTAATTTCACTCCTGAAAGGCCTGGCTCTAATTTTTAGACTATGCCCCCTAGTCCAAGAATCCCCAACCAGCGGAAATAGTTTCTCTCTATCTACCCTATCTGTTCCTCTTCATATCTTGAAAACTTTGATCAGATCACCCCTTAACCTTCTAAATTCTAGGGAATACAACCCTAATTTGTGTAATCTCTCCTTGTAACTTAACCCTTGGAGTCCGGGTATCATTCTGGTAAACCTACGCTGCACCGTCTCCAAGGCCAATATATCCTTCCTAAGGTGTGGTGCCCAGAACTGCTCACAGTACTCCAGGTGTGGTCTAACCAGAGCTTTGTATAGCTGCAGCATAACTTCTATCCCGTTGTATTCTAGTCCTTTAGATATTAAGGCCAGCATTCCATTAGCCTTTTTGATTATTTTCTGCACCTGTTCATGACATTTTAATGATCTATGTAGGTAGACACCCAAGTCTCTTTGGACCTCCACTGTTTTTAGCTTTTCATCATTTAGAAAGTACCCTGTTCTATCCTTTTTAGGTCCAAAGTAGATGACCTCACATTTGCTTACATTGAAACCCATTTGCCACAGTTTTTCCCATTTACTTAATCTGTCGCTATCCCTTTGTAATTTTATGCTTTCATCTACACTGCCTACAATGTCATCGATCATTGTGTCATCGACAAATTTGGATATATGACTTTCTGTGCCATTATCTAAGTCATGAATAAATACGGTGAATATTTGAGGCCCCAACACAGATCCCTGTGGGACACCACTAGTCACATCCTGCCAATTTGAGTACCTGCCCATTATCCCTACTGCCTGTCTCCTGCCGTTCAGTCAATTTCCTAACCAGGTCAATAATTTGCCCTCAATTCCATGGGCTTCTACTTAATTAAAAGTCTCTTATGTGGGACTTTATCAAATGCCTTCTGGAAGTCCATTCCCCTATCCACTACTTTAGTCACCTCCTCAAAAAAATTCAATCAGGTTCGTCAGGCATGACCTACCTTTCACAAATCCATGCTGGTTCTCGCTGATCAACTGAAAATCTTCGCGGTGTTCAGTCACCCTATCCTTAATTATAGATTCTAGCAATTTCCCCACAACAGATGTTAGGCTAACTGGTCTATAATTATCTGGTTTCCCTTTCTCACCATTCTTAAATAGCGGAGTGACATGTGCAATTTTCCAATCTAAAGGAAAGGTTCCTGAATTGAGAGAACTTTGAAATATTATAGTTAGGGCATCTGCAATGTGCTCACCTACTTCCTTTAAAACCCTGGTATGGAAACCATCTGGTCCTGGGGATTTGTCACTCTTTAGTGCCATTATTTTCTTCATTACTGTTATTTTACTTATGTTAATTTTATTGAGTCCCTGTCCCCGATTCAATATTCGCTTCCTTGGGATTTCTGGCATGCTATCCTCTTCCTCTACTGTGAATACTGATGCAAGGTAATTATTCAACATGGCCACCATTTCCTTTTTATCATTGACAATATTACCGCTTTCAGGTTTTTAAGGGGCCAGCATTGTTCCAGACTACCCTCTTTTTCCTAATATAGTGGGAAAAAAATGTTGTGTTGATTTTGATATCCCTTGCAAGTTTCTTTTTGTATCTTACTGTCTGTTTTGTAACCCTTTGCTGTTCTTTGTATCTTTCCCATTCGCCAGGATGTGTGCTATTTTTTGCATTTTTATATGCTTTTTCTTTTAGTTTTATGCTGTTCCTCACCTCTTTAGTTGTCCATGGCTGGGTTTTTTTGGCAAGTAGAGTTCTTGCCCCTCAGGGGTATAAACTGGTTCTGTATCACCTTGACTTCTTTTTTGAACATCTCCCACTGATCTTCTGTCGTTTTATCCATTAATAGATTTGCCCAGTTTACTGTGGACAGTCCCTGTCTCATCCCGTTGAAGTCAGCCTTACCCAAATTTAGAATCTTAGACCGCGATTTTATCAGCGGTGTCAGGATGGTGGCGGGAGAGCTGTTTTCCGGGTTCCAGTCACAATCGCAGCTGCAGCCGCTCTGTCAAAAGGATTTTCCTTTGATTGACCTTGTTAAGCCCGCCCTGCGGGCTTCCTGGCCAATTAACAGGAAGCTGGTCTGATGGCGTCATTTGATGACGCGTCATCAGCTGGTTTCCTTAAAGGGACCTCGGCTACATTGAGTTTGACAGTTGTTCTGTCAGTGTTTTACAGCATTGAGGTGCTGCAAACACTGACAAGCACTGCACAAAGGTGGACACTTGCACCCAGGCTCTCAAATGACTCCCTCCATATGCTTATGCAGGGAGTCACAGCACGCAGGGAGGCTCTCTTCCCTTCCAAGGGCGGAAGAGACCTCTCCAGGACACCAACGCAGCCTGGTTGCACATTGCACAGGAGTGCAAAAGCATGCATATCGTCACAGGTCCCTGGCTGCAGTGGCGCCAACCTTTCAATGATCTCAGTGGATCATGAAACGTTACTGCAAAGCCACACTTAAACTCACCCTGCTGTGCCACTCAACACATCCCCATCACTCTGCCTTCCATACCCTTCTCCTGCACATCCTTACTCGTACCAACTTACCTTGCACCTCCACCCAACCCTCTCTATCTACTTTATCACTTCCCCATCTCACTAGCCACCCCTCACACTCACCCTCATCCTACTGCAAGCATACCAACTAACAACACACAAGGGTAGGCACTTGAGAGGTTTAGCCAATGTGCATGTGAAGTTTCTGGTAATGTGTTATCATACAGTGAAATCTATTTTTCCAACACTGCCCCTTATTGGACAGATCTGAGCGCACCTTGAGAAGTGTCTTACTGAGTTCCAGTGAATGGTCAGACATAACTTTCCCCTCCCCGCCCCCCCCCCACCCGCCTCGCTATAATGATGAGTGTGCATGGAATGCCTTGGACATTAAAGGGATGCTTCACGGTGCTGGTGTGGGATGGTGTCAACCTGGCGCATCATGTGGCAGCCAGGGTTAACAGTGTCAAGTGAAGTAAATCTGGCCATGGTGATGCCATTGCTGGCCTCCGGCTAGCAATGTTGTCAGGGGCTGATGCCCTGTGTCCTGTGCAGCATCAGGTGATGGCAGAGAAGATTGGTGATGAGTTTGGTGATGTTGGTGTGCTTGGTGATGTTGGTGTTGGGATTGATCGTGGAAGGATTCAGAGGACCAAGGTCTGATTTTTTCAAGGGCACCGATGTTGCTGCAATAGATGGCAGCTGCAGGTGAGATGACAGAAGCGATCTGTCAATGGTGAGAGAGGTTGTTCCAATGAGGAGGCACTGGACATGCAGTTGCCTCTAAAAACTTGCAAGCTAAAGAAATCTCTATGGGCCAAAAATTCATCCCGCTGCGCGAGAGTACGCACTGCGTACTCTCGCGTATTCTCTCTCCAATTGCCGGTTTTCTGTATGCCCTGCGCATGCGCTGAAAACCGGCACTTGGTCTTTTGAAAAGGGGGCGGTTCCTCGGTGCATCGCGTGCGCGCTACAGGCTGCGCGCACGCTGTGCACTTCGTGCTTTGGACGCGTAGGTAAGGACGGAAGATTTTAGAAATGGAAAAAGGAGGAGTAAGACCCACTTTTAACAAGGTAAGTAGTGAATTAAGTATTTTTTTGAATTTTTTTTAACAGGTATATCTTTTTTAGAGACTTTAAAGACAGGTAAATTTATTTTTATAACTTTTTAAAAGATTTAAAAAATTTTCAAAAATTTAATTTTTTATTTAAAATGGTTAATTTATTTAACTATACTTATTTTATTAATGTGATGGTTTTTTTTTTAAATTTAATTGAGGTTTAGCTGTTATTTTGGGGGGGTGTAAGATTCATAGATTTCACAGCACGTATGTGAAACTTATGAATGGAAGATGGTGTGCTGCCATTGGCTCTAACTGAGTCACGTGATCCCACAGCTCGCACGAATTCACTACGCCGCTGGGATACGCAAGCACTGCCCAGCTGATGTCTGGAACATCAAGTTCGTGCGAGCTGGATCTGAAAAAGCACACGCGGAGTGAGAGATCGCGGGGAAGCCTTACCCCCGCGGGAACAGAGCGAGATCAATTTCTGGGCCTATATGTCTTACAAATGAAGTAACCAACAGTTTCTGCGCTCTGAAATTGACATCAGTGCAGACTCAAATCACGCCAGGTTGAGCTGGCGTGTTCCCCGAGCAGCGGGTAACCCATGGGGAGAACGTAAAATTGGAAGGAAACCTCAAAATAGCATTAAATTGGCTCTTAACAAGCCATTTAACAAGCTGAATTGTATCCCCCGCCGCTTGGTGTCGGGTCAGTTCTCCGCTGACAGACCCGACACCTGGGAGACCCACGTGGAGGCGGGTTTGCTACCCGCTGTCAATCTTTGCTATTTTGACAGTGGACCTGCCTCCAAACCTGCCCTCTGAGCGCCGGCAAAATTCCGGCCTTAGTAGCTGTTTCACGTTTCTCCCTTTCAAATGCTACGTTGAACTCGATCATGTTATGATCCCTATTGGATAAATGTTCACGCACAGTTAGGCTGTTAACTAAATCTGGCTCAATACTCATTACTAAATCTAATGTGGCATGCCCCCTTGTTGCCCCTAGGACATATTGTTGTAGAAAACTATCCCGGACACACTCAAGAAATTCACTACCTTTCTAACAGGTGCTAGTCTGCTTATCCAACTCTTTCTGAAAGTTAAAATCCTCCGTTAAAACCACTCTGCCTTTACTACACGTTTGTCTAATCTCTGCATTTATACAATCTAGCACTTCACAGCTGCTACCAGGGGGCCTGTACACAACTCCCACAACAGTCTTAAATCCTTTCCTATTTCTTAATTCTACCCATAAAGTATCCACTGCCTGCTTACCTCTCGTTATATCCTCTCTTATTATTGAAGTGATTTCATCCTTAATCACTAAGGTTATTCCTCCCCCTCTGCCATTTTCCCTATCTTTCCTATAGACCTTATAACCTGGTATATTTAATTCTCAGTCCTGACCGTCTTGCAGCCATGTCTCAGTAATGGCTACCATGTCATACAGTGCAGTCAGCAAAGCGTCTGTCCTTCTGTCTCAAGGGGGCTGCTCGCTTCATCCTGAATTTACACTGGGTCCGGGAGTTCCAGTAAAGAGCGGTGCAGCCCTGCATCAAACCTCTATCCAACCATTTCAGATCGCATTGATGGTGCCCTTACATCAGTCACATTCCAACTCTGTCCAGACTAGGCCTAAGAATTGAATCAACAACAGAAAACGCTGGAAAAACTCAGCAGGCCAGGCAGCATCCGTGGAGAGAGAAAGAGAGTTAACGTTTCAGGTCGATGACCTTTCATCAGAAGAATTGAATCCTCAGTTTGTGCTTTGCTTTGCTTTTCACTCAAGTCTCTACTTTTCTGGATTACAATCACAGGATCATAGGGGTAGAAATTAGGTCGCGCCCCATTTGGGGCGCAAATATCGTCCGGACGCAAATATTAGCGCCTGGCGCTAATTATCGGCACTGACAGGAAACTTCACTTTTACCGCCCCGGGAGGTGAGTGGAGCGCTAAAGCAGGCGCTGCACACCTCTCTTAAGGCGCAAAGGCCGAGCAGTGAGGCGCTAACTCGGAGCGCTGGCGAAGCTCATGTAATGTCAGTCAGCAATGGAACACACACACAATGGCACGGGCCAGTTCTTAAAGGGGATGGTTAATCTTGCTTTCCATCCACATCCTGTTCATTGCTGCCTTGAATCTCGGCCTGGAGAGACTTGCACATCAAATGTGCTGGAAAGAACAATGGAAAGTACCAGGCAAAGAGCTCAGAGTGCAGCTCCCACAGTCTCTGCTAAATCGATACAAGGAATGGCAAATCAAAATGAACCTGCAAAGTGCTGCTCAGTACCCAAAACTCCTTCACACAACGTTGAATCTCTCCAGAAGTCTCTCCCTCTCTCTCTCAGAATGCGTAGTTCAAAAATGCCACCAACAATAAAAGACAGGAAGAGGCCCCCTTTAAATAGCGCCCCCCCCAGCCCCACAGCGATTGATAGCGTTCCAGTCTTCTGGTCGTTGGAAGCGCCAGGCGGTAAGGCAGGGGGCGCCACTCAATTTCCGCTACGGGGCGCCACAAGGGCGTTGCACCATGGAATGATGTCACAATCTGCGCGCGCAGGTGGTCGCAGCGGTAAGTTTTAGCGCCGCCGCACAATCTCAAGTTAAGTTCTCGAGCGGCGCAAACATCGCTGCGCCCGGGCGTTAGCGGCTTTGCGCCCCATTAGCGCCCTCTTAAGGCGCTAACGGGAGGCGCAACCAAGTGAATTTTTACCCCATAGAATCTTACAGCACAGAAGGAGGCCATTCAACCCATTGAAAGAACTATCCAATTAATTCCACTCCCCTCACTTTCCCCATAGCCCTGCAAGTGTTTCCTTTTCAAGTATATATCCAATTCCCTTTTGAAAGTTACTATTAGAATCTGCTTCCACCACTCAGATTTCAGTTCTAGTCTTTAAAAAAAAGCTTCCCTGGACAATCTCCACTGGCCTTTACATAAAGTTATTCGTAGATGAGCAGAAGGCTTGGCAGCATAATTTCATTCACATTCCATTTTTACAGGATAAACTAAAGTTAGAAAGCCCACCAACGCCATTCATTAATGGTTTAAGTGGCAGTGACGATCAAAGTGGTATTCATTCAGCAAATTTGTGACTGCTATTGATTTTAATGGAAGAGGCGGAGCTATGATAATTAATTGTTCACTGTGAGGAAACGGCAGAGCAGCACAAAAGTCTCAGGAAATTAGGGTGCGGCGTAAGTCTCTTATGCCATAATTTCCTCTTTGTTCCTCCATTGCGAACCAGATCCTAAATGCAACATTATAATGGCGCAACTCTCCAGGAAATTCTGGGAGACGAAACTATTCATTACCAGCTTTTGTTCTTCATAATAAGAAGGTATTTTTTTTTAAATGATCTATCTAGAGATGAAAATGTTCCTTATGTAATAAGCTCAGCAGCAAATGTATTTGTTGATTAGTATTAAAAACAAGCACCTTAGAGGGTCAGCTGTGGCTCAGTGGGTAGCACCCTCGCCTCTGAGTCAGAAGGTTGTAGGTTCAAGTCCCACTCCAGAGACTTGAGCACAAAAATCTAGGCTGATACTCCAGTGCAGTGCTGAGGGAGTGCTGCACTGTCGAAGGTGCCGTCTTTTGGATGAGACGTTAAACCGAGGCCCCGTCTGCTCTCTCAGGTGAACGTTAAAGATCCCATGGCACTATTTCGAAGAAGAACAGGGGAGTTATCCCCAGTGTCCCCGGCCAATATTTATCCCTCAATCAACATCACTTAAAACAGATTATCTAGTCATTTATCACATTGCTGTTTGTGGGAGCTTGCTGTGCGCAAATTGGCTGCCACATTTCCTACATTACAACGGTGACTACACTTACCTCATTGGCTGTAAAGCCCTTTGGGACGTCCGGTGGTCGTGAAAGGAACTATATAAATGCAAGCCTTTCTTTCTTTTATCGATATCTTGGAAAAGAAATTGTGTATGCATGCACTTCCTATCTACAAATTTCACTTCCTGTTGTCCCAAGGTAGAGTGAGAGCGAAAGACAGACAGAGAGATTGAGGAGCCCCATACTCACTGTTAGCAATGACACAGGAGACCAGCTACTTGTACGGAAAAGATAAACTGTCACTTTCCAATATAAATAGACTATGCTTGGTGCTGTGAATATCTGTTTTATTTAGATTAGAAAGCTGTCATATTATTTCTGCTTAGATTATCTGGGGGGAAAAAATTGAGATGCAGAACTTGTAAGTCAAATTATTATCGAATATAAATAAATCCTTTTTTCTCTAATTAAATTATTGCAATTAAAAATAATTGAGTCCATAATTAATTAAAAAAAATTAACAAAGCTAAAGTTATTAAATATTCATATCCTTATCAAATGCTTGTTATTCTAACTCCCCAATGAAACTTTAAAAGAAAATAAGAAAAAATAAACCATAATTTATAATTTTAGGATTAAGCACAGTGGTTCCACAGTCCTGCAAATTATTAGCTGAGAAAATGGATCCAAATCAGTAAATTATTATTAGCATGCTCTATTAGTACTGAGGGAGTGCTGCACTGTCAAACTGCCGTCCTTCGGGTGAGATGTTAAATCTACCCTCTCGGGTGGACATAAAAGATCCCATGGCACCATTTTGAAGAAGAGCAGGGGAGTTCTTCCCAGTCTCCTGGCCAACATTTATCCCTCAACCACTAAAACAAATGATATGATCATCATCACATTGCTGTTTGTGGGAGCTTGCTGTGTGCAAATTGGCTGCTGCATTTCCTACATTACAACAATGACTACACATCAAAAGTACTTCATTGGCTGTAAAGCACTTTGGGCTGTCCTGAAGTTGTGAAAGGTGATTTTTAAATGCACATCTTTCTTTATTATATTGCAAGATAATAACTAAAAAAATCAATTTATATCCTATGGTTTCATTTATTTTACTTTTCTTAAACTATAGATTTGTGTTGTTTCAGATCAATCTTACTGAATAATCTACTCTCATTTTCTCCTCAGATTTAAGATTAATTAAAACCTTATTCTAAGATGGGGTTTGTATTTGACTCAGAGACATCAAGGAGCAATCTCCCCAATGATAATATAGCTACAACCAGCAATTTCAGCAGTATGCAAAGACAGAAGTTTAGACAGGTGGGAGCCAAGATAAGCTGGTCAGACTGGGAGAGGAGGGAAAGCACAAAATTGACAGAGAATTAAAAAATAAAATGACTTTCAGCTATAATATTCCCTTTGGTATATCAAGGTTGGCTGACTGTCAAATGTCATAATATAATAATGGCTTGCTGCCTATCAAACCATTCTCGAGGAGTGAATTCAGTCCTGTCATACAGGTCTGAGCATGTGCAGTGGCTGATGAGTCAATCAGAATTATGTCACTTGTTGTTAAACCGCTTACCACAAAACCCAGCTGGATCCATAATTTTTTTTAGGCAATTCTACTAGTTAAGTGGCTTGATAGCTGCTTAAGAAGCATTAAAATATTATTCTTGCAGGGGCATCTGGATTGGCAGTTAGTTGTTTTTTGTACTGCTAAAGAAGTCTTGTTCTCAAAAGTTGCACATTTCAAATTTATGCATTTCCATGATTTTCCTAGTTAGTCATAAGTTAGAAAGAAAAATAGGAAATTTGCACTTTTTTGGCGCAGAGTGAAATACAGCCCTTAGTGGTTTGCTTTGGAACAATGTACAAGCCTGAAATCCTAACGCACAGAGCTGTGCATGCTTACTAAGTCAAAAAAAATGTTTTTAATTCTCAGCCAGACCAGTGGTAGATGCACTACAAATGACCTCAGTTAGGAAGGGGAAAAAGATCAGCCAGGGTTCCCACCTGGTGATCATTCAGTGACTTCTGATGGAAAATACTACGGCCAGAATTTTACCGGCGCTCAGTGCGGGTTTGGAGGCGGGTCCGCTGTCAAAATCACAAAGATTGACAGCGGGTCGGTATCCCGCTGTAAACCCGCCTCCTTGTCAGCTTCCCAAGTGTCAGTTCTGTCATCCCCGAACCAAGCGACGGGTCAGCCAATTTAGATACTTAAAACGATAGCAAAAATACTGCGGATGCTGGAAATCCGAAATAACAACTGAAAACGCTGGAAAAACTCAGCAGGCCCGGCAGCATCCGTGGAGAGAGAAACAGAGTTAACGTTTCAGGTCGAAGACCTTTCGTCAGAACTGGCAAAAAGCAGGAAATGAAATAGATTTAAAGCAAGTATAATGCTGGGAAAAGGGGGAGGGGATGAAAGAACGAAAGGCAAGGTCAGTGGTGGGATAGAAAGCTGGAGAGATTAAGAGACATTAAGAGATAATCAAGGCAAGAGGAGGTGGTAATGTGACAGGTAGAGGCTAGATGAAGTGTTAACTGCGCTGGCAGAATGAAGGACAGCTGCCAGCTTCTGGGAGGGGAAAAAAAGGCCAAACAAAAGGGTGGATGAAAAAATAAAATAAAAAAATATATATATGTGATAGGGGCCAAGGTTATGATCTGAAATTGTTGAACTCGATGTTGAGTCCAGAGGGCTGTAGGGTGCCTAAACGAAAGATGAGGTGCTGTTCCTCGAGCTTGTTAAAAGCTTGTTAAAAGGTAGTTAAGCACCATTTTCCCATGTACTTGGCATTTTGCCAGGTTTTTAACGAGGTTCCTGGAGAGCGGGTATCAGGTCAGGTAAGTAGGTCGGGTGTTGAGTCAGGATGGAATGATTTACTAACCTGACAACTGCAAATGGTCTATGAAAGCTCCCATTTCATAGGTCTTCACTTTGCAAGGTTAGAAGCTGTTGCTTATTGCATTTGGCAGATTGAGCTTTATGCAGCTTGCAAGTGTTTGGAGCAAACTCTCTATCCAGTGTCACCTCATTGGAACAACCTCTCTCACCATTAACAGATCGCTTCTGTCATCTCAACCTCACCTGCCATCTATTCCATCAGCATCTTGAAGAAATCTCACCTTGGTCCTCATAATCCCAACATGATCAGCCCCAACACCAGCATCACCGGGCACGCCAGCAGCACCAACATCCACACCAACCTTCTCCGCAATCACCTGATGCTGCACAGGACACAGGGCATCATCATCCATGCACATTACTGCCCGGGATGCCAGCAATGGCCTCACCATGTCCAGATCGACTTCACTAAACACTTAACACCAAGGCTGCCACATGATGCACCAGGTTGGCACCACCCCACACCAGCACCATAAAGCAGCCCTACAATGTCCAAGCCATTCCTTTCACACTCATCACCATTGTGGGGGGTGGTTGGGGGGTGGGGGGAGGGGGGGAACGTTATGTCTCACCATTCACTGGAACTCACTAACACACTTCCAAAGGTGCACACAAATCTGTCCAAGAAGGCAAAGTGTTGAAAATAAAGATTTCAATGCTTGACAACACATTAACAGAAACTTTACACAAACATTGGCTAAAGCACATAAGTGCCGACCCTTATGTGTTGTTAGTTTGGAAGATTGGACAAGGATGAGGGTGAGTGTGAGGGGTGGCTAGTGAGATGGGGAAGTGATAACGTAGATAGAGAGGGATGGGTGGAGGTGTAAGCTAAGTTGATGTGAGTAAAGATGTGCAGGAGTAGGTTAGGGAAGGCAGAGTGATGGGGATGTGATGAGTGGCACAGGAGGATGAGGCTGAGTGTGGCTTTGCAGTAACGTTTCGTGATCTACTGTGATCATTGAAAGGTTTGTGCCACTGCAGCCAGGTCACCCTGACGACATCCCTGCTTGTGTCCTCCTGTGCAATGTGCAACCAGGTTGCATTGGTGTCCTGGGGAGGTGTCTTCCGCCCATGGGAAGGGAGGAGAACCTCCCTGCGTGCTGTGACTCCCTCCATAAGCAGCCGTACACCTCTATGCAGTGCTTGTCAGTGTTTACAGCACTTCAATGCTGCAGAACACTGACAGCAAAACTGTCAAAATGAACGTGGCCATGGTCCCTATAATGACGTCATCAGACCCACTTCCTATTAATTGGCCGGGAACCTCGCAGGGTGGGCTTAACAAGCCCCATCAACAGAAAATCAGGTTGGAGGCCGGAATCGAGACAGATGCGGGGTCCCCACGCACCTCGGACGTCGCCCGCCAAGGATCCGTCGGGATTGGAAAAATCGAGCCCTATGTGTGGATATCAGGTCAAGACATGATCAGGCTTGACTGTGATGCCCCCATGAGTGAAAAGCCTGCAATGACACGGGGAGAATTTCCATGAGGTTCTCCCGATCTCCCTCCATAACTTTGGCTGGAGATCAGCAGAAACCCTGTGGAAATGGTGTCAATGATCATTTTTAGCTGTTCACGCTATTTCTCCAGACTTTCCACTGAAATGACAATGGGAGAAAAGGAGAACCGCCACAGAAATTCTAACCTGTGGTTTGTGCCAGCGTCTTCAGAGGTAATACCAACCCCAACGTTGATGTGAACATTGCTGCCAAAAGGAAAAGGTTGTTGCATTTTCTGACCATCAGGGAGATGAGGTGGGATGGGATGCGTTACGGTTACTCAGTCTCAACCTGTCACATGCTCCATTGATTTCTGTTGTTCTGCCTCGCAATTTAAGCAGGTCAGGGTTCCACAGCACCAAGTGCATACGGACATATGGGCCGGAATTTTTACCTTTGAGTCGGGCCGGGTGCGTGTGGACCACGTAGCGGGTCGCATTTACGAACTTTTCATCAGCGCGGTCTCCACTGTGTGTTTAACTGAATTAGATCAATTGAATGAGTCATGCGGGTTTCCCGGCCAATTACCTGGAGCGGGTCTGATGATGTCACCGATGACTCGCCTTCAGCTCTGATATTTAAAGGCGTCTTGCATGCATCACAGTTGAAGATTGTTGCAGGAGGCTCAGAGGTGGTTGGGAGAGGTGCCTATTTTTATCCATCCAAGACTTTGTAAGGGTGCAAGGAAGAATGCAATCTCAGCACCAGAAGGCTGCGCCCTGGTTTTCGGATTCCTCCCTGGATGTCCTGCTCCAGGGAGTCAGAGCACGGAGGGAGGTCCTATTCCCTGGTAACGGCAGGAAGAGACCAGCCAGTGAAACCAAGAGGGCATGGCTGGAGATCGCCCAAGAAGTCAGCGGCAGGGATGTAGTGAGCCGCTCGTGGCAACAGTGTTGGAAGAGATTTAATAATCTCATGAGGTCAGGAAAGGTGCGAACAATGCCTCGCTCAATTACATCCTGATGTGCGTGTCACCCCAACCCCATCACTCCGCCTTCCTAAGCCTACTCCTGCATGTCACTCCTCACACCAACCTACCTTGCAGGAGCACCCATCCCTCACTGCCTATGCACCTACTCACATCCCCATCTCACTATCCACCACTGACATTCACCCTCAGCACAATGCAATCCTAGAAAGTAACACCACAGAAGGAGGCCATTTGGCAATGTCATGCCACTCACTCATAGAACATAAGAACATAAGAAATAGGAGCAGGAGTAGGCCATTTGGCCCTTCAAGCATGCTCCACCATTCAATAAGATCATGGCTGATCTTCTACCTCAACTCCACTTTCCTGAACTATCCCCATATCCCTTGATTCACTTAATATTCAAAAATCTATCGATCTCTGTCTTGAATATATTCAATGACTGAGCCTCCACAGCCCTCTGGGGTAGAGAATTCCAAAGATTCACCACCCTCTAAGTAAAGAAGTCCTAAATGGCCGACCCCTTATTCTGAGACTGTGACCCCTGGTTCTAGACTCCCCAGCCAGGGGAAACATCCTTCCTGCATCTACCCTGTCAAGCCCTGTAAGAATTTTGTATGTTTCAATGAGATCACCTCTCATTCTTCTAAACTCTAGAGAATATAGGCCGTGTCTACTCAATCTCTCCTCATAGGACAATCCCCCCATCCCAGGAACCAGTCTGGTGAACCTTCGTTGCACTCCCTCTATGGCAAGTATATCCTTCCTTCGGTAAGGAGACCAAAACTATACACAATACTCCATGTGTGGTCTCACCAGGGCCCTATATAATTGCAGTAAGACGTCTTTACTCTTATACTCAAATCCTCTTGTAATAAAGACCAACATACCATTTGCTTTCCGAATTGCTTGCTGTACCTACATGTTAACTTTCAGTGATTCTTGTACAAGAACACCCAGGTCCCTCTGAACACCAACATTTCCCAATCTCTCATCATTTAAAAAATACTCTGCTTTTCTATTTTTCCTACCAAAGTGGATAACTTCACATTTCTCCACATTATATTCCATTTGCCATGTTCTTGCCCACTCACTTAACCTGTTTATATCCCCTTGAAGACTCCTTGCATCCTCGTCACAACTTACATTCCCACCCAGCTTTGTATCATCAGCAAATCTAGATATATTACATTTGGTCCCCTCATTCAAATCATTGAGGTACCCCAGTAGTTACAGCCTGCCAACCCAAAAATAACCCGTTGATTCCTACTCTCTGTTTTCTGTCCGTTAACCAATCCTCAGTCCATGCTAATATATTACCCCCAATCTCATGAGCCCTAATTTTGTTTAATAACCTCTTGTGGGGCACCTTATTGAATGCCTTCTGAAAATCCAAATACACTACATCCATTCATTCCCCCTTACCTATTCTGCTAGTTACAACCTCAAAAAACTCTAACAGATTCGTCAAAGACGATTTCCCTTTCATAAATCCATGTTGACTCTGCCCAATCCTATTATTATTTTCTAAGTGTGCTGTTACCACGTCCTTAATAATAGATACTAGCATTTTCCCTACTACTGATGTCAGGCTAACTGGTTCCCCGTTTTCTCTCTCCCTCCTTTCTTAAATAGTGGGGTTACATTTGCCACCTTCCAATCCATGGGAACCATTCTAGAATCTATGGAATTTTGGAAAATGACAACCAATGCATCCACTATCTCTATAGCCACCTCTTTCAAAACCCTAGGGTGCAGGTCATCAGGTCCAGGGTTTTTATCGGCTTTCAGTCCCATTAATTTCTCAAGTACAATTTTTTTACTGATACTAATTTCTTTCAGTTCCTCATTCTCACTATTTCTGGGAAGTTTTTTGCGTCTTCTTCCATGAATTTTGCCGGCGCTCAGGGGGCGGGTTTGGAGGTGGGACATCCGTCAAAATTGCAAAGATTGACAGCGGGTCGGAAACCCGCCTCCAATCAATCTTCCCAAGTGTCGGGTCCCCGATTTGCGCATGGACTCGACACCTAGCGGCTGAAAGAGAATTATAGCCACTTAACTGCTTGTTAACAGGTTGTTAACAGGCAGTTAAGAGGCTTTTTGTAATTTTGATAGTTCTACTGGAGGCTTCCCGACCTCCGGACACCACACCAGGTAAGTGTGGCGTGCTGTGGGTCTACTGTAATGTTTCTGCATTGATGACAACTGCAGAAGTGGTGTGAAGGATCCAATGGTGCACTGGTGAGTTGCAGAGGTAAGATAATGTTGGGAAAAACGTTTTAATGCATTTAGACTTTTCTGTAGGTAACAAATTTTTAATTGTATGTGTAGTCCCACCTCATTGGGAGAACCTCTTTCACCAGTGACAGATTGCTTCTGTAATCTCACCTGCAGCTGCTATCTGTTCTAGCCTAAGGAGGGAGTCACTGGAGAGCCTGGGTCTACATTATAGTAGACCCACAGCACACCACACTTACCTGTACAGTGATTGTCAGTCTTTGCAGCACCTCAATGCTGTCAAACACTGAGAAATCAGCTGTCAAAAAAAATGTGCGTGGCCCCTTTAAGAAAACCGGCAGATGAAGCATCATTAACTGATGTCATCTGACACCGGCTTCCTTTTAATTGGCCGGCAAGCCCGCAGGGTGGGCTTAACAAGGCCAATTGACGCAAAATCACGTTTGTGCATCTGATGTCGTTGGGGGCAGGACTGGAACCCGGAAGGCAGCTGTCCCGCACCCAAGCCACCTCGAACCGAAAAATCGAGCCCAAAGTATTTGTTTAATTTCTCTGCCATTTCCTTATTCTCCATTATAATTTCTCCTGTCTCAGCCTGTAAGGGACCCACATTTACTTTTGCTAATCTTTTCCTTTTTATATACCTGTAGAAGCTTTTACAGTCTGTTTTTATGTCTCTCGCTAGTTTACTCTCATATTCTATTTTCCCTTTCTTTATCAATTTCTTGGTCCTCCTTTGCTGAATTCTAAAATCCTCCCAATCCTCAGGTTTACTACTCTTTTTGGCAACATTATAAGCCTCTTCCTTTGATCTAATACTATATTTAATTTCTCTTGTTAGCCACGGTTGGACCACTTTTCCTGTGGGGTTTTTCTGCCTTAAAGGAATGTATATTTGTTGTAAATTATGTATTAATTCTTTAAATGCTAGCCATTACTTCTCTACCGTCATACCTTTTAAAGTAGTTTCCCAATCTACCTTAGCCAACTCGCCCCTCATACCTATGTAGTTTGCTTTGTTTAGATTTAAGACCCTAGATTCAGATTTAACTAAATCACTTTCAAACTCAATGTAAAATTCTATCATATTATGGACACTCTTCCCTAAAGGCCCCTTTACTACAAGGTTATTAATTAACCCTTTCTCATTGCACAATACTAGATCTAAAATAACCTGTTCCTTAGTTGGTTCCTCAACATACTGATCTAGAAAACTATCTTGTATACATTCCATGAATTTGTCCTCCACACTATTACTGCAAATTTGGTTTGCCCAGACTATATGTAGATTAAAGTCTCCATGATTACTTATTACCCTTGTTACATGTGCCTCTAATTTCCTGATTTTTACTCTGACCTACATTACAACTACTGTTTAGGGGCCTATAAACAACGCCACCAATGTTTTCTGCCCCTTGCTGTTTATTAGCTCCACCCAAACTGATTCTACTTCTTGATTTTCAGAGCTAAGATCCTTTCTCTCTACTGTCTTTATCCTATCCTTTATTATCAGGGCTACTCCGCCTCCTTTTCCATTTTGCCTATCTCTTCTAAAAGTTAAGTATCCTGGAATATTTAGTTCCCAACCTTGGCCACTTTGCAACCACGTCTCTGTTATGGCTATTAGATGAAACCTGTTAATTTCTATCTCCGCTATTAATTCATCTATTTTGTTGCAAATGCTTCGCGCATTTAGATATAGTGCCTTTAGCTTTGACTTATTTCTATTTTTCCCTGATGTCAACTTAGTCACTGATGCCTTATTACCTTTGTTACTCTCTCTGTCCCTTCCTGACCCACTCTGTTTATTTTTACCCAAAACTCTACTCTGCTCTAGAGCATTGACATTTCTCTCGCTGCTTTTAAATTTACTCTTTCCTGAATCCTCCCACCTCCCCACATTATGAGTTTAAAACCCTGTCTACTGCCCTAGTAACTTCTTCAAAAGATTCTAGCAAATTAGTAAGACACGGCCTTCTTTTCCAGATGCTGTGTTGATTCTCTATCTAGGTGATCATAAAGAGCATCATTTATGGTCCCCCCTCAAGCATCTTACCTTTGACTGGCACTGGACTGATGGTCCTATACTTTCCTGGATAGGACTAATCACCCTTTTTGAAAATCAGAACTACATGAACATCCTTCCAAGCAAGGGAACAATCCCAGATTCTAGCGAGCTATTAAAGATATGGACAAGGGGTTTGCAAAGCACATATCCCATCTGCTTAATCACCTTTGGGTGAATGTCATCCGGACCAGCAGCCGAATATACTTTAAGGTTCCTTATTCTATCTAGAATGATACCCTCAGCTAATTGAATATTTTATTATCTACAGTAAAACCCATTGCTGGTAACTAAACAAGATTCAAAGGAGTGAAGACTGATGGGTAGTAGTCATTTAACACCACTGTCGCACCCTGGGAGTCCATGTGAATCTGTCTTAAGGCGTCTTTTAATGGCCTTATACATTCTGGCTCCTAAAATGGCTTAAAAAAAGCTTTTTATCATTTCTACTGCAATCGTCTATCTTTTTCTCCATTACTCCCATATCTGCTCTGATAGCTGCTTTTGTGTGCTCTTAATTGCGCGCAATCGTTATCTCTATGCTCTTGTGAATTATATTCCTTTAATTATATACTTAGGGCAAAAGTGCAGGAATACTTCTTGGAGCAGTTCTACTATATAAATAGGCCACTAATACTCTGGAAACCACAAGAGATGTGCAAGTCTGGGAAAGGTTCCCAAAGAAGCCTCCAGGAATGCTGATTGGAGCTGTGAATTATTGCACACCTTAGAGCGAAGATTGCCAATTACAAGCACAAGGGTAGAGGCTGGAGAAAAGGAACAAATGCTAGCCTCAAATTTGTGTCATTACTTCGGACAATTAAGGGATAATAAGTTGCTCTTTATTTTAAATCACATTTCCTCTAGCCCACAGATATTTCCGTCACAGTAATTTACGGTTTGAAATTTGCCTTCAGGTTTTCTTATCATCCACTTCACACCCACTGAGCATTGACTGGTGATTAAAGGAACAGTATTTGCTGAACACTAGCTGGCAAGCCTTCTGAAAAGAAATCACATCAGTTGCTATTTATATTTTGGCAAGCGTTTTAATATAGTCTTTAAGGAGATGTTCAAGGAGGTACCGGGTTCTGATATTTATCCTCGCAGTCATTGAAGAAATCATTTTAAAATTCTCATCCTTGTTTTCAAATCCCTCCATGGCCTCACCCCTCTCCCTCTCTGTAACCTCCTCCAGCCCTACAAACCCCGAGATATTTGCACTTCTCCAATTCTGGCCTCTTGAGCATCCCGGATTTTAATCGCTCAACCATTGGTGGCTGTGCCTTCAGCTGCCAAGGCTCTAAGCTCTGGAATTCCCTCCCTAAACCTCTCCGCCTCGCTACCTCTCTTTCCTCCTTTAAGACACTCCTTAAAACCTATCTCAATATCCCCTTATGTGGCTCGGTGTCAAATTTTGTTTGATAATCGCTCCTGTGAAACGTCTTGGGATGTTTTACTACATTAAAGGCGCTATACAAATACAAGTTGTTGTTGTCATTAACATTAGACGACACCTTGTTTTCTTTTAATGCAGGTACATTTCAGGGTATATTTTCCTCTTACTGTGTCCTCTCCGTTTGGCTGGCCTGAGGAGGCAGTCAGCTCAGGCTGCAGCCACCAATGACCCTCTGGTACCAGGCGCTGGGAGAAACCACAGGCTGCCCAAGTCTCACCCTCCCCCTTCAGCCTCAGCTCGCCACTTTCTCATTGGATGCCCACTGCTCTTCGGTATGGAAACTGAACAGAACACGCCCTGGTACCTCTGCCGTGACAGTCGGTGTTACCTTTAAGACATTGCTGTGAACGAGTAAAGATCTGACCTTTTTGACCAATTCACCTGAAAGCCATCATTGACGATGTGAACACCTCTCCCACCCCCACTTCCCCTCCCCCACACACACCCCCACACACACACACACCCCCACACCCCTACCCACCACCCACAGCCCCCCTCCCACCCACATACACGCACCCCCCACACACACACCCCACACACCTCCCCCACACCCACACACACACACCCACACATACCCCCCCCACACACACACCCCCCACACCTCTCCCACCCCCACTTCTCCTCCCCCACACCCCCCCCACACACACACAACCCCCACACCCCTACCCACCACCAACAGTCTCCTTCCCACCCACATACACACACCCCCAAACACCCCCCACACCCCCCCCCACACACACACCCACACCCCCCCCACACCCTCCCACACACACCCCACACACACACACCCACACAAACACCCCCACACATATTATGTAATGAGAAAGGATTAATTAGCAATCTTGTTGTGCAAGGCCCCTTGGGGAGGAGCGATCATAATATGATAGAATTCTTCATTAAGATGGAGAGTGAAGTAGTTGACTCAGAGACTAGGGTCCTGAATTTAAATAAAGGAAACTACGATGGTATGAGGCGTGAGTTGGCTAGGATGGATTGGGGAGCATTACTTAAAGGGTTGACGGTGGATAGGCAATGGCAAACATTTAAAGATCGCATGGATGAACTACAGAATTTGTTCATCCCTGTTTGGCATAAAAATAAAACAAAAAAGGTGACTCAACCGTGGCTAACAAGGGAAATTAGGGATAGCATAAGATCCAAGGAGAGGACATATAAATTGGCCAGAGAAAGCAGCAAACCTGAGGATTGGGAGCAGTTTAGGATTCAGCAAAGGAGGACAAAGGGATTAATTAAGAGGGGGAAAATAGAATATGAGAGTAAGCTTGCTGGGAACATAAAAACTGACTGTAAAAGCTTCTATAGATATGTGAAGAGAAAAAGATTGGTGAAGTCAAGCGTAAGTCCCTTGCAGTCAGAATCAGGGGAATTTATAACGGGGAACAAAGAAATGGCAGACCAATTAAATACATACTTTGGTTCTTTCTTCACAAAGGAGGACACAAATGAACTCCCAGAGATGTCGGGGAACATAGGGTCTAATGAGAGGGAGGAATTGAATGAAATCAGTATCTGTAGGGAAATGGTGTTAGGGAAATTGACAGGATTGAAGGCCGATAAATCCCCAGGGCCTGATAATCTACATCCTAGGGTACTTAAGGAAGTGGCCCTAGAAATAGTAGATGCATTGCTGGTCACCTTTCAATATTCTATAGACTCTGGAACTGTTCCCATGGATTGGAGGGTAGCTGATGTAACCCAACTATTTAAAAAAGGTGGTAGAGAAAAAACGGGGAATTATAGACCGGTAAGCCTGACATCGGTAGTGGGCAAAATGCTAGAGTCCATTATAAAAGATGTAATAGCAGAGCACTTGGAAAATAGTGACAGGATCGGACAAAGTCAACATGGATTTACAAAAGGTAAATCATGCCTGACTAATCTACTGGAATTTTTTGAGGATGTAACTGGTAGAATAGATAAGGGAGAACCAGTGGATGTGGTGTATTTGGACTTTCAGAAGGCTTTCGATAAGGTCCCGCATAAGAGATTAGCGTGTAAAGTTAAAGCACATGGGATTGGGGGTAAGGTACTGATTTGGATAGAGAACTGGTTGGCAGACAGGAAGCAAAGAGTTGGAATAAATGGATCTTTTTCCGAGTGGCAGGCAGTGACTAGTGGGGTACCGCAGGGATCGGTGCTAGGACCCCAGCTATTCACAATATATATAAATGATCTAGACGAGGGAACTAGATGTGATATCTCTAAGTTTGCAGACGACACAAAGCTGGGTGGGCGTGTGTGCTGTGAGAAGGATGCAGAGAAACTCCAGTATGATTTGGACAGGTTGGGTGATTGGGCAGATGCATGGCAGATGCAGTATAATGTGAATAAATGCGAGGTTATCCACTTTGGTGGCAAAAACAGGAAGACAGATTATTATCTGAACGGCAATAGATTGGGAAAAGGGGAAGTGCAACGATATCTGGGAGTCCTTGTGCACCAGTAGCTGAAGGTAAGCATGCAGGTGCAGCAGGCGGTTAAGAAGGCAAATGGTATGTTGGCCTTCATAGCGAGAGGATTCGAGTACAGGAGCAAGGATGTCTTGCTGCAGTTGTACGAGGCCTTGGTGAGACCACACCTTGAGTATTCTGTGCAGTTTTGGTCGCCTTATCTGAGGAAGGATGTTCTTGCCATGGAGGGAGTGCAGCGAAGATTTACCAGACTGATACCTGGGATGGCAGGAATGACGTATGAAGAGAGATTGGGTCGATTAGGCTTATATTCGCTAAAGTTTAGAAGAATGAGAGGGGATCTCATTGAAACTTATAAAATTCTAACAGGACTAGACAGACTAGATGCAGGAAGGATGTTCCCGATGGCGGGGGAGTCAAGAACCAGAGGTCACAGTCTAAGGATAAGGGGTAAGCCATTTAGGACTG